>BSBK01003917.1:207500-637500 GCA_027943335.1 Chamaecyparis obtusa | reverse complement strand
TTTAGCAACATTTTGTCTGATTACACAAGCTATTTTATTGTAGGTGTTAAGTTGTTTAAATATGTCTCTTGTCAAGTAACTCTATCTTACAACTGGTCAATTTGTCTTTTAATTTTTTTCTTAATCATGATTTTCTTTCCTATTAGGCTGGACTCCTATTGTAACACAACTCTTTTTTTTAAATGTAATAGTCTAATTAATTATATTACATAAAAACATAAGTACATAAGAATCAAAAAAATATTATGTATGCGAGGAATTAAACTCACTTTTTGAGAAAGAATAGAATAACTAAAGTAACATATGGGCATTGTCCAGATATAGAAACCAAATGGAAACATGGGCATAGCCTAAAAAGAGAATACTCCTAAGGAGCCAAAGCAGTAGCAGAGGGAGGAGGAGGATCTGGTTCATGGTCTAGAAGAGTCCATCCATCTGCATTGTCATCCTCATTATCTATGTCCTCTCAGCGTGGAGAGATTGTCAGGGCTAATCTAGGAAAGCATTAGAGGAAGGCCATTATGAATCCACACCTAAATCAGGCCATCCTGAAGGTGCAGGAGGAAAACCACCTGCAGGAGGCCACCTAGATAGGGACCCATGATGAGAAGGGGTGTCAGATCATTTGCGTGGTGGAATTCGGCAATCAGGTGAATGGCGTCGTGAAGCCTAAAAATAGATTTCATTGTTCCTTGTGTGTATGTGCGCACGCACGTATTTCTATGTGTACAAAACATTTAATTGTGATATTAAGGTGTTATATAATAGTATAAAGTATTGGTTTATTTTAGATGATGGAATCATCATCACATAATAATATCATATTTTTTAATTGGTGAACATTATATAAGTATCTAATATGATAAGAATAAACATAAGTATTTACATTTCCATTTAGTTTGTCTTCATTACATAAGTATCTAAGATGATAAGAACAAACATAAGTATTTGCATTTCTATTTAGTGTGTTTTCTTCTTCCAAATCATTAAATTGGTATTGAGGGTTTGATTAAGGCATTAAGAAAGAAAATAACCTCCAAAAGATCAATAGTGCAAAGATCAAGACTACATGTCAGGTTCTAGACAATAAAAATGGATCAATAAGTGTTGGTTTGAACTAAAACATAAAAGAAGTCATTTCTTAGTTTATTGGAGCTTCCCAATCTTGGCTCTTATAGTATAAATTAAAATTGGATCATTAATCACAAGTTACAATAGAGTATTCTTGCATCACATCCAAAGCTAAGTACCCTTGTCCTCTTTGTCAATTTCATAACATATTGTGCTTTATTCAAGACTTAACTATTATATCTAGGTTCATTAAGTATTTGTTGCTTTGATTAAATTCAATTAACCTAAAAAAATTAGTAAAGGGGCCCATTTATTTTATTTTCATTTTGGTAAATTTGTTTGATCTTGCACCTTGCTATTTTTGTCATGCAATCAAGAAAGAGACTCAATGAATGGAAGCCTTCTCTTGTAGTGGCACAATGCTACATTAATTATAATGGTTGAATAAGGTCTCTAAGAGACTCAACAAACTATCTAAAGACATCCAACTCATCATAAAAAATTCAATTTCAAAGTCATTGAAGAAAACCATAGAAACCTTGTTTTTAACTCATTAGAATCTATTTATTTTTAAACCTTAAATCAAACCCTCAACACTCTAACAACACACTAATTTACTTATTTCAATCAAAAATACAAAAAGAAGCACTTTACTCTTAAAAATACTAATTAGGCAACTAGTGAACAACAAAAATGCTAGTCCTATTACAACAATAGAGTGGCATTACACATAATAGATTGGCGAAAAAATAACACATCATATATTGGGGGAAAATGTTAGTTTTATTACAATGAAAGAGTCGCATTGCACATAATAAATTGGAAGAAAATTATAGCATGAACCCTCACAAAATGCAATATTCTCTGATTTGAAAACATGCAAATCCATCCAAGCACACTATAAAATATACATTAATAATTTAACATGAAAACTAGGTTGTTGTGTACTAACACTAGCTCTAGTTATTATTACTAAACTTCTCGTAAGGGATAAAAACTTACAAAAGACATTTGTAACACCTTATTAGAGCTTAAACTTGCAATAAGGAACTTTTTAATTCAATATTTAAAAGTCATCTTCTTCCCTTTTTATAATTATCTTTAATAGTGTCAAAATTAAGAAGATTTCCAAATCACAACAACAAAGCATGAGTATGAGAGAAAATAGGGAAAAATAGGGAGTAATTATTGAACACACATTGGATACTGAGAGGGGGGTGAATTAGCATAAACCAAAATCTCACTTAAGTAATCAACTATCTTGAATATTCACCACATAACACATTGAGCAAATAAAAAACTGAAACAAAATACATCAACACCAAGATTTTTATACGTGAAAAACCCAAACTGGGAAAAACTACACTAAGCACAAAGATAAATCAATGTATATATGATCTGATTACAAATTTAGTAGGAGATCACTGCTCCATACTCGCAACCAAAGGCTCATTGTTAATATAACACTAAACATAGATAGGAGTTCAATGCTTTGAACTCGCAAATACAGGGTCACTGCCAAAGTAACAAGATACAGAAAAGAACTTGTGCACCCAAGGAACATTGTCCTAGGGAAAAGGTACATACAAATCTTTACAATAGATAGAGTGTTGAGAGTATTGAGAATATGTTGGCATTGTTTTCATTGATGTCACAATCTTTGTTACGATTGTATATATGTATCAGTTGGTTGTGCTTTAGTATTATGCAGATCACATCTATTCTATACAACTTATTTTGGTAATAGATTGTGTAGATGGATGTCCTTGTTTTAATTATGTTGATATATCTTTTTAGTACATCTATGGTATTCAGTGAATGCAAAAGTATGAAGTTTTAGATGGATATATTTCAGCTACTATGTTTCAAAGTTCTTCTAGGTACCCCTGCTACCTGGACATTCATGCAGTACATCAAAATATTTTGGTATGACAATTGTATTTAATTTTGGGTAGGTCCCATATTGCTCTATCCATCAATTGGTTCATAAATTTTGTAGATCAAGACATGGCCTTGGTTGTAGTGTCCCCATCGGCCCCAAATTATACTATAGTATATAACATGCTTATCTTATGTATGACCTATCTTTGGATCCTATGATAGTGTGGGATGAAAATTTCATATGTATGACCTATCTTTTAGGTTTGGTGCTAGCTGTAATACCCCAAAAATGGGCTTCAGAACCATTGACCTCCTACATCGACAAATCAATCGAAATCAACCTAAAAGTCCTAACCTAAGGCACATTTGCACATCAGATCATCAAAACCCTAATCGATTACATCCTAATTCTGCATTGGGGGATATTTCCTAAATATTCCTAAATAATCTTAATTATCTCCTAATTAAATATTATTTGGCGATAAATGATATTCTTTTTATTTGTCTTAAATTTAATTAATTGAATATGATAAATATTTAATTAATTAGATTTAATTCTGCCACTTAATTAATTTAATTAGAATTAATTATATTTATTTCTAATTAATATTATTTAATTTTGACAATAAATCAAAATCCTACTACAATTGATTAAATTCTTATTTAATTGATTAAATCAAGTTGTCAATATTTAATAATATAGTTTTTGAAATAAAATTTGATTTAATAATTGATTAACCCATAAATCAATTGTTTTAATTCAAAAAAATAGTTAAGTTGAGAGAAACACATGTGGAAAATAAATATTAATTCATAATCATCCATGCACATTCAGAAAAGCAGTTAAAAACTCTAAATCAATAAATCAATTCAATTAGTTATCTTTTTGAACTCAACATCCAATTTTGAGTTAAAAAGTGATTTAAAGTTTTTATTTAAGTTAAAAGCTGGTTTTTGCATGATTTTATGAGTTAAAATATTTCTAATTTCTTGTTAACTCAAAAATCAACCTGAGTTTATCAATAGTGATTTATGGCTTTCCATGTGCTCTCAAAAACCTTGGATTTCTATATAAACAAGGCTCAGCCCTTCACAAAAAGACCATGCTTTCAGATCACAAATTTTACATACTTGGAGAATCAAACTCTTGCGAATAGGCGATTGTGAGATTTTTGCAACTTTTCAATTCATTGCTTTCAATCCATTCATAGCATTCATAACATTGTTAGATTAGAATTTCAATCCATTTTAGATCAATTTCGTATCAGTTTTTCATCATATTGCATAGAAAACCAAAAAAAATAGATTAATTTGCATTCATATTTCATTGCTTTCATCATTTTAAATCCTTCATTTAGGTGTTGCATTGTCACTGATATCGATCAAAATCTGAGAATACCATACTCGCACCTACTAGAAGGTAGTAAATCGTCTGGTTAATTCTGTTTATTCATATTGCAGATTTCTGACATATTAACCAATAATATTTTACTGAAGTGTTGTGTCACAACTAGGTACAAATTTCACACACATTTGTGGCACCCACCATGGGGCAACCCACCTTTACATGCTGGTTTTGGTTATTTTTTGGAGCTAACCCCCTTGTGCAGATTTGCTTGGAGACTAAAACCATAAATTTTCAAAGATTTGATCATATCTCCCAAACGGCTTGGAGTTTCAGTCTGAAATTGTTTTTGCAGGTTGGTGACATATCAGGGAGGCTTCAATAAAAAAAATTAGAATTTTCTAAGATATTTTAAATTTTTAATAATTTTTTCTTTATTTTTCATAAAAAACTAATTTTTGGCGCAAATCAACATATTTTTTGGAAATGTTTACATTTTCAGAAAGCTCTTTAAATTATATAGGGGGTCCATTCTTTGTGTTTTAAATTTGGATGCAATATCATAGCTCAAATAGTCGATTTACAAAAACTTGTTTGTTTTGGTAAAATGGGTCTCTAAGGCACAAATGAAGAGATTTTTTTGAAATTTTTACATTTTTGGAAATCTCTCTATTTTATAGTAGGGGTCTCTATTTTGCATTTCTATTTTTGTACCTGAAATCATATCAAAAAAATCAGATCTTGTTGATTAGGTTAAATGCAAAAAAAAAAAAAATTTGTGATGGGTATGCACTTATTTTTCACATAGTTCAATGCATGATATGAGTTGTCATTTGGATTATTTTCTGGTTATTATTGCTCCTAAAAATTGATTTTTAGATCTAACCCTAGGGTTTGCATAAGTTGAATATACATTACATATCTTGTTTGCTTCTTTGCTTGTTGGAGAGTTTGTGGCTTGCTTGCATGGAAAAACTCAAAAATAAAAATAGGGTAAAATCTACTAAGTGCGTTGCTTTAGACTTGAGGTATTTTGTTGCATCTCTATAACATTTGGATTTTGGAAATTAAAATGAACCTCTCACGTGTTTAGCTTGAGTGTTTCTTTCTTTCATAAATCACACATTCATTTTGGCTCTAAAAGGAATCTAGATTTGTTTTATGCATATCTATCTCACATAGTAATTAGGCCCTATGAACACTATTTGTGGAGTTCTTGAGAGAGTGGGCTTCATTCTCTTTTTTTACATGCGAAGCTCTTCTCGAAGATAGATCCCCTTGTAGGTAGGGAGGATTTGATATCATCTCATGGTCTTACTTGGTTTTTGTCCTCAATCTTTGGTGGTATGTTCTCTCTTGGTCCCATTTAGAGAGCTCGGTAGCCATTTTTGTTGACATACAAACCTTGGTGAGGTGGTTTCAAGATAGTGTGTCAATCAATCTATTTTCCATGTTTGGGTAAAGTGAAGAGGCTAGAGGATTATGCTCTGTTCCCTTTTTAGGTAGCATCAGAAACTCAGAACCCTTGAATCTGAACCAAGTCCCCATGTGGTCTATTTTGTGAGTCACCTTTTAGAGAGGGTTAACTGCAATGGACATTCCCTTTATTGGGTCAACCACATGGATGGAACCTCAAGCAGTAATAGCCATTTTCACCGTGGTAGCAGCAGTCGCTATATAAATGTCTTTGTGGAAGAAATCTCCACAGGTGTAGTTTCTTGTTGGGCTGTCAGATCTCCTCAACATCTCCAATTGATTAAATTCTCAGAATGTGTCAAAACCTCGGTGCACCTGGATTGGAGTTCGCCCTCTTGAGATTGCAAAAGTTATAGAGTTGACCATTACTAAAAAACCTAGTGCAGCCAAATTTTTCATTTTTCTAAGACTATGTGCGTAATTGCAAAACTTTTGAGAACATACACAAGTAATATTCTTAGGGATTAGCATACTAAGTCACTATTCTTGTTCATGTACAAGGTTGCTTTGTCCCTTGCTCATTGTTTGAAGACGATTGCTTGCTCCCTTGATTGCTATCTTGCGTGTCTGTTATCTAATTGGTCACTTGAAATGAACAAACCTGAAACATAGTGCTATACAGATCTTCAAAACCTGGTCCAAAAAACAATAGCTATCAAAATCTACCAACAAATCTAAAAAACTTGCAAAATTTGAACAAAAATCCTTTTCTGGTGTCTGTTGTCATCCTTGAAAGTCAAAACTTGTACGAGTTTTCAAATTATCGTATCACAACCCCCAGAAACTCATACGAAAGCATGTATTGTGGCATACGACTATTGTCAAAATCCAAGCAAATTCCAAAAATTGATAGAAATTATCATACGAGTTTTGTCAATTGTCGTGTGGGACACTATCCTGACTCGTACGAGCCTAGAGAAAGTCGTATGGGAGTTGAGTCTAAATTGTCAGAAAGCCTTCAAATTTGTCATAAATTCAATCATTATAGTCAACCATCAGATTCTGTCAAAATATTCACTGTGTCAGGAACAGAGCAGAAAATCCAAAAAATCCAATACATTTTCCAAAAGTGGTCTCTTGAGTTTGATCCATCCTTCTGACTTATCAATTTGAATCCCATTTCATCTTGTGTCAAAATGTTGTCAGAACCATCTTCAAATCAAATCCTCAAAATGGCTAAGTGTTGTGAGCTCATGTCTGCCATCTTTTGGGCATCTACCCATACACCTAGGGCACAGTATCTCACACTTACATCCAATCAATCAATCAATCAATTCAATCCTGACAAGGTTGCATCATTCGATTTTTCTCAAATCAGATCATTCATCAATTGTTTCAAATCTTATTCTTCAGATTCACTAGAGGTTAATGGTGGAAACCAGAGCTTCCTCACACAAAAAACCTAGAGGAGAATCAAAATTATTACCTTTGTCTTCTTATGTTGTTCAATCCATCAATCAACCTTACGATACAACTTGTTACGAAGAAGACACTCTAGGTAATCTACATCTAAAGAAAGGCTATTCTAATCCTCCTCAATCAAATCACGGAGGTGACCAATTGACTCCACATCAAACAATCCTAGGAAGTCCTCACAACAATACGATGTCTCAAGGAGCAAATCAAGGCTCCCAAGGTCATCACTCTAATCATGGCGGAGATCCCAAACCAACACCCTCCAAAATTGCCCAATATCAGAATGATGATAACTTCAAGAGAATGATGAAACACTTCTTGCATGAAGACAGAGAGGCATATTTCCTCGAATTAGCCCAGCAAGGGGCTAAAATTCCTCTAGACTTTAATGTCGATAATATCATCTATTATGTATGTGGAGCCTAATCAGACTCAGGTTCTTTTGGCATGGTTTCCCCCCTGACTTATCTATGGGGTCAAGGGGTAGAGCCCCTGATGGGGTCAAGGGGCCCAGCACCACAGGGCGGGGTCGAGGGGCAGTGCCACTCAACACCAACAATGACTTAACAATATTGTAAAGGGTCGGACATCAATTTTCTATTAGTCGAAGTATTTTTGCCCTAATTTTGTTATGTCTAAAATACTTGTAAAAGGGCTTAGGGTTTGAGATTCATTGTATGAGGTTTTTGTAGCTTCCTATGTCGGTATTGAGTTGCAGGTTTTAGATTGTAATCACTAGATAATAATAAGATATCAGACTCGTTGTTGGTGGACATAGCCCAGGGATTGGGTGAACCGCGTTAAATTCTATGTTATTATGTTCTCTTTTGTTTGTTAATATTTGCATTTTTCTGCTTATTATCCTAACATCATCACCCAAGAGGAAGAAACTCCCATCATAGCCATGATGAAATAGATGCATGCCATGCAAGTCAAGCTTAACAAGTTGGAAAAAGAGAAAGAACCTAAAGAATTCTCTATGGAGGCTCTATGCCCTTTTCCATTTGATAAAGACTTGTACATGCCACCATTCCCTAAAAGAGTGGAAATGCCTAAATATGACAAATATGATGGAAACTCTGATCCCCAAGATCATGTCAAAGAATTTTGTACTCAATCCATGGAGTTCATGCATGAACCAATCTATCTAATGCATCTTCTCCCATGATCTCTGGGAGGAGCAACCATTCATTGGTTCTCTAAAATGCCTCCAACTATCAAAACCTTTGAGGAGTTAATCAAATTGTTTTATCAACAATACTCCTATAATATCTAGCATCCGGTCACCATGATCGATATCTGCAATCTGAAACAAAACTCAGGAGAATCCTTCTTGACTTTTCTCAAGTGATGGAGGAAGAAGTTTTCACTCTGTGCTCGACCCATTCCAGAAACTGAAAAGATAGAAATCTTCATCAATAACCTTGTTCCAAAAATCAATTATCATTTAAAAATGCAGAATCATACATCCTTTGATAAAATGGTAGAGAATGCCATCAAAATTGAAAAAGTGCTTGTTCAAAAAGGAGGCATCTCACTTCATAAAGAAAACAATTATGAATCATGATCCAATTCGAAAGACAAAGGCAAAATCTGGAACAAAAACAAGAATATTATCACAGACGGTGTTGTTGATCACATCAGTGCTCTATCTAAAGCACCCGCATTCAATCTCACCATTGGCACCCAAGCCATAAAATCTTCGAAACAAAAGGCATCTGACCCTTCTAAAAAGTTGAAAGACTATAAACCATGGGTTACAAAACCAAAGCGTGAGTTCACTCCTTTGGGTGAGTCCTCAGAATCTGCCATGAAAACTCTATTGGCAAACAAAATCATCACATTTCCTGAGATAAAACCATTTGATCCTGAAGTTAAACCTAAATGGTGGAAAGAGACCGATTTCTGTGACTTCCATCAAAACAAAGGTCATAAAACCAATAAATGCATGCACGTAAAGCATCTCATACAAGAAAAAATTGATAATGGAGAAATTGTAATTGACAATCATAAAAGCAATAATGATCATACATAATTCACGAAACCATTTATGAAGCATAATCAAGGAGATTCATCTTCTCAGCCTAATATGGGTGCTAAAGTCAATTACACCTACTCTGGAAACAATGTTGTCATCAACATGGTTGAACCATGCTTATCTGAACATTGCAATGTCATCACCATTGTAAGAAAAGATAGAGATAATCAATCATCAAATGCAGTAACTCGATCACAAGCTCAGGCACATCTACAAGGATAAAACTTAGGTTCATCAAATATTCCCAAGGTGTCTTTCAATCTTTCATCCGCTTCTAAATAGAGGGTTGCCTCCAAATCATCAAATCCTAAGGAGACGAGGCCAACATCATACGGTATTGTCCAACAACTCTAGCATACCAATGCCAAAATATCCATGTTTGAGTTGCTTCAAATGTCTCCTGCTCATAGAGCTATTTTGGATAAAGCTCTGCTCGGTTCTAATGTTCCTAACAATCTTGATCTTGACATATTTCAGACTATGGTTGGACATATGACATCACCCCAGTATATCTCCTTTTTAGAGGAAGATGACAATTCATTGAGTCATCCACATAACTAGACCTTGCACATTGAAGTCTTAATCCAAAACCATCGTGTCAAACGTGTGTTGATAGATGGAGGTGCTGGTCTAAAAATTTGTTCCTACATATTGGTCACACAACTGGGATTATTCGAAGATGCTATTGATCCTAAAAATAAGATAACCATAAAAGTATATGATGAACAAGAAAGATCTTCCAAGGGAACAATTGTACTACCTATCAGAATTGGACCAGTTATCAGAGACATCACCTATCAGGTTCTGGATCTTCCATTGGCCTACAACATTCTTCTAGGGAGACCTTGGATACATGAAATGTGAGCTATTCCATCAACATACCATCAGTGTTTGAAATTTCCTTATGATGGAGTAGAGGTAAAAATTCCAACTGACATATCTACCTCTTGCAATGCCTTGAAAGAAAGTGTTGACAAACTTGTTCCGCATAATAGAGAGTCTTTCACCAAGAAAATAGACATGGCGTCTACATCCAAGATGCAAGACATTGAAAAAGAAGTCAAAATCAAAGACATCGACATGGGAGAATATACTATGGAACTAGTCCTATCTCTAACATCTCTCCTGGTCTCGCCTAAATCTTATGGACAACCTTTAAAACATACCAAACATGAATCTAAAGAACCTCTAGCTATCTATAATGGAAATTTTGTCATAGAACAAGTATCCAAGAAAGAGTTTGAAGAGGATGAAGTTGTGCTTGCATGGCTATACAAAGATGATTCCCAATCTACATCAGTTTAGAAATGTGACTCTAAAGAATAGAAGACTCCTTCAAAATCATATGGACTGGGATATAAACTGATAACTAAAATGGGATATCCTAGACAAGGACCTCTAGGAGTACAAGGTAAAGGTCTCATGTCACCCATTGAACACATCAGTCGGATAAATAAATATACTACAGGTCTAGGTTATCAAAAGAAACCCTTTAATCTCAAGGGAAACTCTTCTCATGTAATAGAACAGATAGAACTAGAAGAGAACAACAATGAGGTAGAGAAAAATAAACAAAGTGACAGTGATGATTTAGATTCTACATATATTTTTCCCTACGAACCTATTCCTGAAAACATCCTAGACATGCTTAAAGAGGAAAATGAGCCTAAAAGGATCAATGTGGTAGAAACACAAGAACCTGCCATTGAACATTTGAGACATGAAAGTGATTCTGAGATAGACTCTCATGAATACAAATTCCGTTCAGAATATGAAGGAAACCCAGCTTGGGGAATCTGCCCAGATTTCACACATGTTCTTAGATTTCCCAAAGGTCCAGATGAAGAATCAGAAGATGAATCAAATGACTATGAATGGGGGGTTATACCACAAGAAGATGAGCTCATCATAGAGAAACATGTAGATGTCATTCATTGATATGCACCTACACCCGACGTAAGTCTAGAACAAAGTAACGAACTTAATGAGTTTGATCCACCTACTCCTGAAGTGGAATCCAATAATGACATTGTGACTCCAGATGAATTGAACATCTTGAGTAGTAATATCACCTTCAAATTTGTGAGTCATATCATAGCTAATGATGCCAATATCGTATGCGTAAACACAATCAGCTAATCCTTTCTAGAGCTTATAATCCAAAATCCTGAGCTTATTGACCAAACATCCACTAATCCAAGCCAAGATATCCATACCTTTAGATTAGACTATGCCCTTGCATGTTATCTCAATGTCGTTGAACCCATGATGACTTCCATCAGTGAACCTAGCGTTAGCATGATGGAGTCAGATATCAAATATCTTAGTCAAAAGAATAAAAGCAAAAAGAAAAGAAGTTCTAAGGGTGAAAACCACTATGTGGCAGTCTCAGAACCTAAAATAGTAAAAATAAAAGATGTATCTGAAGGTGAAAACCTCTCTGAGGCACCTAAGGATGAGATATTTGATGTCCTTCTGAGTCATTTACATGACAAATCTCCAGTACTGATAGAACCCACTTAGTCTATCAGCTTGGGTATAGCAGAGGAACCACAACTGATTCATGTAGGACAATCCCTATCAGAGGAAGAGAAACAAGCATTCACTACCTTCCTAATAGAAAAGAAAATCAACTTCACATGGAAATATTCAGATATGTCAGGGTTAGATCCTAATCTCATCATGCATCATCTCTCTATAACTCTAGGAGTCAAACCTTTTAAACAGAAGTTGCGAAAGATGCATCCACATGTGGCACTTCTTGTCAAAAATTGAACTGGAGAAGTTACTAAAAGCCAGATTTATCTGAGTAATTGATTATGTAGATTGGATCTCCAATATTGTTCCAGTATCAAAACCTGACAAATCTATTAGAGTGTGCACAGACTTCAAAGATGTAAACAAAGCATGCCCTAAGGATGAATTTCCACTGCCTAACATTGACATGATAGTGGAGATGACTACGGGCTTTGAAATGTACTCTCTCATGGATGGTTTCTCTGGATATAACCAAATCAAAATTTCTCCAAAGGATCAAGAGAAAACTTCTTTCACTTGTGCATGGGGAACCTTCTATTGGAACATCATGCCATTTGGTCTTAAGAATTTCGGAGCTACTTATCAACGAGCTATGACATCTATCTTTCATGATATGATGCATCGAACCATGGAAGACTATGTTGATGACACCTTAGCTAAATCTATGACAAGATTAGAACATTTGAATGATTTGAGCAAAATACTAGATAGAATGGAGAAGTTTAGTCTCAGACTGAACCCTAAAAAGTGTGCTTTTGGTGTCACTTCTGGAAAGCTCTTGGGCTATATTTTTTCAAAAAATGGGATTGAAGTTGATCCTGCTAAAGTCAAGGCTAAAATGGAGATGCAACCTCCCAAAAATATCAGTCAAATGAGAACCTTACAAGGAAGGGTGTAATCAATCAGACATTTCATATCTCAGCTAGCAGACATATCACAACCTTTCACAAAAACATTACATAAAGGTATGACTTTTGCATGGAACAAGGAATGTGAGAAGAATTTCAACCACATCAAGCAATATCTATCAAATCCTCCTATTCTGATGCCTCCTATACAAGGGAAGCCATTGATACTATATGTCTCCACCATAGATACATCACTCGGGGCATTGCTAGCACAACATGATGAAAATAAGAAGGAAAGAGCCATATACTACATTAGTAGAACACTGGTAGCATGTGAGAAGAACTATTCAATGATAGAGAAATCATGTCTAGCTATGATCTTTGCATCACAGAAACTGAGACATTACATGTTGGCTCATACAACACAATTGGTAGCTAAGATAGATCCATTGAAATACTTATTGAGAAAAGCTTCCCTCACAGGTAGATTAGCTAAATGGGTGATGCTATTGAGCAAATTTGACATAGAGTATGTTGAGAGAAAATCTATCAAAGGACAAGTTATTGCAAATCAGTTAGCTGAAGCACCATTGTTTGATGATCAACCAATGCAAATGGAATTCTCAGATTCCTCTATTCTGAATCTATCTTCTAGAACCAGGCAATTATTATTTGATGGCTCCTACACATAGAATGGATCTGGAGCTGGTATACTATTCATAACACCACAAGGTTACTCTATTCCAAAAGCATTCATAATCAAATTTCCTTGTACAAACAATATTGTTGAATATGATGCTCTACTTAATGGCATGAAGATAGCAATTGAGTGGTGAGTGACAGAGTTACACATTCACGGATACTCACAACTGGTCATACACCAAGTCAATGATGTGTGCCATATGAAAGACAAGAAACTAGTTCCATACAAATGCATGGTTGATGACCTTAAGAAGTATTTCATCTCAGTCACTTTCGAGCAGATTCCTAGATTGATGAACAAAGTTATCGATGCTATGGCAATGATATCAACTTTATTACAACAACCCGAACATGAGCTACGCTATGAGTTCCTGGTGGAAGCACTATCATTCCCTGCCTATGATTGTCCAGAAACCCAAATGATTTGCACTATTGTAGGCCATGATTCCTCTCGATAGAAACACTTATATTCCTACCTTCGAGACCAAATCATCCCTGAATCCTTTAACAAACATGATAAATGTTACCTTATCCAAAATGCATCACGGTATGTCGTCATTGGTAATGATCTGTACAAATGGAGTCTAGATGGTACACTTCTTAGGTGTTCAGAACATGATGAATCTCAACAAGCATTAGAGGAAGTCCATGACGGTATATGTGTATCACATTCCAACAGTTTAACACTAGCTCGAAAACTTATTAGGGCTGGGTACTATTGGCTTGAAATGGAAAAAAAGGCTATCAAATATGCTAAGAATTGGCAGAAATGTCAAGTCCATGGGAACTTGATTCATGCACCAAGGAGAGATCTTATTCCCTTTACTACACAATGGCCTTTCCAACAATGGGCATTTTATCTCATAGGGGTTATACATCCACATTCTTGCAAAGGACATACTCATATTATTACAGCTACAGACTATTTTACAAAATGGGTAGAAGTAGTACCTTTGACTCAAGCAACTGGCAAACAAATCTTAATGTTCATTCTAAACTATATCATTTGTCGATATGGAACTCCACATTCAATAGTCACAGATAATGTGGGTCAATTCAAGAACAAGGACCTAGACTCCTTATGCTCAAAATTCAAGATAAGATAACATTGGTCATCCATTTACTATCCTCAAGGGAATGGACAAGAAAAGGCATCCAAGAAGAATCTATTGAAAATTCTACATCGCACAGTTAATAAAACAAGAAGAGACTGGCATCTCATGATCAATCCAGCTCTCTGGACCTACAAAACAAGTATCAGAATGCCCACTGGGGCTACACCATTTGCTTTAGTTTATGGGTCTGAAGTTGTACTACCTATTGAGGTTGAAATCTCATCACTAAGAATCATAATGCATGGTCTCGTAACTGATGATGATTACAGAGTGTCTAGGTTAAAAGAACTTGAACTACTAGATGAGCACAGAAAAGTGGCATATTATCATCTCAGAGTGTATCAGAAGAGAATTTCTAGAGGCTATAACAAGAAATTCAGACACCGAGAATTTCAGGTTGGCGATCTAGTCTTGAGAGAAAATCCTAAAAATCAATCACATTGAGAATGCAAGGGGAAGTTTGAACCCAACTAGCTGGGTCCCTTTGTTATCATTGCTACTTTTGGCTCTGGAGCCTATCAACTCTCAACGACTGATAGAGAATGGCTCCGAGAACCAATCAACATTCTCCATCTAAAGAAGTTATATGCCTAAGGCATTCAGTCTTTGCAAAATGTCCTAAAAAAATCATAAAAATCATAAAAAGTCTTTAAAAAATGATCATCCTGGTGAAAACCTAGCAATAGGTGCCTTGATGTATCACAAAAAAAAATCAAAAATTACAAAAGTATAAAAAATTTGAAAAAATGAAAAATACAAAAAAATGAGAAAAAGAAAAAGTGCTTTGGTGAAAACCTGGAAACAAGCGCCTTGGTAGCAAAAATAGAATCTTTGCCAAGATGGTGAAAACTCAGCAAATGAGCACCACTTGTTCAAAATGCTCCATCTATCAGCACAATCTTGGTATTTCCCAACTTTCAGTCTGCTTTAGTCTATATATATCCGTGTTTTCAATAAAGTCGGTCAACAAAAGCGTCAGTATCCTATCAATGTTCAAACTTGGGGGAAATCAATGTCATATCCTATAGTCCTCAGTACCTCAGATGTGTCATATCTAGTCAGAAGTCCTTTGAAGCTACATCTAATTCAGTCTATCTATCTCCTCACTGAAAAGGATTTTGCATCTACAACAACACAAACAAACATCAACACGAACGAAAACAATCTTTGCTGCGTGCTTTAATCTTCTTTGTATGCTTACTGATTCACATTGAGATTTTTGCATATTGTGTCCTTTCAAGGTCTTCTGGGATGTCCTTTAAAAGATTTAGAGAGTGATGACTGGGGGCATAATCTTTTCTTTGTTTTCTACTTTGAGTGAAAATCTAATAACTTTGGAAATTTTGGATTGAATTGGTGTCCACTATAAGTGCCTCCATCATGATTGGATGGCCAAGTGTACCTCGACCATTAATACCCAGAAAATTCAAGGAATTTTGATCTAACTTTGTCTTTTTGAGTGATTTCTTCTTCTCTACTGTAAAACATGCTGATACCCAAGGATGTGAATGATAAAGGGTCACTGCGGGTAAATTCATGTAAGAATGAGAATGATCTCTCCTCTGCTTGGTGTGTTTGTACGCAAGGCATATTCAGGTCATCACAATGTTTATGTTTTAATGCTTATATAAATTGCAATATCAAAATGGACATGATATTCAGGTCATCCTAGCGTTTATGCCTTGGTGCTTATATCTAATCCGACATTTCTGACTAAAAGTCCATATTCATATGCCCATGGTTGTCTAGCCAATGGACATTGTATCGACTATCCGGTTACCTAATAAATATTTAGTGATGAAAAAGACCGACACATGATCAGTGACTAAGTCCTAGGTCATAGCTCTGCATTTCAATTTGCACTTTGCATGGTTGTATTTATCTCACGATTTCAATTTGGCTCGATGCTTGATAATTCTCCAAAACTATGGTAAACATATCATAAGAACTGAGTATCGCATGAAGGTCATCTTAATAGATCACCAAGCAGGTACCCCTAGCTAATTTTGATGTTCTAAATCCATTTTCGGGATCAAAATCAAAATTTGAGATCATTAATATTGTCAAAATCGCGATTTAAATTTTCAGACGCAGGACAACTAATTGCTTGCATAATCAACCTTCTAAACATCAAAAGAATCCAGAATTCAATTTAACTGATTATCTAACATCAAACTATTCAAATTTAAACTTGGTCAACCATGGTCAACTCATGGTCAAACCTAGTCAAACTTGGTGTCTAGGACCTCTAAACAATGCAGAACGCATTCCCGGACGTGTACAACCAATTCTATAATCGATTAACATGCTTATGAACATTCAATGCTGGCTTTTCTTACCATATTTCAATTTTCATCCCGAAGGGGGAATGGTATTACACATCATTAACTAATTCTATCAATCAAATCTTTCCTCAATAAACAAGACAACAACCACGTCTAGTTGTTAATTCATCAAAAGACCTTGTCGCTAGGGGCACGCCACTTGGGGCATATTAGATTCATTGAGATCCATATCAATATGGTATTCTCTTAATCTTGTAAACTGTATCAGCTCTTCGTAACCACGGTTCATTAGTGTTATTTCCTTGATTCTTCGTAACTGAAGGGTTTGGATTTGACATCCTTTTGATTCCTTTGGACAATCGGGTCTGGAGTTAGGACAGTCACTTCCTCGTAATCATAGGTTCAGAATCAGGCATTTCATCACTTCTTCATAATCATCGGTTCATTGTTGCTATAGTTGACATCATCTTGATTCTTGGTCAATCAAGACCTGAATCAACATCTTCAAATCTTTCAATCGACTTCTATCTCAGAATCGGTTAATCTTTTAGGATCAGTTTCTCCACCACATAAATGAGTCTGAACATCATCAAACACAGATTAATCTTTGAACCATTGTGCTTCACACATTAATTCAAAGAGGGGCAAAATGTAATACCCCAAAAATGGGCTTTAGAACCATTAACCTCCTACATCGACAAATTGATCGAAATCAACCTAAAAGTCCTAACCTAAGGCACATCTGCACATCAGATCATCAAAACCCTAATCGATTACATCCTAATTCTGCATCGGGGGATATTTCCTAAATAATCCTAAATTATCTTAATTATCTCCTAATTAAATATTATTTGGCGATAAATGATATTCTTTTTATTTATCCTAAATTTAATTAATTGAATATGATAAATATTTAATTAATTAGATTTAATTTTTCGACTTAATTAATTTAATTAGAATTAATTATATTTATTCCTAATTAATATTATTTAATTTTGAAAATAAATCAAAATCCTACTACAATTGATTAAATTCTTAATTAATTGATTAAATATAGTTGTCAATATTTAATATTATAGTTTTTGGAATAAAGTTTGATTTAATAATTGATTAACCCATAAATCAATTGTTTTAATTCAAAAAAATAGTTAAGTTGAGAGAAACACGTGGAAAATAAATATTAATTCATAATTATCCATGCACATTCAAAAAAGCAGTTAAACACTCTAAATCAATAATTCAATTCAATTGGTTATCTTTTTGAACTCAACATCCAATTTTGAGTTAAAAAGTGATTTAAAATTTTTATTTAAGTTAAAAGCTATTTTTTGCATGATTTTATGAGTTAAAATATTTCTAATTTCTTGTTAACTCAAAAATCAACCTGAGTTTTTCAATAGTGATTTATGGCTTTCCATGTGCTCTCAAAAACCTTGGATTTCTATATAAACAAGGCTCAACCCTTCACAAAAAAACCATGCTTTCAGATCACAAATTTTACATACTTGGAGAATCAAGCTCTTGCGAACAGGCAATTGTGAGATTTTTGCAACTTTTCAATTCATTGCTTTCAATCCATTCATAGCATTCATAGCATTGTTAGATTAGAATTGCAATCCATTTTAGATCAATTTCATATCAGTTTTTCATCATATTGCATAGAAAACAAAAAAAATAGATTAATTTGCATTCAAATTTCAATGCTTTCATCATTTTAAATCCTTCGTTTACGTGTTGCATTGTCACAGATCTTGGTCAAAATCTAATAATACCATACTCACACCTACTAGAAGGCAGTAAATCACCTGGTTAATTCTGTTTATTCATATTGTAGATTTCTGACATATTAACCAATAATATTTTACTGAAGTGTTGTGTCACAACTAGGTACAAATTTCACACACACACACTAGCGTGTTAAACTATATTGTAATATCTTTTGTAACTTAAGCTGACATATTTTGTGGCTAGGCTGACATATGTATTTGTTTTATTGGATGTGTATACACACACACACACACACACACAAATGTGTGTGTGTGTGTGTGTGTGTGTGTGGAATAATCATTTTGTATTTGATATATGGAGAGAGTGTGAGTATGTTGAAGGTAGTATGATGTGAGCATGTTTATGTATCAGAGGTGGTGAACTATGTGAGTGAAAATAAGAAGATTAAAGTTTATTATGAAGATAGGGATAAGGCTTGTAATAGAAGGAAGTGTTCAGTTTTGCAGAAGGGTAAAGAAGTCTTGGTAGAATATTTGTAACTGGATTTGTTGCATCTAGTTACTACTGTTGTTTTAATTGGAATGGTTCCATGCACATGGAGATGCAACTATATCAGTTCACATTTTGTTTGTAAGACCTTTTTGTTATAAATCTTTTGTATCAGGGTAGTTAGCCCAACCAATAGTGAGCCTTACCTACAATGAGCAAATTAGCAGTTAGCCCTTGTCAAAATTGCTTTAACTAGTGTCACCTTAAACAATGTTCTATTCATGAGAATTAGTTTTTGTGAGGTTTTTCCCATCTTGGGTTTCTACGTAAATTTTGGTACACATTGTGTTTCGTGTTTTGTTATTTCATGTTCATATGTATTATATTTTTTTTTTATTGTTTTAAGTATTCACATGATTATTTAAAGTTAAGGAAATTGTTTTATAATAATTGATTCACCCCCCTCTCAGTTATTCGACATGCTCAACAATTGGTATCAAAGCCTAGTCCATTGCAAATAGAGCTTAACCTTTTTAGGGAGATCTTGTATGTTTGAGAAGATGGGAGGATAATACTATAGTGATGAAGACTGGAAGATAATATATTAAAAGTATTGAATTTGAGAATGAGGAGTTGAAGAAAACATTATGAAAGTTAATGCTTAATCTCCAAGTCGAGGGAGTAGATTTGAAAATTCAAAGAAAGACACAAGGAAGTAAGCCAAGAATTGAAGGAATCAAAAGAAAATGTGGTAAATTAGAAACAACAACTAGATGATTACAAGAACATTGAAGAAATTCTCAAGGAAAACATCAAGCAAAAGAAGGAAAATTGGAAGAAGACTGGAGGAGATCTCAAAGATACTATCAAGAAGAAAATGGAGGAATGGAAGAAGACTAAAGAAGACCTCAAAATAATTATCAAGAAAAAATCAAATAAAAATGAGAAGCTGGATCATGAATTAAAAAAGTTGAGATCTGAAGTTTTTTTTTTTCAAAGTAGCACTATTTCGGATCATCTTTTAGCCCTACAGAAATGTCATAAGGATAAGGAAGGTTTAGGTTTCACCAATGAATGTTCAAATCAAAAGATCAAAGGTAAAGATAGATAGTTGATGCTGAAGAAAAATCTAAGGTAACAAGCAAGTTCAGGTTTCTAGTAACATCTACAAGAAGGCCTTCAATCAGGAAATCGAATGCTCAAAGGTACTTATCTTTTAACAGTCATTGTTTTATATGCAAGAATTTTGGTCATAAATATGTTGAATGCAAGATCCAGAAGGAATAAAATGTTCAATGTTTTAGTTGTCACAAGTTTGGTTATTTGGTAAATCAATGCAAAAGTCAAGTATTTGATCCAGTTAAGACAAATGGGATGAACAATATCTTTCATGGAAATTGTTATGTGTGTTACAATTATGGTCACAAGGCTAATTAGTTCACATCTAGGGTTTAGTCTATGAGATCAGGATAGAGGAATGTCAATTATCTCAAATTTGATCAAATCGATCATTATTTCAACACTTGCAGATCTATTGGTGCTCCGACAAAGTCTAAAAATGATAAGATTATTGTAACAGTTTTAGGTGAGTCTCAAAAGATAATCATGGTATGGAAAAAGAAAAAAGTTGGTGAAGACAATTTTGTGGTACTAGATCATAATACTAGCTTGTTTGGTAATTGAGCTTACTGCTTTGGCTCAGGGGGAGCATTGAAATGCTAAATTTGTCGCTTCCCATTCTCTGGTGTGATACCAGTTGTAACTATTTTGTCTCTTGTGCATTCAGATGTTAAATTTGTAATTACATTTATTTTGATAGATTGATGTGTGATGTACAATTGATTGCATCAATGATATAAATTATTGATGGGAAAAGTAAATACAAGGAGCTAATGTTAAAAAGGTGAAATTTTAAATCATTTATCATTGTTGCAAAGAAGAAATTAAGAAATTTTGTAGAGCTTGTGAGGATTTGATAAAATTGATTAGGTGCAAAGATGAAATTGAGGTTGGTTGTTCATGAATCTGGTGTCGTCATCTTGAAAATGCTGAAAGGAGTGGAATTAGAAGAATTTGATCATGGGAAGATCAAACAATTAGAAGTAGGATTATCTATTTTAAAGAGTTACAAATAGTTCAAACCTTGGGTTTGGATATTTGGGGAAAATTTCATTGGTTTGCAGAAAAGGAACCTATCTTGTTTGCATTGAGTCAGTCCAAGGACATAAAGTTGTTGGACAAATCTTATGTAGTGATGAAGGAGATAATTGAGTTGTGTAGTGTTGGAGCTCTTCCAAGAAAGAAGTTTTTAAAGTTTAAGGATGTGTAGGAGGTATCTGACATCAACAAAGATCAGTATGCTGTATTGATTAACACCCTTGGCAATCTAGTTGATAAATATGTTGCCTATGACAACACATATAAAATTTAATTTTGAAACTATGAAGGTGATACATCTAATGTAGCTATTTATTTGGCACATAAAATGGTTAAAGAGAGCATGAAATTTGATTTTTGTAGTCTTCTATTAGGAAATTTACTTAAAAATGTCAAGAAGTCATTAGAAGAAGGTTATGCCTTTTCGTTTGGATCTCTGGTTATGTGTCTGGTGTTTTACTTTCTGAGATTGTTACTAGGTAGAGAGAACATGGAATAGAGGTCTGGCTACTCTGTCAAAAAATAGATTTGTAGGTATTTAGAGTTTTTGGAAAACAAGGAGGATGATTACAAAGCATATTTTGTAACATTGTAGATGAATATTTGTTCTAGTATAGTTATTTCTAGTGTTGTACTCGTTGCCCATATTTAGGAGGATTCCTCCTCCAATAAAAGAAAATTTGAGATTGTTATTTGTGGTTCCTTTCAGAAACCAAAGAGAAGAAAAACCAATGAAAAGGGAAAAGAAATTATCCCTATATCAAAATAAGAACAAGAAGAAAAAGAAGAAAGTGAGAAGGAAAAAGAAGAGGTGATGGTAAAGTATGAGGTCTCTTCATTTTAATCCAGCTCTATGGATTCAAATGTAGTTTAGACAATGTTGGAAGAAGTAGAATTTGACAAGATTGGTGATATGTGGTTTTCTTGCTCTTCAGAGAGCAAAACTGAGATAAAAATTGTGTTGGTTGAAAATTTTCTCTGTGAGAATATTGTTGTTTTTGTTGTATCTAATGTGCTACCAGATAACTTGGTCAAGATTTTTGAGAAGATATTATTGCTGGATACTTTGGATTGTCGTAAGTTCAAGAATTAAATTGAGAAGAAATATATTGATGCTTCACAAAAAATTTCTAGACTGATTGGTGAGACAAGAGAATGTATAAAAAAAATATTTGATATTTAACAATATTGCCTCTGGTATCCTACTGTGATTGAAAAATTTAGAGGAAGGGTTGAGTCCACTGAGTCAGAGCTAAATGAAATTGGAAAAAGTTATGATTTATTTATAGATGAAGGTGGAAAATAGAGGATCGAAGTTGGTGAGCTTCAGGAAGATATGTTGCATGTACAAAGATAGAGGGAAGATCTGGAGAAAAAAAATTGGCTCATGAAGGACATGGTTGATGTTTGGTGAGAACATCTTTCCAGAATTATTTATGATGTAGAGGACTATGAGCATCGTTTCTGGTCCCCAAACTGGACTTCTTCATTTGATATGCTAGTTTATAATGAAAGTTTATGTGCTTGGATGAGATCGGTTGTGAATGAGTAGAAAGGTCTTCCAATTATCAAAGAAAGGTACAAGAAAGTCTTTCTTGTAAATTATGTTGTTTTTATTTGATTATCTAAATAATGTTGTGTGGCCCTTTTTCATTGTGGAAAAAAGAGGGAGAGAAAAAATAGGAAAGAAAAATTGAAAAAACTGGTCACTGGACTGTGACAGCGGGAAATGCCAGAGTTAGTCTCATGTTTCTGTTATATCTTCCAGATGATATGGATTCAAGGTATGTGAGATTGAGGGATGATAGACAAGGTACTGAAGGATGTTCACTGGTCAACACAAGGTACGTAACACTTGGTGATGTCATCTGTGGTGTGTGTTCTAGAGAAGACTTATTTGGAAGCTGACTTGGGAGATGTAGCATGTGTTATGCTTGGCGAACATAAATTAAGGATGTCGGTCCTTAAATATTGTAATGTAATCATTGTATACTTGTTTTAGATACCATGTGTATCTTAGCAAGGGTTTATGTAATTATTTGTTGAAAGTATTAAATGTGATGTATTGAAAATGTAATAGTGTGCATGTGCATTGAATGTGTGGGGGAATATAGGATCTAATTCTTAATCCAAATTCCCAAAGGAGAGATCCAAATTGATTAATCATAAGGAAGTGATCAATGCACAAATGAATCAATCTATGGAGAATATGAAGAAAAGAGAAAATATTATAGTCTTTTATAGAAAATGTGTAGTTGAAACTTAATTTAATTAAAGACAAATACTAACCTCAAAATAGGGTAAATATGGAAAAGACTATTTTCTGCCATCTGTGTTCAGTTTCAGGAGATTCTGCAACCAGATCTGGCCTGGAAATACAAAAATAGAGAAAACCCATAAACCTTTTATCTTTTGGAGCAAGGTCATCTTTGAACTTAGGATCGGGGTAAGATCTTACCCCTAGGTACAATCTTACCCCCCACTGAAATTCATCCTTGACCTAAAATAGCTCTGATGGAAATTATGTTCGCAGATCTCGAAAGTTCTCTGAAAAGGGTATCCAGATTTGCACTGATATTCATCATCCCACACTTGCGCCTACAAGAAAAAAGGGTTTTGTTGTTTGGATGAGGAGTTTTCCTTGGTCAAACCCCAGTTTGGAATCAACCTTAAAATGTAATTGAAATTGCAATATATAAACAAAGTAAATGGAACTATTCACCTCGATTATGTTGAAATCCTTGTGGAGGATTTGAATCCTTGAATCCATAAGTATGGATGCTTCAAATGAATATGTAGGATGTCTCAAATCAATTGCATTAGATCTTCAACACCAATCTTGAATGGATCTTGGAATAGGAGGAATCTTGGATGAATGTGGATGGAGAAATCTTCAACAAGAGGGCTCCAAAGAGATTGAATCCTCCAATGGCTATCAATGGATCTCCTTGATGAATGCTTGAATGCTTGAAAACTTGAATGCTTGAATGCTTGAAGATGAATGAATGCTTGAATGATTTCATTCTCCTTCTTTCTTTCTTGATCTCTTGATTGCACTTGAGAGCTAGATGTCTTGATCATGAAAAGTGGATATGAAAAGTGGATGTGAAAATGAAAGAGGAAGGCCTCCATTTATAGTGATCTAGGGCACAAACTTATAGAGGGCCCAACATAGGGGAATTAAATTCCAATTAAGCCTTAACCCCTATAAATGGACCTAGATTAAATATAATTTAAGATTTTATCATTCTGAAATTCGAAATAGCCGACCCAGAAGCAGGAAATAAAGCTTTCTGAAGCCCGACATCCTGAAACCTCTGGAATTTGAAATTTGGACCCAGGGTTAGGGTCAAGGTCGACTCTAACCTAGGTCAGAGTCAAGGTTGGCTTTGACCTAGGTTAGAGTTGAGGTCGACCTTGACCCAGAAGGTTGACCTTGACCCTAAGGTCACAGATCTCAGTTTCTCAAGACCAGGTGCCAGAAATAGGCTAGAAACATGTAGAGAGAGAAGTAGAACAAGGGGAAAAAGTTAGATCCAGTCAAAGACCCATTCAAGGCACTTGACATGACCCCATAACACTTACTCATAGGGATAAACCGGTCCTAAATGGAAGTGCTTCCATTTTTTGACAATACATTTAGCCCCCACTTTAGCAAGAGTATGGACTCGATGCAAACTCTTGGTAAAGGAGATCATAATGAAAAGATAATCTTATTGAAATCAAAGGGACAAAGGAAACCTCAAGCCCCCAGGGAATCAAGTCTTTATCAACTCAAAGATTATAATAAGAGAGACATCTATAGAAAAGAGAAAGAGAGAGAGGGTGTGATTACCTCGCCCAATGAGAACTTATGTCCCATTGTGAACCACACAAGGAAACATCGCAATTGGAAAGATGGAATTGAACCGCCTAGTGAATGTGGCTACTCACTAGTCAACCCATCAATGATTTACCCTCAACAATATTCTATTCCACATGAGTAAAACTAAAAGAAAAAGAGATCCAGTCTTAAGGACACCTTCGACCTTAAGGGATCAAAATTTGAAATTGGAGGGATTAAGCGATCCTAAATAAAAATCCATGCTTTAAGGATTAGTCACTAATCCACAAAGGGAGAGAAGTGCCTTGAGAAATATATGTAAATTGAAAGTGCGTGTGTGCAACAGGTGAGCATAGCATATACCCCCACGTTAAAGTCATTGCTAACACTTTAACAGGAGCAATGGCTTGAACAGAAACATAAACAACTCCACTAATTACATTTCCACTACGAGATGCCCCCAAATGAAGGAAAATAAAGGGAAATACCACATAAACATAGAGAGAACACAAAAGGGATCCACCTACCGTGGGGTCAGTATGATCATAAGATAATATATATATGATATTATTGCAAATGAATTGACATCATTCCCCAAAGAAATTAGAACTACAATCACAATGGAGGAAAGAACACATAAGAGATACAAAGAAGAGTCTTTTTGAACCACAACATGGAGACCAAAAAGCTTTAGTGCTACCAAGTCACAAATCTAAGTGGACTACATAAGGAAACATTTACGAACAATAACATAGGTACAACATAACATGAAACAACATATAGAAGAATAGAGATACATATATATGAATTACACGACAAGTTTGATTCTTTTATCACCTTGCACCAACAAAGTAACAAGGGTCGTATAAAAGAATCTAACAAACATTTAGTAAACACATCACGGGAGAAATACAGTACAATAGGAAAACACACAAAAGCTACCATAAAGGACAAGCCAATCAAGGTGGGTAACTCGCAAGAGGGACTATATCCAACACAATAGGAATGATATCCAGTTCCAAACAAGGATCCTCTTGAGAATCATAATGTTCGATACTAGGTGTAAGTTTCAATTGTGATGAAAGCATATTAGGTAAATCAATGTCAATGTCAATGTCAATAGTCTCATATTCATCATTAACGTCATCAAGAGTATCTTCCTCATCTAGATTAATCAAAATAGTATCTAAGATACGAATAGAATCATCATAATCTTACATTTTAACATCATTATTATCAGTAACTTCCTCTAACACATCATGCATAGGCTTGTCAAAAGAAGGTAAATAAATTTGAAGAACATAAGTACGAGCCTTCTCTTGAGCATGACACTTCTTACAACATTCATTAGCAGATCGATTACATTTTGTCTTGTTTGAAATATATGTTGAGAACTAGGAGGAACAGTTACTGGATCCTTCACATGTTCTATAGGAGGATTAGTAGGATTATCAATAGGCTGACAAGCAACACTAGGAGCTTGATTAAAAAAACTAGAAGCCATGGATAAAGGAGGTATGGAAGGTGTAGGTAAAATACCACGATTAAGATCCATTGGAGGCATGCTTAACTCAAGAATCTTGTGATGCTTATAGGCTTGATATGAATGAAAAAGGTTATCAGGTCGAGAAGGACATGAATTAGGCAATGAAGGCCAAAATAAGTCAAGGGTAGCACAATCCCTAGGCCTAGAAGGTTGATATAAACTATGATTAATCATCTTTACTTCTTCATCATGAATGAATTTAAGACACTTATGAATAGGAGAAGCAACAACATGCATGGCCTTTAACCATGACAAACCAAGCTTAACTTGAAATTGATCAGAAGTAGGAACAACAACAAAGGTAGTGTTCACAATTTTACCACAAAGTTTAATCGTCAAGTTAATAGAACCAAATGATGGATACATAAAACCATTACAAGTTTGAATCCACACATCAGATGTATCATAAGAATCACATTGCAAGTTTTTCATAAAAAGATTTTCTTTAGTAATAAAATTGATTAAGGATGTGGGATCAACAAGACAACTGTGCGCAGGTATCTGAGAAATTCTAGCATAAATGTAAAGGGGACCATCAGGAGCTCTAATAGTCTTAGAATCATCAAAGGTAATCAGAAGTTCCTGAGATCTTTTATTCTTAGGTTGTTTTTGAGGTTTAGGTTGAGATTTCAATTTAGGCTGTGGTTTTGGTGTAGGTTGAGCTTGAGCTTGAGATTGAAGTTGAGGTGGAGATATAGATTGAACAACATGCTCCACATGGTTAACAATGTGATTAAGATAATCCATCTTTGAATCATAAACAATATCCATAGAAGATGGCTGAGCAATGGTATTAGTATCACGTGTAGGTAAAGGATTTGTAAAGATTTGAAGATTTTGATTAAGAGGAGAGACAAATTTGTTCCCACTACCACTAAGATTATCAATAGATAAGGCATTAGAATCAATTAAGTCTTGAACCTTATGTTTTAAAGAATAACACTTCTCAGTATCATGACCATTCTGATGATGATATCAACAAAAGGCTTTAGGATCAAAGGATTTGGATGCTACTGGAGCATGTAAAAGAGGTCGAATAGGAGGTAAAGTAATCATATTAGCAGTTAACAACCTATTCATAATATAATGTAAAGATTTAGAGAGAGGAGTAAACATACGATTCAATCAAAAAGTAGTGGATGCAGAAGTGACATTGTGGGATGCAACAACAACTTGATCAGCAACTACATTTGCTTGTTTGTTTATCTTGACATAGTTGTTGAGTTTTTGAAATTTATTTGGATTAGGAGCAACATCACTCTTATCAACTGGAACAGGAGCCATTGGAGTGTTGCTCTCAAATTGACTCACTTGTAATTGATAATGATGAAGTGTTGCACAAAGTTGTTAAAAAGAGGTAAATTTAGTAAGCAAAATCTTATCTCTAATATCTTTTTGCAAATTTTAAATAAACATACGTTGAATATCTATATCAGGAACATAGGAAATTTGAGCATACAAATGCTTAAATCTACCAATAAATTCAATCATTTTTTCCTTAGTGTTTTGTTTACAATGCATCAAATCAGTCAAAGACACTTGCAGACCAATGTTATTTTGAAATTGTTGAATAAAAGCATTAGCAAGTTTTGGAAAAGAGTCAATAGAATAAGGAGGAAAGGAAAAATACCATTGTAAGGCCTTGTCATGAAAATTTATAGCAAACAACTTGGCTAAAATCCTATGGTCATGAGCATAATCACTACAAAGGATTTGAAATGTTTTAACATGAGTAACAAGGTCTCCCTTACCATTGTAATTCTCAAGATGAGGCATATCGGCTTGCTGAGGAACATGAGCATGAATGATGTCTAGGGATAAAGGACTTCCCATGTCACATGTAGGAATGCTAAACTTGTTTTGAGTCAAGGATGAAAGTTGTTGTTGTAAAGATGACACAATTTGAGCCAAACTAATGATTGTTGAATCATTAGATGAAATAGGAGGTATAGCAACATTAGAAATACTAGGTAAAGTGTATGAAGCATCAAGAATGGAAGAAACAACTGGAGGAACACTTGGAACCACAATTGGAAGAGGATTGGAATAAGTAAAAGGAACATTATGATAAGAAGGTTGTGATGTAGGAAGGGACACAGGAGGGGCACTCATAGGAAGAGAGGAAATTGTCGTATTCACCAAAGGAGGATTATAGGTAGGAATACTAGGTAAAGGAACAAAAGAAGGTTCTACACTAGTGGTAGGAGGAGTGAATCCTAAATATTGAGCTTCTTGAGCTAAAGGTTTAACATTTGAATGCATGAGTCGAGTAATACCATGCAAGAGATTAACACCCTGATCATCACAAAGGAATTTCTTAAGAGCCTCTATAGCTTGAATAGAATCTTGATTAAGGTTTTCTTAAATAACCCAATTACCCATTTTATCAAGTTTAGTTGAAAGTTTTTGGACTTGTTCGGGAGGAACTCTTAAAGCATCATCCTCATCATGAGATGAGTGAGAAGAGTTTTGCTCCATAGTAGGATTGGAATCATGAATAATCAAATTGTCATCCAGGATCCTAAGAAAAGAAGAGGAAGACTCAGGATCAAAGGCACCCATAAGTCTACAACTTCATCTAATCGGAATATTATAAGCAAGACTAGAGGTAGTAAAGATCATATACCAATGTAATGCAAATGAACTGAACTAAGAAAGCACAAAATATTTTGATTTTATATGAGATGCAAACACATAAAAGAAATCTAATACATGCAAGATCTAACACCATAAAAGAAAGTGTTAAACCACAAATACAATAGGACATCTAATTCCACAAAAGATAGGGGGTAAGCTTGTCAGGCTCACCAAAATGTAAGGTGAAGGTGAACACACAAGATAATACAAAGGGAAATCTAACACCAAAAAGAAAGAGTTGAATCACAATACGGGATCTAATTCCACAAAAGATAGGGGGTGAGCTTGTCGGGTTCACCAAAATGTAAGGTATTAAATGTGATGTATTGAAAATGTAATAGTGCACATGTGCATTGAATGTGTGGGGGAATATAAGATCTACTTCTTAATCCAAATTCCCAAAGGAGAGATCCAAATTGATTAATCACAAGGAAGTGATCAATGCACAAATGAATCAATCTATGGAGAATATGAAGAAAGGAGAAAATATTATAGTCCGTTATAGAAAATGTGTAGTAGAAACTTAATTGAATTGAAGACAAATACTAACCTCAAAATAGGGTAAATTTGGAAAAGGCTATTTCCTGATGTCTGTGTTCAGTTTTGGGAGATTCTGCAACCAGATCTGGCCTGGAAATACAAAAATAGAGAAAACCCAGAAACCTTCTATCTTTCGGAGCAAGGTCTTCCTTGACCTTAGGATTGGGGTAAGATCTTACCTCGGGGTACAATCTTACCCCCCAATTGAAAGTCTTCCTTGACCTGAAATAACTTCGATGGAAATTCTATTCGTGGATCTTGTAAGTTCTCTGAAAAGGGTATCCAGATCTACACTGATATTCACCGTCATGCACCTGCGCTTGCAAGAAAAAAGGGTTTTGTTTTTTGGATGAGGGGTTTGCCTTGGTCAAACCCTAGTTTGGAATCAACCTTGAAATGTAATTGAAATTGCAATATATATATAAACAAAGTAAATGGAACTATTCACCTTGCTTATGTTGAAATCCTTATGGAGGATTCGAATCCTTGAATCCACAAGTATGGATGCTTCAAATGAATATGTAGGATGTTTCAAATCAATTGCATTAGATCTTCACCACCAATCTTGAATGGATCTTGGAATAAGAGGAAGCTTGGATGAATGTGGATGGAGAAATCTTCTACAAGAGGGCTCCAAAGAGATTGAATCCTTCAATGGCTATCAATGGATCTCCTTGATGAATGCTTGAATGCTTGAAAACTTGAATCCTTGAATGCTTGAATGCTTGAATTCTTGAATATGAATAAATGCTTGAATGATTTCCTTCTCCTTATTGCTTTCTTGATCTCTTGATTGCACTTGAGAGCTAGATGTCTTGATCATGAAAAGTGGATATGAAAAGTGGATGTGAAAATGAAAGAGGAAGACCTCCTTTTATAGTAATCTAAGGCAAAAACTTCTAGAGGGGAAAACATAGTTGAATTAAATTCCAATTAAGCCTTAACCCTTATAAATGGACCTAGATTAAATATAATTTAAGAGTTTATCATTCCGAAATCCGAAACAGCCGACCCAGAAGTGAGAAATAAAACTTTCTGAAGCCCGACATCCAAAAACCTCCAGAATTTGAAATTTGGACCCAGGGCCAGGGTCGAGATCAACCTTGAACCAGAAGGTTGACCTTGACCCAGAGGTCACAAATCTCAGTTTCTCAAGACCAGGTGCCAAAAATAGGCTGGAAACATGTGGAGAGAGAAGCAGAACAGGGGGAAAAAGCCATATCTAGTCAAAGACCCATTCAAGGCACTTGACATCACCCCAAACCACTTACTCAGAGGGCTAAACCAGTCCTAAATGGAAGTGCTTCCATTTTCCAATGATACCATTTGTAATTAGGAAAGGCTTATGGGCCGACCTGATCATGAGAATTTTAATAAGGTATAAATGGAAGGTCTTTTTCTTTGGAAAAGACATGGATGGAAAAAGGTGATATAAAGAGGTTGTGAAAGCTATGAGATTGTGTCTGCTACATTTATGGTAGAGGTGTAGTAGTGGACTTCATTGGAATTGATCAAGCAAAGACAGTTGCTATCAAATAGTTTAAAAGATTTTGTATTTCTATCAAATATCACTTCTTAAAAGACAAGGTGGCCGAAAAGGAAATTAAATTAGAATATATTAGTACAAAAGAGAAGATTGTAGACATCTTCACAAAGCCACTACCAAAAGATACCTTTGAATATCTCAGAGGTATGCTAGAGGTTCAAACCCCTCGTAGTCATAATTAAATGTTGCAGAGATGCATTAGTCTAGAAGTTTTCAGAGCCTTATCATAATCTGGATTGGATGTAGGGATCTACTCCTTAGGGGGAGTGATCATGGAAGAAAGATGTTGGAAAGCAGTTGATGAATCATGGCATCCTTTGCCACTATTGTCATGGGGGAGTGTTTCTATGAGAAAATCCCTACTATATGGGAAGATTGTTTGGTTGCAGAACTTTGGATTGATATAACTTTGGGATGATGGATTTTCCCATATGTCAATGCCAAAGGGGGAGATTGTTGGATATTGCTAATGCATGGTAAGGTGATTGAGACATTTAATATATTTAATCACTAAGTTACTAAATGGACACTCATACTGTTGTCATCTATGTTTTGTCATTGATGTCAACATATGTTTCTGTGAGGAGATCAAGTTGGTTACCACAGTGTACAGACACTGTACAGATGTTTAAGATGCTGCAAAGATAGAGGAGAGTTCAGGAAGGTGTTGTGATCTAATATCCAAGATTTCATCATTTAATGTTTCATATTGGATGAGTTACATATGTTTTGGTGAAGACTGGTCACTGGACTATGACAGTGAGAAATGCCAAAGTTAGTTTCTGGTATATCTTCCAAATGATATGGTTTCAAGGTATGTGAGCTCGAGGGATGATAGAAAAGGTACTGAAGGATGTTCACTGGTTAGCACAAGGTATGAAACACTTAGTGATGTCATCTATGGCATGTGTTCTAGAGAAGACTTATTTAGAAGCCGACTTGGGAGATGTAGCGTGTGTTATGATTGGCAAACATAAATTAAGGATGTCGGTCTTTAAATATTGTAATGTAATCATTTTATACTTGTTTTAGATACCATGTGTATCTTAGAAAGGGTTTATGTAATTATTTGTAATTAGGAAAGGCTTATGGGCCGACCTAATCATGAGAATTGTAATAAGGTATAAATGAAAGGTCTTTTTCTTTGGAAAAGACATGGATGGAAAAAGGTGATATAAAGAGGTTGTGAAAGTTGCAAGCTTGTTTCTACTACATGTAGAGCATAGGTGTACTTGTGGACTTCATTGGAACTGATCAAGCAAAGATAGTTGCTTCCAAACAGTTCAAAAGATTGTGTATTTCTTCATATACACTTGTGTTGTGAACAGTGAGTTCTGAAGGTGGATTTAACCTTCTTTGGGTAGTGAGCCCTCCCTTTCTTCTTGACTCCTAACAGGGTCTATCCTCTAATAAGGAATATGTACTGTAATGTTTCAATAAGCTCCTAACAGGGCTATATCTTCTAACAAAGATAACTATACTCTCGATACATCATTTGTGGGTGCTAATTCCCACCAGGGTTTTTACCTTTAATAGGGTTTCCCCGAGACCAAAATATTGTGTTATTGTGTTGGAATTTATTGTGTTCATTGGATCTGATATTGCTGCTGCTTAAAGTTTAAAGTTTAATAATCTTCCATACAATTGATTCACCCCCCCTCTCAGTTGTATTGTGGACTGTTATTCCTAACACTATATTCAATTTTGGATAGGTCCCATATTGTTCTATTTGTTGGTTGGTTTAGAATTTTTGTAGATCAAGAAATGGTCTTGGTTGTGGCATTCTCATTGGCCCCACATTATACTTATCTTTTCATGATTACATTGTGTAACGTGCTTATCTTATGTATGGCCTATATTTGGGTCCTATCATAGTTTGGGATGAAGATTTCATATGTATGACCTATCTTTTAGGTCTGGTGATAGAATGTTAAACTATATTATAATACCTTTTGTAACTTAAGTTGACATGTTTTGGGGCTAGGTTGACATATGTATTTATTTTATCAGATGTATTATATATAGAACAATCATTTTGTATCTGATATATAGAAAGCATGTGAGTTTGATAAAGATAGTATGATGCAATCATGTTTATGCATCAGATGTGGTTAAATGTATGTGCAAAAATAAGAAGACTAAATATTATTGTGAAAGTGGAGATAAGGCTTATAATAGAAGGAAGTGTTAAGTTTTGCAGAAGGGTAAAGAAGTGTTGGAAGAAGATTTCTAATCAGATCTATTGCATTTGATTAGTACTGTGATTTCAACTGGAACTATTTCATGCATATGAAGATGTAACCATATAAGTTCATATTTTGTCTGTAAGGCATTTTTGTTATAAATCTTTTGTATCAGGGTAGTTAGCCCAAGCGATGATGAGCCTTACCTATAGTGAAAAAACTGATAGTGAGCCCCTGTAAAAATCACCTTGACTGTTGTTCTATTTAGGAGAATTAGTTTCTCCATGTTTTTTCCTATCTTGGTTTTCTACGTAAATTCTAGTGTTCATGGTGTTTTTTTTTCTTTCATGTTCATATCTATTATAAGTTTTTTTTTGCTTTCAATGTTCACCAAATTAATAAAAGTTAATGAAATTATTTTAAAATAATTGATTCACCTCCCTCTTAGTTATTTGGCATGTTCAACAAATAGAAACTCTCCTGATAATGCAATTGTCCTACATAACTCTTTCAACCCTAGCAACACACTATATCTATCTTTACTTCTTTACGATAGCCACAAAATAGCAATCTCAAAAACTGAACTCTACTCTTTTGAAATCCTATTCATAGATCTTTCTTTCTCGCTCACTATAATTTTACATTTTTCCAAATCATACATTGTACACACACACACACACACATATAAGATAATACATTGGAAATCTCAACAAGATTGCCACACCAAAAATAAAATTAAAATCAAATTACAAGTCGGCCATGTCAATCAGAAAATTAGAACAAAATCCCATGTCAAGAGCATTTGGACCAAAATATAGGTCACACATAACATGAACCCATCTAGATAAGAGATAATCATTAAATGTAATACCCAAACCAAAAACATGAAGCATGATCCACTTTAGGAGAGAGAGGGAACCATGAATATGTTACACGTATCCCAATACCAAATTTGCAATTGGAATAACTTCCACAATTATCTCAATGTGTAGCATTATATTGTCCAAAGAACTACATCACTTGCTAGTTGTATCCAGACCTCTACACACTATGGTGAGATCCAAATTCCGTGTTAGAAACCATCACACCATATTTTTGAACTAGACCACAAATTGATCATAAAAACATCACTTGGTAACACTATTTTCAAATCATTATGAAATATTGTTGTATCACCGTGAAATACCACAACCAAGATCAATACTTGAATACAATACAAATCAAATATGCATATCTTCAACCTTGATTTCTAGAGTTAAAACCTTCCAAAAAAGACAACTAAACAAATAACACCTTGAATTGTGTATCTTTGTCACTGAACCACTAACTTCTAGACCTAATAATATAACACTAAATTACAAACAACCATCATTCTCACATGATCTCAAGAATAAAAACATGTCTTCTACAGTTCTATAGCACTATCATTTTCATCACAAAACCTTACTTCTTCTAAACCAACTTCCTTCTTATGGACTTATCTAGACCACAAAATATGCCTGAGCATGCCTTTTTCAAGTACCTCTGAACCATAGTGATTGACATCAATGACAATAGACAATGATAACCAAACATATATTTCTAACAATCTCCCCCTTTGTCATTGATGACAAACAACCAACAAAAATATTTCACTAAGATATTATTCACTGTCAACTCCCCCTAATTATAATAACCAAAAAAATCTTGTACAAATTTCAAACTTATGTAAAACACATTATCAAATAAACATTTTCCTTATCTTCCCCCCCTTTTCCATCGAGGACTGTTGGTGTAATTAATGATTCCTAATTACACTTTACTTAATCTTACTTAGGTTAATGCATTGCATAGTAGTTAGTGATTGAGACACCTAGGAGTGTGCACATCTATTAAGCACATGGTGTAGGAGAAATTCCACTTTTGGTGTGATAGTTGTCATCACATACCTCATTGTGTGTGAGATCCACCTTTCATGCTCTTGTCACATTATCATCCTAATCCAATGCACATACTTTATTGCATGTTGGAGGATGATCCACATTTGGTGGACATGTGATTACACCTAGCATAGGTGATAGCTTATCAGCTCCTTATCATTGTCTCTTATTGCCTTTCCTATATAAGGAGGCATATTATGTAATCAATTCATTATTAAATTGGTGAATATCATTAATTCATTGGATCTATTCAATCCATCCTTGCATTCATATTTTCTCTCTTGTGCTTTTCTTCAACCTCTTGATCTTGGTTCAATATTTTCTATTTGCAAATTCTTACAAGGACAAAGGCCAAAAACATACTTACTACTAATGCCCCTATGAAAAACCACTAGGATTATCCCAAAAGAAAAGAAAAAAACCTTGAAAGATCCCCTAGATAGATGCACCTCTCTTATGCACTTATTTAAAAGGAGGGGAAACAACCCCAAGATTCTCCTTGATAAACAAAAAATTATCTTGATCATATGGTGGAACTTCATGGAACTTATATTTATAATACATACCTGTCTTCTTCTATTTTGTAGTGTGATATCATGTTCAACACACAAACTTACTTCTTCTGAACCAAATTCCTTCTTTCTGGCTTATTTAGACCACTATATATTCCTAAACATGCCTTCTATAAATATCTCTAGACCATCGTGTTTGACATCAATGACAACAAACAATAACAACCAAACATATATTTTCAATGACAACTCCTTTAATTTGTAACTTAGTTTCAATTCCATGATTTGAAGGGGCACAATGTGTCAAATTTCTACTAATAGTATTAGGATATGTATTTAGAGTTAAGATTAGGTGGGATTAGTAGTTTGATATTGCATTGAAAAATTTATAAAGATTTAGAGATCTAATACTTAGTAATTGAAAGATATAAACTCAATTTTAAAAATAAAAATTAATAGAAAGTTGAATTTGCTTGAAATAAAATACTAAAAATATAACTAAACTATGTTGCATGAATGCTCTATTACAGTTGATGTCATCCTATGGAATCTCTTATTTCCAATTCCTTATATATTGACTTGTAGGTTAGGGTTTTGCAACTTTTCCACCAAAAGAAAATTGTTAATAGCTATGTCTCCCTTGGTGCCCTGATCGAAGCTAGGTTTCACTATCTTAAAGTGGGGGATTGTTCCTCCAAAGAGTTCTTCTTAGCTCTTCAAGTGTCTCATTCCTCACTTGGCATCAAGCACATCATGGAAGGTCACATGAAGCTCTCTAAGCTAGTGGTTATTCTGCGTAGGCATTTGTCAGTCATTATGAGAATTTTTTCACTATGTAGGTGTGTGTGTGAAAATTGTACCTGATATGTAGACACAACACTTTAGTAAAACATTAGAGGTTAGCTAAAATCAAAATCGTGCAAAATTGAAAGCTATCTAACCAAGCGATTTACTGCCTTCTAGTAGGTGCGAGATTAATGTTCTCAGATTGTTATTGAGATCAGTGACCTAGACGACACCTAAATGAAGGATTTGAATGCAAAAAATGGATATGAAATTGAATGCAATTAATCTATATTTTTGATATTTTCTATGCAATAAGAATGATAAACTGATATGCTATGAATGCTATTGAAAACTGATATGAAATGAATGCTAAATGATCTAACAATGAAGATTCTAACAATGATATGAAAACTATGAAATTCTATGCTAAGATATAAAAACTATGCAATTGAAATTGATCTCACAAAGCTTTGAATTTGCAAGTTGATTCCTCAGCCTCCAATTCTCTAGCGTGATTGTGCAAAATATGAGATGCTTGGATGCAAATTTGAGAGATGAATTATGAGATCTGAGCCTTGTTTTTATAGAAATCCAGGGCTTTGGAGGTGCATGAGAAAAAGCCATAAATCATTTAAATAACTCAGGTTGATTTTTGAGTTATTTTTAAATAAAGGATAATTAAGTCACAAAAACATGCAAAAGCTAAGCTTTAACTCAAAATAGAGTTTAGCTTTAATTGATAATTGATAGTTGTCTGCTTTATGATTGTGCATGTTTTAATTATGAATTAATTTAATAATAAAATGATTTATGCTCAACTTAATTGATTTTTGAAATAAAATAATTAATTTATGGGTTAATTAACTATTTTATCAAACTTTTATTAAAAATTATATTATTAAATAATGACAACATGCTTTAATTAATTAAATAAGAATTTAATCAATTAAAGATAGGAATTTTGATTTATTGTCAAAATTAAATAATACAATTAATAAGAGATAGAATTAAATTTAATTAAACAATTAAGTGGCAAATATTAAATCTAATTAATTAAATATGAAAATATTCAATTAATCAAACTTAGGATAAATGTGATTTATTGCCAAATAATTATAAAATTAAAGATAATTATGATGATTAGGAATATTACTAGGAATATTCCCCGATGCAGAATTTAAGATAATCAATTATGATTCGATGATGTTTAGATGTGCCTTAGGTTAGGACTTTGATGTCAATTTCATTCGAATTGAAGATGTAGGAGATTAATGAACTTATAGCCCATTTTTGGGGTATTACATTTTGCCCCTCTTTGAATTACTATGTGAAGCGCAGTGGTTCAAAGACAGTCTGTGTTTGATAGAGATATGAAACTGATTCAAAATTGATAAACCGATCTCAAGATAGAAACCGATTGAAAGATATTGAGATAGGAGGTCCTGAATGACCAGAGATAATGTTTACTATAGCAGCAATGAACCGATGTTTGTGACTCGATTGTCTTAGCAGAACTAGCAGGTATCACATCCGAATCCTTCAGTTGCCGAAGAACCAAGGAAAGAACACTATGATCCGATGGTTGCAAAAACTGATACAGTTTACAAGATTAAGAGAATACCAGATTGATATGGATCGATGAATCTGATATGCCCCAAGTGATGATAGATTTGCCCCGAGCGATGAGGACTTTTGATGAATCAACGACTAGACGTGATTGTTTTGTCTTGATTACTGATGAAAGATATTGATAGAAATAAAGATATGATTTCAAATTTGATTACAGACTTTGAATGATGTGCAATACCATGCCCCCTTCAGGATTAAAATTGAAATCTGATAAGAAAAGTCAGCGTTGAGAGTTCAGAAGCATGTTAATTGATTGGAAAAGTGGTTATACACGTTCAAGAACACATTCTGCATCGTTGGAAGGTCCCAAAAAGACCAAGTTTGACTAGGTTAAACCATGAGTTGACCATGGTTGACCAAGTTGAAATTTTGATAGTTTGATGGAAGATAATCAATTAAGTTAAATACTGGATTTCTGTGATGATGGAAGGTTGATTATGCAAGCAGTGAATAAGATAAATGATCTCAGATTTCAATTTTGATCCCGAAAAAGGATTCTACTTGCTGTTTCATTGGAGGAACCTTCGTGTAAGATTCAGCTCTTGTTAGATTTGAAGATGCAATTTGAAGGATCATTTAAGCATTGAAGTTCATTTAGTCATTGTGAGATCATGCAAAGATGAAAAATGCAAAGATACATGCAAAATGAAATGCAACCTAAGACCTAGGACCTAGTCACTGATCATGTGTCGATTTGTTATCATCATTGAACTTTTAGGTAACCGGATAAATCTATACAATGCCCACTAGCTATGAAACCATAGACATATGAATATCGATTTGTATGCGCAAGAATCAATACAACCCCCACTGGTCAAACAACCATGGACATATGAATATTGATTTTGTTTTCAGAATGTCAGATTAGATATAAGCACCAAGGCATAAACGCTAGGATGACCTGAATATCATGTCCATTTTGATATAGCAATTTGTATAAGCATCAAAACATAAATGTCGCGATGACCGGAATACTCCTTGCATTGCAAACACATCAAACAGTCAAGAGATCATTCTAAATCCAATGTGAATTACCCGTAGTGACCCTTTATCGTTCACATCCTTAGGCAAGATCATGTTTCACAGTAGGAGAAAGAATTCACTTCAAAAAGATAATAGTTAGATCAAACGTTCTTTGAATTTTCTGGGTATCAATGGTCGAGGTACGCATGGCCATCCAATTCGAGATAGAGGCTCTTATAGTCGGAAACCATTTCAATCCGGAGTTTCCAAAATTGTTAGATTTTCACATACAAGCAGAAGACAAAGAAAAGATTATGCCCCCAGTCATCACCCTTTAAATCCTGTAAAGGACATCATCGAAGAGCTCGAAGGGACACAATATGCAAAAATCTCAATGCGGATAAATAAGCATACAAGGAGATAAAAGCATGTAAAAAGCATAGATTGTTTTCAGTTGAGTTTTGATGTTGTTGTAGATGCAAAATCCTTTCTGGAGACAAGACTGACTGACTGACTCACATGAAGCTTCAAAGGACTCTGACTAGATACGATCCATCTAAGATACATGGGAGACCATAGGATATGACATTGATTGCCCCCAAGTGTTAAACATTGATAGGATACAGACGCTTGAGTTGATTGGTGTACAGACCGACTTATTGAAAACTGGAAATGAAGAAACAAACTGGGAGATATGTACAAATTAAAGCAAGATGAAAAGTTGGGAAAGACCAAGATTGCGCTGATAGATGGAGCATTTTGAAACAAGTGGTGCCCATTTGCTGGGTTTTCACCATCTTGGCAGAGATTCTATTTTTGCTACCAGCGCCTGTTTCCAGGTTTTCACCAAGGCACTTTTTCTTCTTTTTTTCTTTTTTTTTGTATTTTTCATTTTTCAATTTTTTTTTATTTTTTTTTGATATTTTCTAATTTTTTTGTGAATCATCAAGGCACCTATTGCTAGGTTTTCACCAAGATGTTCATTTTTTCAGGACTTTTTTTGATTTTTTTAGGATATTTAACCATAGACTGATGCCTTAGGCGTAGAATTTCTTCAGATGGAAAACGTTGATTGGTTCTCGGAGCTATTCTCCTTTAGTCATTGAGAGTTGATAGGCACCAGAGCCAAAAGTAGGAGTGATTACAAAGGGACCCAGCTAGTTGGGTTCAAACTTCCCCTTGCGTTCTCGATGGGATTGATTTTTAAGATTTTCTCTCAAGACTAGATCACCAACTTGAAATTCTCTATGTTTGACTTTCTTGTTGTAGCCTCTAGACATTCTTTTCTGATACACTTTGAGATGATCATACGTTGCTTGCCTGCACTCATCTAGTAATTCAAGTTCTTGTAACTTAGACACTCTGTAGTCATCATCAGTTACTAGACCATGCATTCTGATTCTGAGTGATGGGATTTCAACCTCAATAGGCAGTACCGCTTCAGAAACATAAACTAAAGCGAAAGGTGTAGCCCCAGTAGGTGTTTTGATACTTGTTCTGACACTAGTTCTGATACTGGTTCTGATACTAGTTCTGATACTTGTTCTAACACTAGTTCTGATATTGGTTCTGATACTTGGTATATTTGATAGCATCTTTTTCCATTTGCAAACTCCCAAACAAGATCATATCGTGTAGTCCCAATGTCTAGCAAGGTGGAGAACAAGAGGGATTGACAAGCTGGTGGATGAGATGGAAGACAAGAGAATGAAGGAGAATGAAGGGAAGAAATCCTTAAGGGAAAACTCCGCAAGAATACCCAAGCTAGGGAAAAATTGTCATGTAAATCATATTTGGATAAGTAGTGAAAGGCCAGTATAGGATAAGTCACAAAAGCGTAGTGCAAGAGCAGGAAAGAATGCAATCCAAAGGAGTAGACATGTCAAGAGGCTTCATAGCACTATGTTTTACTCTTTCTTTATTTATTAGATCAAGACCAAAGGGGAAATGGATAGAAATAGGTGAAAATGAATGGAGGAAGATGGATATGAAGGCTAAACATGGAAGCAATGAAAACAAGGTCATTGTAAGATAGCTCACAAAATAGCCAAATGTTCATGTATAGATCAACATTGTCAAGATCAAAGAGAGAAGATGGAATGGATGAAATATGTAGAAGAACTACGCATGATGCTTGATTGCCAGGTTTTCATCATGGTACTTATCCAAGGCGCCACAAGGGAGTGGTTTTCACCATAGGATGAATTTATTTCTCTTTACTTTTGCTACCAAGGCACCTGTTTCCAGGTTTTCACCAAGGCACATTTTTCATTTTTTTCTTTTTATTGGAAGAAGGCAAGCTTTTTAGATAATGCTCCTTGAAAGGATAAACCATGATATAACAAGGATTCAAATGATATGCTCAAAGATGCTGATAGGGAAAGGGAGATGGAAGAGAAAAATGGAGGATAAGGTTTTATGTAAAGCGAGTGAGGTTGGAAGATAGGAGGAATAGGCAAATGAGGAAAAAGGATAGGAGGTAGAAGGATAATGAATGGAAGGACTGTGAAAGGGTAGGTGGAAATGAAGGCAAGCTCAACATCAACACATACCTTGAAGGGTGGCGAGAGGGTGGAGGAAATGTGAATGAGGGAATACGTGAAGGAATATGGTGAATGGATAGCAGAGGTTGTGGTTTAGGCACATGGAATGGAAGAATATTTTTGGAGGGAGATGAAGTGGAAGCCTTTGGAAGCTTGAATGTCAATTTCACTTTTTGCTCAAGACTAGACTCTTTCAAAAGAGACTTTGGAATCCATATAGCCGTAGGCTTTTTATTTCCTTTTGATGATCTAGAGATAATATCTTCAATGATGGATTTTGGAACCCATACTTGTCTTGTAGTTTTTTTCTTAGATATCTCTTTTGACTTTATGCCTCCATGTCATTTAGAGGAGACATGGTGATTTTCTTTTTTTGATGGATTCTTATATTGCTTCTTTTTCTTGTATTGAACATTCAAGTTACTTCCAAAAGACTTGGGACTTGTGGAAGAAGGAGGAGATGACTGGTTTAGATGGGTGGGTGGATGAAAAGGATTCAAGGGTATGCATCTATATTGATCTTGAGGAAAGATAGGAGATGGAGGTATGTAAGGACCCAAGATGGATGGCGAATTAGGAAAGTTAGGAGGAGAAAGTGAAGGGACATAAGGAACCAAGATGGAAGGAAGACGTGAAGCCCTTTGTAGTGGTGGAAGAGGTCCAAGGATGGAAGTGGAAGACACAAAAGGATAATCAATAAGTTCATCAGCATCTATATGACAACCAAGGATATCAGCATCTTTAGAGTGAGCATTAGAATTTTTAATAGAATTGTGGACATCTTGAATATGAGCACCTTCTTTGATAGGATTGTTCAAAGCTTGCAAAGACTTAGGAAGAGTAGAAAGTGGAAGCGAACATGGAGTGGTAGAACAAGAAGAGGGAAGACTTTGATCTTGACAAGGATCTTTGGATAGCACAAGCACATAATTTTTCTTTTGATTTTCAATAGGCTTAACATTGGAAGTATCAACACCATTTTTAACAACCTTAATGGAAGTATCATCTTTGGAAATTGGAAGTGGGGTAAGGTTATTTTGATTTTCAATAAGCTCAACAGTGTAAGTAGTAGCTTGATCTTGCTTAGGAGAAGACTTAAGACATGGTGGAATGCATGAAAAAGGGTGTGCAGGATCAAAAGAACCCTGAGGTAGATAAGAGACATCGGAAAAAGGAGTGGATGACATGGAGGGTTCTTGATCTTGATCTTTCTTTATGTTCTTTTCTTCATCATTTTTGGAATCCTCTTGACATGGAGCCACTTCTAAGGACAAGGAAGCATGTTGGGATTGTATGGAAGACTTTGGAAGAGATGGTGGAGGACTAGCTGAAGTAGGGATTATAGCATATGAAGGCTTAGGATCTTTAGGTTTATCATCATTGAAAGTATTTGCAGCCAAGTGAAGGATAGCTTGAGTTTCTTTAAGAGGTAGCCCTGGAGGATAACTATAGGGAACCACATGAAAAATATCAGGGCTTGTGTCGAATGAAGGTTCTGTGAAAGATTTGAAAGACTCAGAAGCTTTAGGAAATGTATGAGTATTGGAGGAAGTAGGGGATGGAAGGGAACCATCACAAGACAAAGGTCCAACATTAACATGATCTTGCTTGAGAGTGTAATCTTTATTTTCAGCCTGAGAGTTCTTAGAGGAGAGATCCTTATAGTATTGACGTTTCAAGCTAGCACGATGTATTTTATAGTCCTCAGTAGTAGTAGATGGATCATCATCAAGGTATTGTCCACAAAAGCCATCAAAGTCTCTTTCAAAATCAGAATCATATGGATCACCATCACGATCTATCCAATGTGACGACCCATTTGTAGTAAGCAGGAATAAATGATGAGGAGGACTCTTAGGAACAGAGGTGTCATAGGTATCATTACATTGTCTGTTGTCATAGTCATCATAGTCTCCAAAGCTAGATGTGTCACTCTCTGTGAAAGAGGTATCATATTGCTCAAATTTTTTCCGGGGGCATGGTGACATGTACAAGTCTTTATCAAATGGAAAAGAGTATAGAGGTTCCTTTTCTTTCTCAAGTTTGTCAAGCTGGACTTGCATAGCTTGCAGCTGCTTCATCATAGTGGTGATCAAAATTTCTTCCTCATGTGTACTGATTCTTTGAGACATGTGTACTGATTTTCAATAGCTACTGATTTGTTCTTGACACAATGATATTTTTGACAGATTCTGGAACTAGGCTGGAAACATTGGATATCTTGCAATTTGACAATTTCTGACAACTCTCTCAAATTTTTCCAAACGACACTCTACAGACTCGTACGACACTGGGTAGTCTATGAAACGACAGTTGCTAAACTCGTACGATAGTTGGGTAGCAATGAAACGATAATTGATAAAACTCGTACGATAGTTGCTAACAGGGTTTTGACTTTCTTGAATTTGCTGGTTTGAAAACTCGTACGACACTGGGTTCTTAATTGTACGATAGATGGGCAGCAATGAAACGACAGTTGACAATATCATACGACAGTTGCAAGATTTTGACTTTGAGAATTTGCTGGCATGAAAACTCGTATGACACTGGGTTTTCTATCATACGATAGATGGGTTGTAATGAAATGGCACTTGATGGAAACTCGTACGACGTTTGACTTCTTGAAATGACTTTTGACTCCAGAAAGATTTTACGTCAATTTTTGCAAAATTTAAGGTCTTCAGTTTTGGATTGTTTGCAAATTGTACTGTCCAGATTTTGAAGGTTATAACAGATTTGATCATTTTTAATAGCCAAGTAGATAAACAAGCACGCAGAATAGAAAGAAAGTGATTCCAAGCACGTCTGAAAATAATGAACAAGGGCAAAAGCAACCTTGTGCATGAACAATCAAGTGACCAAATTGTGCTAATCCCTGAGAGTACTAATTGTGTATGTTCTGAAAAGTTTTGCAATAACACACATATACCTGAAAGTGAAAAATTGGCCTCTCTAGGGTTTTTAGTAATGGTTTGACTCTGCAACTTTTATGATTCAAAGGGGTGAACTATCCCGGTGCACCAGGGTTTTGACACAGTCCGAGAACTTAATCTTCAAGAGCTGCTAGGGAGATCTGACAACCCAACAATGAACCATACCCATGGAGATTTCTTCCACAAGGACATTTATATAGTGGCTGTCACTACCACGTCTGAAATGGCTATGACCGCTTGAGGTTCCGTCAACATAGTTTGCCCTGTGAAGGGATTGTCCGCTACGATTAACCCTCTCTAAAGGTGACTCACAGATTTATACCACAAGGGGACTTGGCTCCAGATCCAAGGTTTTTGACACCTTTTCACTTTTAACCCAAACAAAGCAAGCAGATTAATCCGACACGCTAAGACAAAGTTTTGTTCCACCAAGGTCTGTGATATCAACTCCACGTGATCTATCAACCTCTCCGAGGAGAGAATGTATCAATCAATAAGAGAAGACGCACTAACCAATTTTGATTCACCAAAGCTCGTGATGTCAACCCCACGTGATCTATCAACCTCTCTTGGGAGAGAATGTATCGATCAATAAGAGAAGACACACTAACCAAGTTGAATGTGAAATGCACTAAGTATCCTCCCTACCTACAAGGATTCTGTCGTCAAGAAAGATTTCGCTAGGAATCCAATCTCTCAAGAATCATGAATAGTGTTCATAGGGCCTAATTACTATGTGAGCACAAATATATTCCCGAAAGCAAATCTACCAAAAGTACCCAAAAAGCAGAAAGAGGAACACTTAACGCTTAAAGAGAATATGAGATGAGTCCACAAGGTGGAACACTTAACACCTCACACAAGCTGAAAATGAGTCCCCAACTTAGAAAACAAGTGAGTTCCTAAAAGCACAAAAGGGTTGCCAAGTGGAACACTTAACGCTTCTGTCCTGTTGACCCCTCCCCTTTATGACGCTGAGATTGCAACCACGGGGTGGAAATGAGGGGCCGGCGGATTAGCGAGTCCAATAACCCAAGATAGCAATCAAGATCAATCACAAGTATTCTAAGACTACTTAATGAATCCTTAAGGGGTCACAACCTAGTATCAATTATGCAAGTGTGTAAAAATAGATCAAAGCATGAAAAGATGCACACAAGCCAGACACATAAGAGATTTGTTTTAGGATCCAAATTGAAATATTATTAGCTTGAGAAGAATACCTTAGATCCAACGCTCTGCAATCTAGAATTTAGCACACGTCCAAAAGTACAAAACCAAGACAAATCAACAGCAAACTGTAAGTGTTAGAAATCAATAATCTAAAAGTACAAATATGCAAATTCTGTGATCAAATGGAAAAATTTGAAAATGAAACCAACATTGTTGGATTTGGCTTGGAAAGAGCTTTCCAATGATATATCACACTTAAACTTTCAATACCATATGTGAAAATTTTGCAAAAAATGGGTGCCAATTTTCCAGAGTGGCACGGATTCTGAAAATGCCAAAATTTTCAAAAAAAACAAATCAGAAAATAGAAAGCTGGCGTGATCAAAATAGGCATAGGCATGATTGAAATGAGCACAGGCATGACTGAAATGTTCCCAGGCGTGATTTAAATACTCATAGGCATGATTTAAATACTGATAGGTGTCACTGAAATGTGCCCAGGCGTGATTTAAATACTCATAGGCGTGATTGAAACTGGCATAGGCATGACTAAAACTGGCAGATGTGTGACTGAAACTGGAAGATGTGTGACTGAAACTGCCAGATGCGTGACTGAAACTGTCAGATGCGTGACTGAAACTGATAGATGCGTGACTGAAATTGTCAGATGCATGACTGAAACTGGCAAATGCATGAGCAGAATGCTTGTAGGCGTGAACAAATTTCTCGTAAGCGGTGTCAGATTGCTCGTAAGCGGCATTTTTCCTGTTTGCACAAAAATGATGAAAAAGTGACGCCGAAAATATATAAAATTAGATCAAAATGAAGAGAATGAGGCTCAAGGCCCCACGGTGGGCGCCAAAAATGTGTGTGTGAAAATTGTACCTGATCTGTAGACACAACACTTCAATAAAACATTAGAGGTTAGCTAAAATCAAAATAGTACAAAATTGAAAGCTATCTAACCAAGCAATTTACTGCCTTCTAGTAGGTGCAAGATTAATGTTCTCAGATTGTTATTGAGATCAGTGACCTAGACGACACCTAAATGAAGGATTTGAATGCAAAAGATGGATATGAAATTGAATGCAATTAATCTATATTTTTGATATTTTCTATGCAATAAGAATGATAAACTGATATGCTATGAATGCTATTGAAAACTGATATGAAATGAATGCTAAATGATCTAACAATGAAGATTCTAACAATGATATGAAAACTATGAAATTCTATGCTAAGATATAAAAACTATGCAATTGAAATTGATCTCACAAAGCTTTGAATTTGCAAGTTGATTCCTTAGCCTCCAATTCTCCAGCGTGATTGTGCAAAATATGAGATGCTTGGATGCAAATTTGAGAGATGAATTATGAGATCTAAGCCTTGTTTTTATAGAAATTCAGGGCTTTGGAGGTGCATGAGAAAAAGCCATAAATCACTTAAATAACTCAGGTTGATTTTTGAGTTATTTTTAAATAAAGGATAATTAAGTCACAAAAACATGCAAAAGCTAAGCTTTAACTCAAAATAGAGTTTAGCTTTAATTGATAATTGATAGTTGTTTGCTTTTATGATTGTGCATGTTTTAATTATGAATTAATTTAATAATAAAATGATTTATGCTCAACTTAACTGATTTTTGAAATAAAATAATTAATTTATGGGTTAATTAACTATTTTATCAAACTTTTATTAAAAATTATATTATTAAATAATGACAACATGCTTTAATTAATTAAGTAAGAATTTAATCAATTAAAGATAGGAATTTTGATTTATTGTCAAAATTAAATAATAAAATTAATAAGAGATAGAATTAAATTTAATTAAACAATTAAGTGGCAAATATTAAATCTAATTAATTAAATATGAAAATATTCAATTAATCAAACTTAGAATAAATGTGATTTATTGCCAAATAATTATAAAATTAAAGATAATTATGATGATTAGGAATATTACTAGGAATATTCCCCGATGCAGAATTTAAGATAATCAATTATGATTCGATGATGTTTAGATGTGCCTTAGGTTAGGACTTTGATGTCGATTTCATTCGAATTGAAGATGTAGGAGATTAATGAACTTATAGCCCATTTTTGGGGTATTACAGTAGGTAGATTGACTTTTGAATATTTATTCTTAAGTTCTAGATCATGGATTTACCAAGTTGATTGTCTTTACATCAACAATGATGACTGAATTATAATCACCTTACTTTTTAGCTAGGTTCAAATCCTTGTTTCTTACTTGATCATCTAATTTGAAGATACCTTCCAAGGTGACTAGACCCTTAGGTAACTTGTTGGAATGGATCTACATAATATAATATCCATATTGATTTTGAAACATAGACTAATTTTTAGTAGAAAAATCTGCTTCATTTTGTAAAAAATAACAATCCACAGATCAAAATTGAATGCCTACCAATTTATTTAGTTATTTGGGATAATGAGCCTCACAACAAGTATAACATGTTGTTCCTTTATATTTGAAACATGTGCTAGTATATCATAATGAGAACGAACTATTGTAAGTTTGTCAACATGTTTACTCTAATTCCAAGGAACACTCTGAATATTGAAGGCCTAATATCCTTCAATTAAATCCCAAACACTATGTTTGTATCACTTCAAAAGGTTATTTTTTAACACTTAGATTTTTTATTTGATTAACAACCTGCTCACTATCTCCAAAGACTTGCAAATATTTGATCCCTTTCCTTTGTGAAAGTTGGAGACCTTGGATTAAGTCTTCATACTCAACCACATTATTAGTGCAACTAAAATGGATCTTGAAGGGAAAATAATATTTCTCCCTATTTGGGGAAATATGCATTACACCAACACCTGCACCATTTTTGTTTCTTGAGACATGAAAAAACATGTTCCATAGTCTACTTGTATATCCTTATTTTTTTATGAGGTTGGGGATAGGAGTATTCTATTTATGTATGCAATAGGTGTCAGGACCGATCTCTTCAACTTCTTGTAGTGGATTAAACTAGAAATCATTAGCACATTCATCTAATAGATAATCAGGAACCTCCTTTTGAAGAGTAATAGGCTCATGAATTATGCATTATTTTTCTACATCATGGAGTGTGCAATTCATGATTATGGGGCTAGGAACATAAGATTCTATATGATTAATAGCCAAGGGTTCTACCTCTATGGAAGATCGTGTGCCATGTCTAGTCCTAAAAAATATGTGGAACCAATCAAATTTTATGTGCCCACCTATTTTAGTAGTGAAATTCGTAGACAGGTAGTTGGAAAAGTGTGCAAAGAGGTCTATGATAGATATATCTTGCAAGACAATGCAACTAGGACATGCATGCAAGGCCAATTTTAAATATTTCAATACCTCGACTATTTGGATATAAGTTCCATCTAATTGGAGAACCCCCTTAGTCATAGGTTCATATTCAATGCTTAGAAGGTCATCTGCCTTCTTGGGCATGATTGAACTATTAGCTCCTAAATCTATCCTGCAGTTATGAACTATTTTATTTCCAATGATTAAAGAGAGATAAAAGGGAGGTGGTTTCTTACTTGGATTTTCCTCCACCTTGGGTTGTACTAGGCTACTTGAAGTTGATACTTTAATTTTTTTATACTTTCTAGCTCTTCCTGCTATAAATCTCACTGAGGTGGAATTGAGAGGGCATCCCATATAGACACATTGAAGTTAGTATTCTTCATTTTATCCACCGTGTTGAAGGGCATGTTTTATGATTTTGTAGGACTAGGTTACCAAGTACAAGGTCTAATTTTCATGTAGGAGAAGCCTTGGGCTCCTCTATCTTTTTATTGCTCTGATTTATATTATGATTTGGATATAGGGCAATAATTTTTTCTATATTCTTGAGACTGTAGAACCTGTAATGATTGTGAAGTCTAAGATTGAGTTGTTACATGTTGAACATAATTTTTACATGATGTAACATTAGGGAGATGTGATGCAAATCCCTCTCTTGAAAGAATGACAAAGTCACTCCCAAGGTTCTCCATGGTCATGGTACAACCACATGGATACTTAGTTGAAGATTGTGTGATTTCACAAGGAGGCCTTTTCTGGTTTGGAAACTTTCAAAGTTGTAAACAATGATTTTATAACTCTTTTTTGTATTTTAGACTTGAAAAACTAACATGCATGCAATTTTACTAATGCAAACTAAATTGATTCCTATGACGATACTAAATTCTAACTTTGATTTTGAAGGAAAATTCAAAAGACGAGGGTAACAAGAAGGTAATAAAATAATTGGAAATGAAATCTAATGGACATAAACCATGATAAACCTCACTTGCATATCAAATATTAGATTAGATAGAGAAAAAATCCACATGAATATGAATTAGAATACTCACAAATCATACCTAGTTGATGCAATCATTCAAAGGAATTCAAAAGATTAAAGATATCTCAAAGTCAGAGAAAACTTTAGTGGTGATTATTCGCCTTTTGGCAAATGTCACCCGTCAGCATCCCATGATTTGGTGAATAAATTTCCCATATGGGATTGACCCCATCGCCCCGCATTTATGAAAATTGGGTCCATTGCCCGGGTCCATCGCTAAACGCTATATTAAATTTTGTCCATTTCTTGCACATTTTCGCCAATGGCATATATGTCTTGGGTACGATATATTTTTAAAATTTGCCTATAATTTCAACGTGACCCCAAATGGACGGCCTATATTCGCCAATAGTTATATATAAATATTTTTTAGGTGGCCCCAACTTTGCCAGTTATTTTACTGACGCGTGTCTCAAACCGATGGGTTTTCACCACCTTTATTAATCATACCAAGGTACTGGCGACCCATAATCACCTAGGAAATAACACAAGACGTGTTATCATTACGCGGGTTTCACCAAATATTTGGACATTGACCTAATACCTCCCACCCAATTCACCAAAAGAGATTAGTATAAATACATTCATACATCAGTGTTATTTTTACACAATTTGGAATCTTGGATCGGTTCAATTTGATCGATAGCAAATTTCAGACTGTCTCACTATTGAGTCTCGACTGCTTTGGCGAGTCAAAAGTAAGTGATTATTATTTTGAATTTCTGCGACTATGTAAACATTGTATATTATAGTTATGTTGTCATTTGTCACTTCTTCAACAAGTAAATATTTTTTTTACATATTTTTATCACTAGGCTGGTAGCCAATTGAGATGTCGAACAAGAATAAGGGTAAGGCTCCGGCAGATGGGGAAAGCCAAGAGAGGCCAACAAAAAGTGTAACCTTATCATCGTACTTTGGTCATGGTCGTGGAAATGTTTCTGGCCAAAATAGGGAAGCTAGTGTTACTTCATTACAAGAAGATTTTGAACCTGAGGCTGAACCTTCACAACATATTGAAGAAGTCAGCGAACCTGATATCTCAGATCACGATGAACTTGAAGAAGATTTTTAGTTAAATACCTAGAGTAGCCATAATGATATAATCGACTTGGATGAGACTGAGAATGTCAGAAAAGATGATGGTGCAACTGCAGGGAAGAAAAGAAAATCCAAATCAAAGAATGATAGACTGTGGGATATGTCGAGGAATTTTCAAAAAGATTGGGTGTCAACATATCCATTCATTAAACCAGTGCCTAATCCAATTGAAGGGGAACCTCTGGTAGAATGCAAATGTAAGATTTGCAGCGTGATAAATAAGAAGGAAAAGAGGTTGCAGCTAAAAATTGACACCATAGAAAAGCATATTGGTAAAGTTTACAAAAAGAAAACCATAGATGGAGTTCAAAAATCAGTGATAAGATGGAAAACAAAGGAGGAATGTCAGCATGTTAGGAATGCCGAATTATATGAATTTCAGCATAATATAAAGACGAAGCCTGGTGAAGTTAAAGGCTCTATTGAAGCTTGTTTTGGAAAAGCATTGGAAGTAGAACTAATGGGAAAAGCTATTCAGTTAAGTGTTGTGTTTAATATTTTGAGTAGAGGGCATCCAATGATAGACTACCCATCATTGAGTGCTTTATTACACTTTTTGAAAGTTCGTAACTATCCTAACAGTCACTGGTCAGTAAACAGTGGATGGGAATGGGCAAGTTGTCTTGCTGAGGTTGAAAAAGAGGATTTGAAGGCAAAAATTAAAGAGTCAAATTTTATTGCATTGTCTTTAGATGAGGTCATAGCAGTAGACAATACTTCCTGGGTATGCATGCATGTTTATACTGTACAAAATTTTGTTCGCCAACCTCATCTACTAATTGTTGCTAAAATGAGGGATAATGCGACAGTGGAAAATTTATTTCAACTAGTAAAGAGTTCTCTAATTGAATATGGAGGTATAGATGACATGACCATTGCCAAAAAGTTGGTGTGTGTTGGAGCTAATGGAGCTTCAGTAATGCAAGGCCACAGGGGTGGTCTTTGCACAAAGATACAATCTTCTTGTGCACCCTACATTACTCCCATTCATTGCATGGCCCATAGAATGAATATAGCTTTTGGAGTTGTCAACAAGCATGATCCAGTACAAAAAATTAAAGTTTTAATCAAAGAGATCTACCAATACTTCTGTCGAAGTCCGAAATGATTTAGGGAATTTCAACACTTTGCTGAAGGACTAACCGACGGGAACAAACTTCTTAAGGATAATGATACCAGATGGATCTCTTTGGATGGACCAGCACATAGAGTTTTTTCAGAATATCAATCATTGCTTGGTCTAATGAACTCAAGTCGTGATGAAGCAGGGCAACCAAAATTTCTTACGCTGCTGTCAATGTTAAGTAATGTAGAGACACTGTTAACATTAGTAGGTCTTCTCCCCATGCTTGAGGAAATGAGAAATTTAATGAAAAAGGCCCAGCAAAGAGCTATGTATATCACAGAATATGCTACGCTACATAAGTTGACATGCGTGACGCTCGATAATCTCTATCATTTATTTGTTGATGAAGTAAAATTTGCCAGCTGGCTGAAAATCACAGATTTGGACAATCCTGATAACTTTTTAAAAATTGGTTCAAATGGGGGGTTATGTGTAGAAGTTCATGGAGTTGAGATACCAATGCACTACAATGCTAGGATCGAGTCTGAGGAACCAGGAAAGAACCCTAGGAGGCGAGTATCAAGTGTTAAAAGGGAAGACTTTACCAAGATCATTGAGTTTGTAATAGCTTCAGTGAAGCACATTACCTTTGATCTTTCCTCACAGATTAGAGCAAGATTCCCTCCAATCAAACTACTTGAATCCATGGCTATTGTGTTTCCTCATTATTGGCGTATGAACAATTCGAAAGATTTTAAAAGTAGGCTACTAACTTTGATAGATCATTTTTGCAAAACCAAAGAGTTAGATGGAGTAACTCTAAATGGAATTTTAGATGCAAATCGTTTGAGAGAGCAATTAGCTCATTTTTCACGGATAATGAGGGAACAATTTAAATTTATGGAGAACCCTATGGAAGATGGATCGGTAACAAGGATTTGGAAAAACCTAGCTGAGAGTGAATTGTTGATTGATTCAATATCAGAATATTTCAAGCTTGCCCTATTATGTCTAACCATGATATTGGGGTCGGTGGAGGATGAGAGAGTTTTCAGTGCTTTGGGATTCCTAAAGTCAAAGCTAAGAAACAAACTTGACAAGAATTTGGAAAATTGCTTGAGGCTCTATACATCCAGGTATGAAGTCAATACTTTTCCTTACGAAAGGGCACTAAAATTGTGGAGGAAGAAATGTCAGAGAAGAGGGGTGGGCAACATGTCAAACCAAAGTGGGAGTGGGAGTGGGAATGCCAGAGAAAATTATGTCATTGACCGAGACCCATGTACTGGCACTGGTACTGCTAGCGGTGAACATCAGTTAAGCGGAGGTATGCAGAGTGAAGAAAACATATCAAAGAACCAAGGAAGCTATGAAGTTGATGCCGATGAATTCAATGATCTCAATGATGATATGGTGTGGAAGCTTGAAATTGAACCATTGTAGAAGTAGCACTGAAGAATTAGCATGTCCTAGGTATTTATTAACTTTTTCCCTGAAGTCTACTATCAGTTTCTGTATTTCATCATCAATCATGCATATCCCAATGTCAAAAACATGAATGTGGTTGATAATGTCATCAAAATTCAAGATTCAATTCCATAATTAATAATTATTAATGGTTTTCATTCGCAATATTCAGCTAATATGGTACAATTCTTATAGTTTTTTCATTATTTTGTTTGACAACATAGCAATTCGTATGTTACAATTCTTAGAGTTAGAAATACTGATTCTCATTAATTTAATTACAAATATGATACAATGTATCCATTCATTGATTAATACTAGTAAGAACACAACTCTTTGATTCTATTTACAAAAGTCAATGACTCAATTCCCATTGGCAATTTAGTAAGCCAATGACCCTGAATTCCCTTTTATAGAAACAAGGGAGCAACAATAGTTTTAGGTCGATTTGCCTAATGTGAAGTCTCAAAATCTAAATCAGTAAGAAAACTACAAGACTACAAGTCTACAACATCTCTACAACTTTAGTTGTACATTTCTACATTTGACAGGCCGGTTTAGTAAATTAGCATAGGCAATAGCATCTGCAAGACTGCAACATTGATCCTGTTCAAAAAGAAAAGTTCAAACTTGTTACTTTAAACTCAATTCTAGAGTCTAGACTGTAGTATGTAGGATAATATGAAAGATATAGAGATGATTGAAACTGAAAGTACTTTCACATACTATGATTCAAGATGATTCTGTAAGTTTCTGTAGTATGCTCCATTCTTCTTCAGTTGGAAGGGAAAAAAATTTTATGGTATGGTAAATGACCTGCATTCTCGTCAGAATTCCATACTTGGAAGAGTGAGTTTGAAGCAATGTTCCTTCCATTAGTGCATGCAAATTTGTGAATGTTTTGATGCATTTTGCAATGCCTTCATGAGTTCTGTCCTAAGGAAGGTTGCCTAAATCAGAGGTTATTATGTCCTCCAACTTTTGTTTGTAAGCTTCTCTTCCAACGAAACCCATTGTTGACAAATCAGGTCTAGGACTCGGTAAACGAAGAGATATCAATTTGGCTGTTTTATTGTTCATCTTGGTGAGCTTTGGCCCAAATAAAGCAAGAACTTCTTTTGCTTCTGTTAGTTTCTGACATTTATAAAATACAGAGGTCACCTTTATTATTGAACCAACGCGGTCTTAAATTCCCTTGCTTGCCAATTGCCTGTTAGCAGTGCTGTTGATTTCTTGCATAATCTGCTTTGCAGTTTTCTATCTCTGACCAAAACTTTTGTTCTCCTCAAGTTGCTCTATCAACTTCTCAAAAAAATCTATAAGAGCTTTATAGAGTTCAAACCAATCACACAACCTATCAGCAGAAGTCTTTATTTGCCCCCAGAAGTAATTTTTTATTTGTTGTACTGTATTATTGACATGGTCATTCAAAAAGTTTTCATAATTTTTAATAGTATCATTTGCCTTCTTTAGGTCTTCTTTCATTTCTGAGTACTGGTGTTCACTATGTTTTCTTATTTGCTTTGCTTTCTCTTCCCACTCTTTTGTTTTTACCCTCTCATTTTCCAATTCTTTCTTTAACTCATTGTTTACCTGTGCAACATTCTCCAAGTTTTTGTATAAATTTACTGAAGAGGCTTTTTCATCCTGAAGTTTTTTATCCCTTTTTTCCAATTCTTTCTTTAACTCATTGTTTATCTGTGCAGCATTCTCCAAGTTTTTGTATAAATTTATTGAAGAGGCTTTTTCATCCTGAAGTTTTTTATCCCTTTTTTCCAATTTTTCCCTCAGAGTTTTCAGTTCTACATCCATATGTTCTTGCTGTTCAATTGCTTCTTTAGAGCTAGAGGATGAACTTTTTATCCTTTTCTCTAATTCTTTGCACCTGTTTACTGTTGCTTTCTCACTTGCCTTTACATTTGCCAGATCTGCCTTTAACTTATCTATTGTGCCCTGAAGCTTTCCTTTCTCTCTCTCCAACTTCATCACTAAATTGTAGACCACTTGGTTGGTCATTTTGGACACATTTATCTTGTCCACATTTTTAATTTTGGATAAATCCATTTGGAGGGTGCTAACTTGAAATTCAGATGGATCTAACTGACTCTTTGGTGGATTGTTATCTCTAGTTGGGGGCATAACAACCATGAATTCCATCATATCTTTATTTGGGTCATATGTGGTTAATAACTTGTTGGATGTAGGTTCTGCATCATGAGCTGCAGTAATTGCTTCCATCTTCATTGTCTTACTATTTTGTCTATTCTTGTTTTTTGATTTTTCATAGTTAGTTACAAATTCATTGTAACGAAAATCAGGATTTTGTGAGACAATTGAATGTTTGAATGGTGAAATAGCACTTGCATTAATGTATGAGCTTCCACCAATACCATGAGGATTACCAACACCTAGACCCATTACAAGTGGGGTTTGTGGACTATTCTGAGGGTTTTGTCTTGAAGGATGGGCAATTGTTGGACTCACAGTCACCATTGGCACTATTGTACTACTAGTACTACTAATACTTGTCATAACCTTTTGCTTCTTTACACTTTCTTGACCTTCGGGACCAACCTTTCTTGCATCTACATATTGATATAATATCCTTTTCGGACCACTACTTTTAGTTGTACAAATGATATTGCCAGCTGTGGGAGTGACAATTGATTTAGATTGAATATGAGTGCTTGGAACAGCCGGAAGTGGAACTGTATTTGAAGCAAAAACAGATGGAATTAACTGAGTTGAAACCAATGTGAATGGAATTGACTGAGTTGATGATTGATCTCCATGCCCAAGGCCTAGTTTCTGACCATGTTTTGGTGCTACAGCTGGTGGTTCAAGTGCATACCAAACCCCTTCTCCACTGGGACCCAGACCACTAGAACCTTGGTAGCCCATTTTTTCTACAATTTTTGCCCCTTTGCTATATAGAAGTTTAGTGGATGCATCAACTCCTCTCTTAATTGCTGTACTGGATGAGGGATTCAAAGAATCGAGGTCATCGTAATCATCATCAGTATCATTGTGATATGCTTCAGCTGGATGCTCCTTATTCCACAATTCGTTAAACATTGTATCCTCTTCCACCTCATTAAGATCTGTAGAGGTCTTTGGCTCACTGAGATTCTTCCTCATTTCCCAAAATTTAGAAATTTTGGTTTGACTCCATCTAGCATCTATACATTCATTCATTAGCTCTTTTGGAATACGTTTTGTAGATGCTTTATCAACTTTCTTGTAGAAATTGGACGATGTCATGGCCTGCACTTTTCCTTTCTATTTGTGCAATGCCATTATTTGTGATGACACTTCCTGTATTGACATATTATTTTCAGCAGCATATTTCTCCATCTATTTTTTGACCTCCTCCCAGGAGTCCATGTTTTTAAAATTTTCAATCAAAGGCATACTTTCATGTTGATATTTGCTTGCAGAGTTCCCATTATCTTTAAGCCTTGCTCCAATTATGTTCAGTGGATCATACTGCCAGTGACTGTCAACATCAAATCAAAAAATTGAAAAAAAGGCTTCTGCCACTTTGAATCCTCTTCTCTCAAATGCAAACCCTCCAAAGTAGAATGGCAAGGAGGGAAATATCATTTTCTTTTGCTGACCATTAAAGAGTACATCTGTGCTCTCCATTTGTCATACATATTCCAATGCAAATACCCTCTTTGTTACATGTATTGGAAGTTTGTAGGGTTCTACCCATGAACCGTAAAACCTTAGCACAGTGTACTGTTCCATTAAGTACCAGTCAGCCAATTGTAGTTGACTTCCGAGTTGAATGCAATTTCTACAAGTAACAGGCAATCTAGGCATTGGAGTGCCTGTAATTTTATGGTACATTGGTGCCAAAAAGTAGTCTACAAAATTGTTGTAGTTCCTTTTGTTATCAATCATCCTTATTTGAGGTGTCCACTCATATATTGGATTTTGGCCTTGAGTCTGACTGCAAAGCTTGTTTGCCTGAAATAATGCACAATGCTTTGCTAGGAGAAGATAGCACAAGTAGGTTGTGAATCTAAATGTCTTCTCTGAACCTCTTTGAATCATTAGTAATTGATCTAGCATGCAACGAACAATGTGCTCAATAAAACAATATTTTACTAGTTCTTTTTCAAAATGAATATGATAAAGCATTTCAAGAATGTTGGCACCCACTTGTTTGTTACTATCCAATCCCAAACAAAATGCTAGCAAGGAAATACTGTCTTGTGCCCATGGCACAAAAATTTCATAATCATAAGGAGGCCTATGATCTGGACTCAGACTACAACCGCTTGTTATTCCTCTGATATAAGAATCTCTCTGTTTTGCATCTAATTTTTCATAATCCTCTACTAGCTTTCCCAGGTCAACGTGTACGTTTGAGTGTTGTTGTTGAAACCCTAGGTTCAACAGACTAGCAAATTCACTCTCAGTTATGGACAAAATTTCCTCCTGAGTATTTTTATTCACAATTGCTTTTCTATTTTCATCATAATTTTTGGTGCAAAGCATAACAATTTTTGGGCAAGGGAATACTTGAGGTAACGCCATGTGTGCCGACCCAGTTTCCCACGGTGCAATTTTATTTGCAGTTGCATTTACCCTAGGGTTAAATGAATAAAATTTTGAAGCCTTATTTGGATGGTTCCACTTGTTTTCAAGTGCAAATCTAATCTCCATTATACCCTTATTTCCATGAATAACATGATCATGTATATCATGGAATAAATCACTGAAACCTGGTGTTATAAGCATATTGTGGAATTCTATTATTTTGCCCATCATGTTATTCTTGGTATTTGTAGCTACAAGCCTACAGGGGTGATTCAAAATTAAAACCTAACAGACTAATTTTTTTTATATAATATAAATAGTAAAGTTGTAAATCAAGAGACTTGAAAAATTTAAAATGCGGGACGTAGATTTTCAGGATTTTAGTAGTTACACTTACCCGTTGATGTTCACGTTGCCCTTAGTTTTGATTTTTGCAGAGAGCTGAGAGACTTTGTAGTTTGTTGCTTTCCTTGGACCTCAATCCTCAACCTAGAAATTAAGAATCCGTAACTTTGTTGTGCTGTAAGTTTGTAAATTGTAACCCCTTTCTAATTTCTAAATCTGCAGACCACGTATAACTACAAAATTAAAGAAACTTAAAGCACCAAAATTGTACAATCTGTACTCTATAGTCGTCACACCCTGTCATGTGTCACTTTTAGTTTAAATGCGAGTGGAATCATGGACCACTAGTTACTAGACACGCGTCATGAATCCGGAATGGGTTTGCTAATGTCACTGTTAACTAACCCGTCATGACTCATAATGTATTAATGTCATTCTCATTCATAATGTCACTGTTAACTGTAAGTGGAATGTGATTATGTCAATGTGTTAACTAAGCAGTGACACGTGTCATGATTCCGGGACGCATTTCAAAAGATAGGGTGTCTTTTTCCTTTCGGCCCGAAACTCAACTTTAGTCGTTGATCTATAAACATCCAACAACAATGGTGAATGGTGTGGTACTAGTGGCCCCATGGGTCATGGGTCACATTAACTAGGCTAGTTAGGATGACTCACATCACGAGTCAGACGTGTCAGTGTCACGTCATCACCAAATTGAAACGACATTGTTATTTGTTGGTCGACCGAGGAGTTTAGTGACACGTGTAATGATTTCAGGATGCATTTGAAAAGATAGGGTTTCTTTTTCCTTTCGGCCTGAAACTCAACTTCAGTCGTTGATCTATAAACATCCAACGATAATGGTGAATGGTGTGGTGGCCGCGTGGACTGTGGGTCCCATTAACTAATCTAGTTAAGATGACTCACATCACGAGTCAGACGTGTCAGTCTCACGTCATCACCAAATTGAAACGACATTGTTCAATGTCATTTGTTGGTAGAGCAACGACCGTGCAAGGTGTTAAGTGACACGTGTCATGATTCCAAGATGCGTTTGAAAAGATGGGGTTTCTTTTCCCTTTTGGCCTGAAACTCAACTTCGGTCGTTGATGTATAATAATCCAACGACAACAGTGAATGGTATTGGTGTACTATTTTTTGTAGTGATTAATTTTTTTTAATTTAAGATAATATTACTATTTAATTTTATTTAGAAACATTCTTTTATTTAAAACACATATATTTTAGAATTGTTATTATATTATCATTTTAATAGTACTATATTTTAATTGATTTTATTTTTGTATCATCTAATTAATATTAATTTTTTATAATATATTTAGAAATACATATATATAGATATTGTTATTATAATATTATCATTATGATAGTATTATATTTTAGTTATTTTTATTTTTATATCATCTTTTAACTATATTATTATTATATTTATCTTATATTATCTTATAACTATGCACATAACCTTTATATTATTTTTTATAGTAAACTTATATTTTCTATGGGATTATTTATTAAAATATACTTATTATTATACATATTTTTTAGATTTATTTTTTACATTGTTAAAAACTTAGAGACTCAATTTGACAACTTTAATCTTTTAATAAAATGAAAGAATTATAATCATTATGTAAGTTGAAATATATTTCATATTTTATGATGTTACAAATTATAAATATAAGATATAAGTTTTTTTCATTTATATATGTTTAAATTATACTATGTTAGTTTACCATAATAAGAGTTAAAAAAATTACATGTGAAAAGTAATGTTCAAATTCTATATTATAATTTGTGAATATTTTTTAATGGAGAGTAATTATTTAAGTATTTAAACATCAATCTCATTTGTAGAGATATAATTGTACTTCAAACTATGTAATAAATTAAATGTGAGAGACACCATTTTAAATTTTTTTATTAAACTACAGTTTCAATTAGTGAAGTTTAATTGTAATAGATATTTGAAGGAGGATATTTGTCGACGTATTTTATATATATTAAAATAAATATAGATAAGCTAGTCTACAGATAACTGATAAAGCATTGAAGCAAGTAATTAAAATATTGCAATCACGGTTACAAAGAAGTATAAAATATTAAAAACCATTTTTGCAATCACGGTTATAGAGAAGTATAAAATATTAATATATTGCAATCACAGTTACACAAAGCACAAATTGAAATGAGGTAAAGCTTGCAAAATTTCCATTGTATTTTTCATAAAATTATATTTACATTCTCGACTTCATACTATGTCTATAAACAAAAAGAAACATACTCGACTTGATACTATGTCTATAAACAAAAAAAAAACCGCAAATGACTACAGTACCAGTACCGGTACAAGGTAAGCTTTTAATATTTATCAAAAAAAAAGTTTTTATAAAGAAAAATCAATTGCGCCCTTCTGTGTAGAATTCTGCAGAGAGGATTAGCTGCATGAATTCGTCGAGCCACACAAATTGCCCCGCCTGAGCCTCCTCTGTGTCAAGCTCAAACCACTTACGGAGAAAACCCCTGGCAATCAGCGCCCATTTCCTATAACGCTTCAATTGCCTAGCAGTCAGGCACAAAAGAAAAGGTTGCATGGCCACATTCTGGCCTAGGAGGAGAAGCTTGGGTATTTGACTTACCCTAGGGATCCCCACCCCTAATTCAGTGAAGGTGACAACTTGAACGTCGTCCCCCAGGTATTCCTCTTTGAATACCCTCCTCAACAGCATCACCATGTCAACCTTCGGTCCTCCAAGGTTCAGAAGGGAAGCCAAAAAATGAGACGTAATGTCCGTGGCTACTCGGTACCTATCTTCATTGTCAAGAAAATCTTGGCCCAACACCATTCTGACAACCTTTGTAACGAAAGGCCCACCATTCTTACAAATTGATGCTAAAAATTCATCAGAAAAGGAACCCAGAAAGGCCTTCTGGGCCTCCTCAGAAGTGCATCTAAGATGAATGGGAGTGTCCATCTTAGATTACTTGCAAACTGTAAAACTTAAAATAGTAAAACTAGAAAATTTAAAAACAAATTACTTGCAGAATGCGTCACTGCAGACCCTAAACAAACAATCAAATTATTAAGTCATACCATGGATGCAAACATGTAAGAAAAAATTATCCTCAATCACATATGATTATATTCTCCAATCATTAACCACCATGAGTAAAATTAATCACAGTAAACACCAACTAATCAATCCACAAGAAAAATCACATAAGAAACTACACTTGGATCTTGAATATGAAATTTTTTTTCTTGATTTCTCAAATTTTCACAGATAGCATAAAAACACACCATGAATGAAACACTAGTTGTAGATTATATTCTTGTGAAAAAATTATGACCCTAATTACAATACCCAATAGAGTTTATATAGTTTTTACATCTCAAAATCATGAATCCCACAATTAGAGTTTCTAGGTGCCCAACAATGGTGTAAAAAATTTAAAAATAGAGTTTAACTTAATAAAAATGCTCCTAAACTATTCTATAACATGATGAATTTAACTTACATTGATTACATCATTAAAAGCATGCATATTCGACACCAAAACATGCCCTACAAACTTGGAATGAAGTGAAGTTGAAGTGGTTCTTCCGAAAAATGCCTCTAGTTAATGCCACACTTGATTCTTATGCATGAAATTAGAGAGATAAGATTTTTTTTGTATATGTAACTGATTGGAACCTCATAGATGCCAAAAATAACCCATTCCATGCAATCTAGGCTCCCAAAATTCTAATTTTTCAAGAAAAAATGCGATTATCTTGAATTTTAGGTTTTCTTCATTTTCAAAATTTTGGCCCACGAGATGAGCTCAATCTTGAATGAAAGTAATTAAATGAATGAATGAATGAGAAATTACTACTCAACACTTCAGAAGAACTCCTATGAGTGCCTCATAAAATTTATCTATGACCACATCTACTTCAAAATTTAGAAGTTTCATAAACCTCAAGGTGAGTTTGTTGATTCTTCGAGAAGGATTTCAACTGGCTTCCAACCCCTTGAATTTCCTCAAGATCTTCCATAATTTATCTCATGTTCTCTTTTTCATTAAAAATCCATTCGACATCCTCCTTTGAGTTAATGCTTGCCAAAATACCATAAAATTATTGAATGATATTCTTGATGGAATGTAATTTTTCCTTCTCTTCATCCTGATATAACTCACAATCAATGGAATCAAATAATTCCTCTACTTGTTTGAATCTTAGCATGGCCTCTTCTCTTATTTTCTCTATTAACTCTGGCCTCTTGTTGTATTATTTGACCACAAGATTAATGGATCTAATCCAAACTTGCAACTTATCCATCTCTCCTTCTTCAAACTATTCTGCCAAAATGTTTGGATCTTGCTTCCTTGTTTTCTTTAAATCCTTCAAGATATTCCCCCATATCTCAGCATCCATCTCTATGCTCCCATCTCCTTCGGAGACTATGTACAATAATTGAGTGAGCTCTATAACAATAACATGGAAATGCACAAGGACCAGTTGTATAGTCTCTTTTCCAAATTCCTCCAGTTTCTCTTTCCAATCCACACACGCCTTAAAGAATGGGTTAATAATCTCAAGGGATGCCTTCTTTTCAAGTACCACCTGTAATTTTACTTCTAGATTAGTTTGGACAATGAGACCAACTAGTTGAGATATGTATTCCTTAAGTACTTTATTATGTTGTTTTAGACTTTGAATTTTAGTCTCATCCTCATGCATATAATTGAACAATGTAGACAATCCCAGTGCTACCAATGCCTTACCTCCTTCCCTAGTAGTGCAATGCCCTGCCAGGAAACCCAGGAGAATTTAACCTAATACAAGTCACTATGTTTACCGAATAATTTTTGAAGTGTTAATAAACAACAACAATAATGTTTTACAATGCGGAAGCAATACAGTATAATTTACAACTCACACATAAACACAACTCAACATAGATTACAAATCTCAAGGGTTCCTTGACGTAGATTATGTAAGCATTAATTAATTACTTTAGATTAGGTATAATTACAAATCCCATGTATACAAATGAATGATAAGCACAACATCATATAAAGGGTAACATATATACAATTGGTACTATAAGGTATCCACAATAATCCACATCCACTGCACATGTCGCAAGGTATGTAATACAATAACTAGAATAAAGTACAATAGGATATTACCTAAATAATATGATACAAGGGTACAAGGAATCATAGAATAAGAAAGATAAGAATATATCTCCAACAATGAAGAACAAGTAGGTACAACTTCTACAGGGATCATCCAACACTGGTACACAAATGTCAGAATCTCAAATGGTAAAAAAATCACTACCACTTGACCTCGTGGAACCTAAATGGTCCACTCCCACCGTGTTGAGGAGATAACAATAGATCCCAATCAGATAACATACATCACCAATCAACACAAAATAAGCTAAGGAAGAGATCTTGAAAGATTTATAACTCAAAGGTAAAATGAGGTAACAAGGTAAAACATACTCAACCAGAGGCAACCAACACATGCAGGAAACCTAAGATGCATAAAGGGAAGTGTCATCACATGAACCAACTCTAAGGTTATCCTGGCAGTCTCTCAAGACCTTGACGCCCTAGTGACCCTATGCAGTATCAATAACCTCTCATGTAGACGAGTTACTAACTATGCTATATCTAGTCCACGTAGGCAGAAAGCATCTTCCCACTCCCATCCTAGTCAAAACTCAATCAGGAACTTAGGCATGGGCGAGGCACATAATATCTTATTAATCCATTTTAAACTCTCAATGTCATTTAATTTTCACTTGTTAAGACACTTGTAATAGGATATCCTGGCAGCCACTTGCGGTCTCTGACACCAATTACAAGCCACTTCCCACCTATACACTTAGTTAACCTACCTAGGTTCACAACCCAAATAACATCAAAGATAATAATAATGTCCCTCAGGATTGTTCCACAAAACACTAGGGACATGCAACATGTCTCTAACTATAACATCACAAAAAAAATACTCTTTGAGTATCCACATAGTCCATTTACACAACCATTGCAACATAAAAATGACATAAAAATGGTTATCAACTTTCCAGAACATAAAACTCCAAGCATAAAAAAACAAATCCTTAAGGTTGGGTCACATTTTGATCAGAAACCAATGCAATTATACAAGACAAACAAATACAAACAATAATTTTGAATCCCTCCTCTGATAATAGTCTCACTAGGCTGACAACGTAAAACCCCAATCGTAGAAGGTAAACAAATACACTAATCATAGAACTTAATCTAAAAACACATTACAAAATTAATTTATCTAATAACTACTAATAGACTATAATCACAAAATACAATTAAATTGTAATCCTACAAATCAATTTACAACCACAAAATAAATTGATTTCAGGCATTAAATTACTAATCAATTATAATTTTATAGTCTAAAATATAGGAACCAATCACATGTCAATTATACCAAAAATATTTAGCCAATTGATTTAAATAAACATTAAATAAAAGCATACAATGCTCAATTAAGATATTCATTTGAGAAAAGAATTCCTATTTAAATATATTAAATACTCATATTAATTAACTGCTATTTTAAATCAGATAGTTAAAAAAAAAATAAAAAATAATATATATATATTCTGTTTATAAAATTTACCAAAATAAATTAAACTGAAAACATAATTTACAAATAATAATAAAATGATTTTTTTAAACAAATAATAAAAAAATCAAAAAGTAATTTTTGATTTGGGGGGAGGGGGGGACCCGCGGGCCCCGCGCCCCCTGCTGCTACGACAACCTTCATGGCTACCGATGGGTGCTGCGACAACCTAGGGTCTATCGTAGGCAGCCTATGGCATGTCGTTGACAACCTTAGCGCTGTCGAGGGGGAGGTGTGGGGAAAGGCCCCGCCTCCCTCATTTTATTATATATATATATACATATATATATATATATATATATATATATATATATATATACATATATATATATATATGTATATATATATATATATGTATATATATATATATATATATATGTATATATATATATATATATATATATACATATATATATATATATATACATATATATATATATATATATATCTATATATATATATATATTATTTATTTAATATTTATAAAAAAAATATATTAAAACATAAAAAAAATTCACCAGTAAATTAAAACAACATACATTTAATTTTTCTTTTATTAATTATTGTTATATTCTCAATTTATAATTTCTTGTCAATTTAAAAATCAAATCTATGTTTTCTTCAACAACTAATTTGGAAAATCCAAACCTAGGGTTTTCAAACCAAGAATTATTTCACATAAATTCTAACAACATCAATTTCTACCATAAACCCTAATTGGAAAAACAAGTAAAACCAGAAAATAAGAATTGCATTCATGATCACATCTACTAAATTTTCAATATGAAGAGAAATGAAAATCAAAACATTCAGATCTGACAAGCCCAAAGAATACATTTTTTTTTCCAAAATTTACAAAACCATATTCACAAAGAAAATCAAACCCTACCTCAAACACCAAAGAATAATATTCGAACGAAGACCAGATTTGAAGACAAATTCCAAACCTTTGAAGTTTTTCCAAAATCAAATTCTTCACCCAAAATTCTCCAACTTGTCTCTATAGAATGACTAAAATAATTCCTAATAAAGAAAATCTATCCCTCGTAGGGTTTCCAAAACTTTCACACTCAAAAGCAGAACTCAACTCTGTCTCCCTAGTTGCATGATAAAATAACTCAATAAAATAATGCACTTTTTAAAAATAAAGCTCAAACTCAACTTTTAATTATAATTCCAATTTCACTTAAACCAAAAGTGTAACTTAAATTAAATTTCAATTATTTAATTAAACAATAAGTACTTTAGCATAAATTTAATTATGCAAACTAATAAATAAATCAACTAGGCCTTTTAATTTACATTAGGATTTAATAATTAATTAAACCCTTTAACTCCAAATTTAAATATTTTAATTTAATCAAAGGTATTGAATCAACCTTAATAATTAAATGTTCTCTAAATCAAATATTTCCACATCATAAAATATAACTTATTTTGATACCATAATTACTCCTAATTAATTACTTAAATCAAATAATTCACACAAGTAAACACACTTGACTCCCAAAAATTGAAAATCAACTAACTCCATAACAAGCAAACACCAAGGAAGGGTCCACGAATTCACATCATCTTGATGCATTCAGATAGGGAACTCAATCAGAAACTTGTCCCTTAATTTAGGACAATATTGGCTTGGGTTTGGGGTTTGGACTTGTGTGTTATCTCCCCTCTCTTACCATTTGAGATACTGTGATAGGGCACACTCATCCTGACAATTCAGGGAAGTTGATGCCCGGTACTTGCAAACCTGCATAAAATACAAGCATGTACATACATGTATAGATATATAACAGACAATACTGGGGATCAACCAATCGTGTGGATCTCGTAAGCAAGTAACTATGACTCCATCCCTCAACCACATCAAGCACATCAAATAGAAATATAAAACATATAGATCAACCATACACATGCAAGTATGGGGTCATTAAAAACCATAAGCATCAATGATATCCTAAGATATAATTCATCATTCTAAAATAATCACAATATATATAAAATCAAAGTATGGGAGGGGCATTACAAGTAGGCTCCTCGAGATCAACCTCTTCCATGATGAAATCTCCAGGTGTGACTTGCAATGCACTCATGTTTGGAGGTGAAACTTCCATTTGTGTTTTCTAGTTTTTTCTTCTATCGTTACTAACATAAGATATTCATTGTGCTTTCCTACTGGATTCCCCTTGATTGAATGTTTGACCAATTTGAGAGAGTTCAATGACATCTATATACATGTAGGTCCTCTTCTGAGGTTGCACAACTTTGGAAATCCAGGTAGGTTTAGAGCTCACTATCAATGGCTCATATGGTGCCATGTTCATTATGATAGGGCCAACTTGCATCTCCTCCTCTCCCTCTTCTTCTTATTCTTCTCCCTACTCTTACTCAAGAGTAGCTTCTCTATGTTATGAAGATAGAGGTGATAAAGGTTCCCCCTATTGTTGTTGCTACTCTATCCTACCTTCTTCTTATTGTCCTTGGCCCAAGGGGTTATCTTAAACTTGCACTAACTCATCACCCTTAGGATCTTTAGTTTACATACCATGTGTATCATTTTCACCCTCCTCTATTTCATCATGTGTACCAGTCTCTTCTTTTGGTCCCACAATTTCCACCAGAGGAGGGACTTGTACCTCCACTTTTGGAGGCTCTTGGGTCTCAATCAATGTGGGCTCCTCTACTTGGTAAAAGAGGGGAAGTTGAACATAAAAATCCATAGTATATTGTTTCTCATCCTTTCTCATCCCAAGATCAATAGAAGAAACTTATTGAGAACACTCTTTATACTCTAGGATGTTCTCAAAATTAGACAAGTAAAAATCATCCATGCCTAGTTGGTATCCCTTTTCCTATTCATGTTTGGATGCATAGTCAAAATCCACTATCATCACATGTGGATCAACTTTTCTAGCCCCTTCTTATGGGGGTTTTGACAAATCCTCTAAAGAGGGACCTATATCCCATCTCCTAGATACTATAGTAGCTAATCTAGTCTTCCTTGTAATTAGTGGGACATCATCCTCATCTAGTTCTTCCTCTTCCTCAAGGGTCTCTAGTCTAGGAGAAATTGATGTCTTCTTTTTAATTATCATGTAGACTTTCTTCTTCTTCTGTGATTCTAGTTCCTTAGATTGGGTGACCTTTATTTTTAAGGGTGGAACCCTTTGTTGTTTTAAGGTAGATGGAACATTTGTTGATGTGTCTGTACTAGGCATCAAGCTTATCTCTGGAGTAGACTATAAAGGAACAGGAGTGGGGTCCTTAGTAGCCTTCTTCTTTGGTTCCTATTACTTGGGCATTCTAAAGGTAGGACCCTATGTTTCTACTTTCCTTACATGGCCAATCACTTCACCCAGAGATGGGGAGGTTACCTATTTGAATGTAGGAATTCTCACTTTTGTTCCTTTCCATTTATCCACCTTAGCTGGAGGGTCTACCTTAGAATTCATTGGCAATGGGTCCATCTTGAATGGTTGTTGAATATACTTCTTAGTGCACTCAACAACATGCCTTTCCTTGTCACTGATATCATCATTCTTTGGGGCAACCACTTTTGCATTCAAAATGGCCTTATTGCAAATCTTGTCCCTATTATATAGAGGTACCAAAACATCCTCTAAATCTTTATCTAGTACCCTTGGTGGAATGTGTACCTTGATTACATGTTGGGAAATGTTGAGAGATAGCCTACATTAATCTTTGATCTTGACCTCATAATCATCTATGCAGTTTGCCCAATGGTCCTCTAAATGGGGCTCATGTTTGAACTTGGAACCCATCACCTTACTAAACATACCAATGGGATCAAAATTTCCCCTCTTAATCTACAATTCATCTAGAGGGCATTCATCCCATTCCAAAAAAATTGAGTTTTCCACTTTAATCTCTTGTATTATGTAGTCCCCAATGGATATGGGGAATGTGAAGCAAGGCTTATTATTTTTGGCAATGAGCTCATGAGCATCATCCAATTGCCTACACATCTCCATTATAATAATCTTATCCAATGTGTACCTGGAAAGATTCTTAGGATTTAGAGTGCATCCTTCCACTCTGAGGTATGTGAAAGTCCAGAACTAATAAAATAAGTGCCCACCATTTTAATCTTGGAAGAAACCTCTTATGTTATTCTTTTTTCATAATCTCCCTCTATTGATTTTATGATTGCGAAGACAAAAGAGTCATTCACAATTCTATACTCTAGATTGCCTACCTTACGTTTTTCATTTATGACCAATTGAGGGTACATGTTGTAATGGTAAGCACTTGGATCTTGGAAAGATCCCTTCTTGTATAGGCCCTGATAATCTACATGGGCTACAAGTAAGTAGAAAATGTAAGATGTCATATAAAACTTGGGTTTTGTTTTCACTCTTTGCAATAGTTCATCAAGGTTTTCACTGACAATATTTCCCTAGTCTATCTTGTTCTTCCTACCTCTAATGGTTTCTGTATACAACACCATCCATATTTCTAATTTCTTTCCCTATGGGAGGCCAAACACTCTACTTAGTAAATTCACACAGATCTTCATGTCTTCTATCAAATAGGCCCTATGAAAGTCTATTTTTGCAATCTTATCCTCTTTCTTAGGGTGTTCCAAGTAGTCATGGTTGATCTTATAGTATATGTTTGGGGTATTCCTAAAGTAGTGTTCTTCTCTCTCCTTAGAGATAGTGAAATAGGTGTCTTACCTAGGGTTTTGGATCACATCCTCTATCACATCTGGCATGATATCTAGGACCACATCACCGGATTTGTTCTTAACTCTTCTCTCCTTTTGGTCATAGTGCTCAACTATTGTTATTATCAGATTTGATTTCATAATGGACAATGGGTGTCCTACAACATTGATAAGTCCAAAGAAAACCATGGCGGTTACATTAGTAGATCAAATAGATGGTTCTACTACATGCTTCATGAATTGATTGAAATCCATATGTCCAATATTAGTATTGGTAATCTCATTATGTAGATTACCAATCTTGGAGGGTAGTCCATAGACTTTGAATTTGTACTTCATCAGAATAGGTGAATTTATTAATGTTAGTCTTTCACTCAAAGAGATGTTCATTAGCATTTTTTTATTGAAAACATGGAAAAGTATAAACTAATCTAGTTACTTGTAGAAAAAATATTATCTAAACTAACAAACACTCAAAGAGAAGAAAAAAAACTAAAAACTATGGAAAGACAAAAAAAAGATAATTAAAAGATGTGTTGGTGTTTCAGGGCTACAGGAGTGTAGACCTCCAAGACCCCCTTGAGGTTTCTGGGGTTGGAACCCCTGAAAGCTCAAGGGCTTTGGGTTATGGAAAAGGTAGTGATCAAAGGGGTATCAAGGTGTCAGGATATTAGAGCTTGATTTACCCTGAAACCTTGGTGGCTCGAAAGGGACAAGGTTTGTGTGATGAGAGATCAAGGAACTTAGTGGTTATTGGTGATGGCAGGGTGTTGAGGTATCAAACCCTAACTCCTCTTTTGGGGTTTCAAGGATTTGAAACCCTTACAACCCCAAGTTTGGATGTATGGTTTGGGTGCTTTGGTGAAAATGGTTAAGTGATGGGAGGAAAGGTGAAGAAGTATAATGAATTGGCCCTTCAGAAACTAGGGTTTAGCCTAGCTGCTAAATCTAAAGCTTCTTGCAGCCCAAACAATGACCTACTAAAAAATGACCCTCTAAGATAAAAAAAGGTTAACAAAACTAAAGAGAAAAGAGATGACCAAACTAACTACAAGAAAGAAAACTTGAAAGAAAAGAAATCAAAGAATGAAACATAAAACTAGGGCAAGAACCCTACCCATAAAAGTGAAAGAAATATGATGAAACTACGCTTGGGGAACTAAAAGAATCTCACAAATCTATTGAACTAATGTCAAAAACAAACTTATCAAGGTCACAAGTAACTTGGGGGTCAAAGTTGCAAAGAGAAAAATTGAAATTCTAAAGATGTAGTAAGAAAATGAGCCAATGACAACTTATTTATAAGCAAAAAAAAGATGACCATGGGGGCAACATCACTCGACCCTCATCCTGAGGGTTGGGGTTTAGGTTTTAGGGTTTTGGGGATCATGATACCCTTGATTACCCCATTAGTTTGCTAGCTTGAAATGGGATTTGACTTAGCTATTTGGTAATCAACCCTTCAGGATTTTGGGTTTCAAGGATTATGATACCTCAAATCACCCTTAAGGACCAAGAGATAACTTCCTAGACTCTCTTAGGGGAGGATTCAAACAAAAAAAAGGCTAAAAAACAAAAAAATAGGAAAAGGAAAAAATGAAAACAAACAAAAGTAGGCCAAATCAAACAAAAACTTGAATATCAAGAGCTTGAAGATCACAATCTGACTCACCAGGAATTCGACTAAATTAACCTCAGGAGACCAAAAGAGAAAAGAAGAAAAGGGGTCCCCCATTATGCCAAGTGGCCAAAATGGGGTGTGAGTTATGGAAGAAAAAAAAATATCCCTAAAAAAAGGAGAAATGACCAAGGCACCTCTTCATCATCAAACCACCTTTCAAACTAGCCTTACACAAAGGAACCTTACCCAACCACTGTATAAGTTAATAAAATTTCATGGGATTCAAGAGTAATTTAAATGTCCCCTTACTTATTTTTACATAATATTTACATCCTCTAATCAGATTATTAAATTAAAACAATCAACACTTTGAAAGATTATACAATTTCTCAATAAAACCCAAATCGGGTGTGCCCGAAATAGTGCCAAAAACTTCACAGCTTCACATATTATTGATAAATATGAAAGTATAAATTTTTAAATAAATTTCACCAGTATAATGGCCTAAAAAATGACATTTCCAAATCTACAAAGAGTTTACACAACAGCTCCAAAAAGGAGGACAAAGACAATGCTCATTGGTCTCCCGAAAACAACACAAAATAGCCCAAAAACACCATAAAACACTAATAATATATCAAAGAAGTAGAATCATGACCCAAGACATATATTCAACTCTACTTTAATAGAAAAAAGGCTGCAATACAGCAAAAAACCAAACTGATATGAAAAACTCAACTGGAAACACCAAACTCTTACAAGAAACACACCCGAAAACTCACAAATCTGCACTGTTCAGCACAAGGGAAAACTCTGCATAAGATTGCACATGGAATGGCCTCAAAATCCCATCCTTATCCTTCTTGGAAACCTACAAAATCCCATCTTTGGGTCTCCTTCTCCACAGGTTTGGCAGCCTCTGAAGAACAACAAAGCAATGAGTAAAAATCAAGTTCAAGAATGAGCCCGAAATGCCTCCAAACCCCTTTAAAAGAGGGTATAACCCTAACTCACAACCAAGATGGGTGAATAAGACATATTTTAATAATATTTAACATTTATTAATTTATTGGTTTCCAAAGATTAGCCCCTTTTCTTGAAACTTTACTTTTTGAGCCTGCCAGCCTTAGCAAAAGTTATTATTTTTAATTATTTGAAAAGGGGACATGACAAGTCCTCCCTCCCAAATATTTCTTGTCATCAAGCATTGGAGGTTGGGATGCTCAAGAATATGTACTCCTTCCCAAGTTGCATCCTCCAATGGTAATCCTTTCCATTTGACCAAATGCTCTGTGATGCCCCTATTTCTCAATCTTTTCTCTCTTGTATCCAAAACCTCTTCTGGTATTAAGACTAATTTCCCTTCATCATCAAGAGGTGGTAATTCTGTAGATAATATGGTTTTCTGGCTTAGAATATTCTTCAGGCAAGACACATGGAAAACATTATGTATTTTTCTATTTGGTGGGAGTTCCAATTCATAAGCTACCTCTCCTACCTTCCTGATGATCTTATAAGGCCCATAGAACCTTGGCTTGAGCTTCTCTACCCCACTCCTCTTCAAGGTGCTTTGCTTATATGGCTACAACCTAAAAAATACCAAATATCCCACCTTAAAAGATCTTTCAGTCCTTTTCCTATTAGCGTACAACTTTTATTGGTTCTGTGCATGTTGTAGATTATCCTTGAGGGACCTTATTATGTCTTGGCTTTGCTTAATGAAATCACTTGCTGTAGGTACTCTGGTATCTAAAAATACTAGATCAATAAAGGAAAGGGCATCATAACCATAGAGAGAATGAAAATGAGGCATACCAATAGACATGTGATGAGATGTATTGTAACAATACTCCCCTAGGTGCAGCCATTTTACCCAAGCATGTTGTTGATTTGAAACATAGTTCCTTAAATATCCCTCTATCCATTTATTAACTATTTATGTTTTTCCATCTGTTTGAGGGTGATAGCTAGTACTAGGGTGAGTTTAGTTCTTGCCAAATTAAAGAGCTCCTTCCAAAAAGAGCTAAGGAATCTACTATCCCGATCACTGACAATGTTTCTAGGCAAGCCATGTAACCTAAAAATTTCCTTGAAGAATAATTCTACCACTTGAACCTTGGGCAACCCAGTGATGAAGTCCATGGAAATACTTTCCCATTTTTGTTCAGGAATAGGAAGTGGTTGCAACAACCCTGGAGGAAAATTTTTCTCACTCTTATTTTGTTGGCATACCATGCATTCCTTAATGTGTTTAAGGACATCCTCCTTCATACCCTTCCATGCAAACCGCTCTTGAAGTTTCCTGTATGTCTTAAAGTATCCTTGATGACCAACCAAAGGTGTGTCATGAAAGGCCCTCAATATCCTTTCCTTAGTTTTTTATCCTGGCACTAAGAACATCTCGTTCTTATAATAAATCAATTCATCAAAAACCTTGTACCTGTTATCATCCACTAACCTATAAAAAATATTGGTGGCAAAGGAATCTTTAGCATACTCTAAAATTATGGAGACTTTCCAATCAACAGAGATAGATGTTAAGGAACACAAGGTGGGCTTCCTTGAGAGAGCATCATCAACCACATTATTCTTTCCTTTCACGTATTCAATATCAAAATCATAAGCTTGCAATTTTCTTACCCATTTTTATTGACGATCATTCAAATCCCTTTGGTTCAAGAAGAACTTGAGGCTATTATGGTCTATCTTTACAATGAATCTCCCACATACCAAATATTGTCTAAACTTATGAAGTGCATGCATGATTGCCAACATTTCCTTATCATAGATGGAGTAACCTTTCTCTGATTGATTTAATTTTATTCTCTCAAATGCTATTGGATGTCCCCTTTGAGTTAGGACAGCCCCTATACCTTCTCTAGAAGCATCACATTCAACAACAAAAGGTAAAGAGAAATCTGTAATTGCAAGCATAGGGCATGAACTCATTACCTCCTCAAGCTTATCAAATGTTTTTTGTGCCTCTTCTGTCCAAATAAAAGCTCCTTTCTTTGTCAAATCATTCAAGGGGGCAGAAAGCTGAGAAAATCCCTTGACAAACCTCCTATAGTAGCTACACAACCCAAAGAAACCTCTCAGCTGTGTAAGATTAGTAGGTGGAGGCCAATCCAAAATTGCCTGAATTTTTTTTTGATCAACCTGTACTCCATTATAACTTATAATATGTCCCAAATATAGGATCTTAGTCAAACCAAACTCACATTTAGATAACTTAGCATAGAAGGATTGTTGCTCTAAGATTCCCAAAATAGTATCTATGTGCTCTAGATGCTCTTTCCATGTTGTACTATAAATCAAGATATCATCAAAGAACACCAAAACAAATTTTCGAAGATGCTTGCTGAATACCTTATTCATACAAGATTGGAATGTTGCTGGTGAATTAGTGAGGCCAAATGGCATAACAAGAAATTAAAAGTTCCCATAGTGACATCTAAAACCAGTCTTTTCCACATCTTCCCTCCTCATGCGGATTTGATGGTACCCTGATCTTAAGTCAATTTTTGAGAAGTATTGGACACCATGTAACTCATCAATGAGTTCATCTATGCTTGGTATGGGATACCTATTTTTTATGGTCTTCTTGTTTAGAGCCATGTAGTCTATACACATTCTCATTGTACCATCCTTTTTCTTGACAAGTACCACAGATGATGCAAATGGACTAGAGCTAGGCCTTATGAATCCCATGTCTAGGAGTTCCTTAATAGTTTTTTCTATTTCTTCCTTGTAACCTCTTAGATGGTGGTATGGAGTTGTTATAACTGGTTTGGCACCCTATTCTAACTCTATAACATGCTCAAAACCTCTATCTGGTGGTAATCCCAGAGGCAAATAATTGAAAACTATACTATGCTTATCAAGAATATTTTGAATTTCAAAATGGAAATTACCTTGATTCTTTGGAGAGCTTGTTGGATGGATTATGACTCCTGCTGCCCATGCTACTTATCCTCTTCAAAAAGTCCTCTCCATCCTCTTTGCAGTGACCACCTTAGGTGCTCCATTCGATAAGCCTCTCAATAAGACTTCTTTCCCATTGGAATGAAATTTAAACTCCATAGTTTGATGGTTCATGTAATAGCCTCCAATAGAGTGCAACCATTGAACACCCAATACAAGATCTGTCTCCCCAATGCCAAAAACATAAAAGTCATCACATAACTCATAATCTCCTAAGGTCATCCTAAGTTGTTTCACCACTCGTGTGCAAGGCATAGTGAATCCATCAGCTACAGTAACATTGAATCCCTCAAAATCTTCTACTTTAAGCCCTCTTTTCATGACAAATCCCTCATCAATAAAATTGTGAGTTACCCCACTATCAAGAAGAAATGTCAACCTTTTCCCTGCTAGTACCCCTCGAATTCGAAAGGGATGGTATCTTGGGACTCCTGATAATGCTACTAAAGTGCCACCCTTGCTGATTTCTTTATCTTTCTCTTCTTCTTCCTCCTCCTTAGTGTCATGAAATTCCTCATGCTCATGTAAATCAGATTCTGAAGCAACCTCAATATAGTGCACTTGACCTTTCCCCAAACATCTATGTCCTGGAACCCAAGGCTCTCTAAAAGTGAAACAAAGTTTTTTCCTTCGTAATTCACTCCTAGTCTCTTTGTCTACCTTCTTTTTTGCTACATTTGTCACATTCTTTGGTGGTGGTGCTGGAAAAGTCTTTTTTTGAAAATTCCCCTTATGTTGCCAAAGATTTGGGGGCTTTTGATTAGTGACTAGTTTCATAGGCACACAAGTTTCAAGTTGCAAGCTTCTTTTGATAGCTTCCTGTAAGGTTGAGGGTGAGAAAGCCTTAACCAAACCCTTAACAGAATCTTCCAAACCATCAAGAAAAAGATAAACAATCCTCTTTTTGCTCATATCAAGTACAATAACAGCCACTTTTTGAAACTCTTCTACATACTCATTAACTGATTTGGTTTGCCTCAACTTTAACAATTCTTTAAAATACTCTTCATCATCCTAGATCAAATCTATCTATCACTCTTTGACTAAAATCATCAAATGTAGTTACCTGATCATGACCTTGAGCAGTCATTCCATGATACCACCAATCATAGGCTACATCTTCCAAGTGTAGACTTGTGAATTGAATGACATCACTCTCCTTAATGGGGTTAAGTGTGAAGAAGGTCTGTAATTTTTGAAGCCATGCTCTAGCTGAAATTTTATTTGTTCCATCAAAAGTAGGTGCTGTAAACTTGCTTATTTTATTTTTGAGTTCTCTTCCACTTATGTCCTACTCCATCTTATATTCTTTCTTGGGCATCACAGTGTTCATCATATCCACATATTCTCTGAAAGGCACCGAACTATGAAAGTCATCATCTAAGACATTGTAAGTAGCCCTCAGTGCAATCAAGTTACCTGTGACCTCTTCCATAGGATTAAGGGATGGATTTGGTGCCAATGGCTCATCTGCAGGTAAGAAAATAGTCTTTGTTGATTTAGAAGGTGTGGGTTTCAAATTTCTTGGCTCCTCTAAAGTGCTCCCTCTCTCATTAGTAGATACAACTCCTTGAAGTTTTTATGTCAATAACCACAAAGCCTCTCTAGTTTCTGCCAGACTATCCACTGTTTGCTTTTGAGTATTATGGATGTCCTAGAAGAATTTTTTTTCCATCTCATCTGGGTCAGACATACTTGTTCGTTCCTTGGGTTTTGTACTTTTATTTTCAACTGGGGGTTTAATCAAAATTTCTTTATTATTTTCTCGCTGCAAATGTCTCTTTTCTCTTTCACTTAGTTGCATGAAAACTTCTACAAACCCTCAGGCTGGCAAGATCATAGCTTTGATACCATTTAAATGTCCCCTTACTGATTTTTACATCATATTTACATCCTCTAATCAGATTATTAAATTAAAACAATCAGCACTTTGAAAGATTATACAATTTCTCAATAAAACCCAAATCGGGTGTGCCCGAAATAGTGCCAAAAACTTTAGAGCTTCACATATTATTGATAAATCTGAAAGTAGAAATTTTTATAGAAATTTCACCAACATAATGGCATAAAAAAGGACATTTCCATATCTTCAAATATTTTACACAACAACTCCAAAAAGGAGGACAAAGACAATGCTCATCGGTATCCCGAAAACAACACAAAATAGTCTGAAAACACCATAAAACACTAATAATCTATCATAGAAGTAGAATCATGACCCAAGACATATATTCAACTCTATTTTAATAGAAAAATAGCTGCAATATAGTAGCAAATCAAACTGATATGAAAAACTCAACCGGAAACACCAAACTCTTACAAGAAACACACTCGAAAACTCACAAATCTGCATTGTTCAGCACAAGGGCAAACTCTGCATGAGCTTGCACATGGGATGGCCTCAAAATCCTATCCTTATCCTTCTTGGAAACCTAAAAACTCCCATCTTTGGGTCTCCTTCTCCACAGGTTTGGTAGCCTCTGAAGAACAACAAAGCAATGAGCAAAAATCAAGTTCAAGAATGAGCCCGAAATGCCTCCAAACCCCTTTAAAAGAGGGCATAACCCTAACTCATGACCAAGAGGGGTGAATAAGACATATTTTTAATAATATTTAACATTTATTAATTGATTGGTTTCCAAAGATTAGCCCCTTTTCCCGAAACTTTACTTTTTGAGCCTGCCAGCCTTAGCAAAAGTTATTATTTTTAATTATTTGAAAAGGGGACATGACAATAATATATTTTGCAGATTCTTTCGAGTGTGTGTTTAAGTGTATTTATTCTGACTAGAATCTTTGAAAAATCACCAAGAAGGATGAAGATCAAAGCTGCCATTTAACAACATCAACTCAAATTTCTCATAGATTTCTCTACTACCAGTCAGGCGTCCATAGCCCCAATAGGGTTCTCTGTATGTTTCAGTCTAACCTTGCTTTACTGCTAGTCAAGCATCCATATCCATAGAAGAGGTTTCCAAAACCACCCATTTCATTTTGACTGAGCATTTTTTGCTTAAACATCATGCTTGTGTGGATCACTTGGTAATCCTCCTTATTTGTAGACTTCTTGATGATTTAGACCGCTTAGTGAGTCTTCTTCTATAGATTTCTGAATGATTCAGATCACTTAGTAGCTTCTCATTATTACAAGCTTCTTTGATGATGTAGATTACTTAGTAATCCTCCTTACACACACACACACTACAATAATTCCCTATCATTAGCTCCCTTTTTTGATTTGTGTTTTGCTTCCACACACTCTTTTAATGTATTTCTCTCCTATTTTTTTTGAAATACAATGCTATTCATTGTGTTCACATGAGTCATGACATTCTTTGCACCGAGTTCGAGATATTGGTACAAGGGTGGGTGTAATTCAACACCTTTATTTGTGACAATAATGGTGTTCGTGTTGACGCCCAAATGAATGCCACTTGGATGAGTAGGTGTTTAATTAGGTGCTATGTTAAAGTATCCATTTGTCAGCCTATTCTATTTGATGACAACATCTATGCAACACCCAAAACCCCTATTTAATGTAATTATCAATTAATTAAAAATTAAATTAATTAATTAAAAATTACTATAAATTAGTCATTTTGGGTGCTACATAGACAATGGTCCCAAATTCTGTCTTAAACTATAATTATTAATTAATTAAAAAATTTATAATCATTTTTTTCAATTTTAAATTAATTAAATTAAATTTTAAATTAATTAATAAATATAATAAATGGTACATTTTTTGTTTTGCATAGACGTTTCATAGTCTAGCTTTAGCCTCGCGTATATTAAAATTATTAATTTCTTCCCTTCTTTCTCATATGTCCTAGCCTAACACTTTATTGTTTATTTTACGCGTGCTTTAATTTATTCTTAAAATGTTTATCACACCCTCGTGGAGGTTAAGACAAATGATAGCTAGCGGTTGTGAGGCCGCGTGGTAGTTTGTGGGTAGTGATACAAGTATTGTCGCATCCTCGCAGGCTTAAATTATAGTTAAGGAAAATGGTTTCAAGCTTATGATGAAATGAATTGATAACAAAGATTAATTAATTAATGAATAACACATCTCGGTAATACAAGGAGATGAGATACATTCCATCGCACCATCAAGTGAGACCCACAACCTCTTAACCAATAAATTATACACGCACATCTATAAATGGGTTAAGTTGTCACGTCCTTGTAGGCCTAAATTGCAGTTAAGGAAAATGATTGTGAGCTTGCGATGAAATTAATTGATAACCTAGGTTCGGTAAGTCATAACCTCATGAAATTTTATGTGGGTTACTCAAAACTATTTGACGATATATTAAAGAAAGAAGTGTGGTAGGAATAATTTGAGAAGTGACATCATGACTCATGGAGTGTTGCAGATTTTTATCTAAAAATCATTCCATTTCTAGAAAATCATTCCGTTACAACTCAACTCTTTGAGTGTGACATTTAACTTGCTATAACCAAGGGAAAAGGCCATAATGATAGGTCTTGTAGTTGTTGGGAGAGGTGAAAATCTTGGGATAGTTGTTGCTTCTTTTTTTTGCAGTTTGAAAGTGTGAGCCATAACTTAAATATAGGAAGGGAAAAATGTAGAATGCATTATGTGGGTTGTCTAAATTTGGGTTTTTCACGACTAGAAGGGAGTGTTTCTTTGTTTGAGTGCTAAGGATGGGTCTTGCTGAGGATACAAAGGGATTTTACTCTAATAAGAAGGGGTTAGACCAAGCCATGTTGCAAGAGATATACAAGGATCATGATGGTGAACTAGTTGATAGTACATTTTGTAGTCGAAGAGATACTAAAATTGCCTTCGGTAACCGAAGAGATATTGAAATCTCTAGACTTTGCTTAACACTCTGTCCATAGCTTGTAAATGCCTTTGATCTCTCTTTAGATGCAAAAGATGGGAGTTTGGAATCATTTCTTTCTCCTTGTGATGTATTTTGAAATTCATTTATTGCGAGGGAAGATGATGATAATTTTGATTCCTGACATTTTATGTCTCAAAAACCACCCATGTGTGATAATGGCATGGCTTAGAAACCTCGTTGGATAATAGGCCTCATGATAATAAGTACTCCATAGCCTCCTTTGAATTCACTTGAGGACACAAACATAGGTAATAATCTTCATTTGGAGAATATCTTCTATCATCGGCTAGTGGAAGTTGGTAACAAAATATAAAAGTGATATTGTGGCTTGTAGCTTGTTGCATTCCTTATGTCTATAAAAGGAATATCTAGGCCTATCTTACAGGTTCTAAAATTTTTTTGTACAGGGAGAAGTAGAATAGTTTATGTAATAGCTCTTTTTGTAGAAATAGGAATGACAAAGCCTTGTATTAAATGAAATGTATGAATACTTCTAAAGAAATTAATTGAAAATATCATTTGAAGATTGTCTCCTACTCCATTTTATTTTTGTTACATAAGTTTGTTTGTTCAGAATAGCCAAATTTCTCCTCATGATAATTTCATGAATGTATAATGTTTTTACTAGTTTTCTTCAAGGAAATAGTACTAAAGGAAAATGCTTGAAAATAAATTGCTTGAGTACTAAACATGAATCAACAACTAAACAGATGTGAAACAGATAATAGAAACGTAGTTCTTAGTAAAGAAACATGAAGTTACTCTATTCTGCCTTGGCAATAGAATAATCAAAGAACAAAGTTCCAATGGCTATAGGAACAGTCATAGAACATAGTTGTAATGGTTACATGAATAGTCAAATAAAAAAGTTCTAATGGCTGCAGGAATAGTCACAAGACAAAGATCTAATGGCTACGTGAACAATCAAAGAACAAAGATGGAATAATCATAGAACAAAGTTCTCACCATAGCTTCTAGTTTGTTATTGAGAATGCAAACAATTTACCATGAAATGAACAACACAAACTAAAATGATTTTATATTTAATAGAATAAATTATGAAATTCAAATTTGAGGATTTTAGAATGATATATAATCACGCGAAGAGTTACATTTTTAATCTTTTGAAAATAATCATTTATTAAGGTGGCAGATGTTGAAATGTTGCACCACAAGAATCAAAACCTGCTAAAAGGACAATCATTAATGATGATGAGACATCACATTATTGGTTGGAGTGTGCCAAAAAAAAGTCTAGACATCTCATTAATGGTTGGAGTGTTCCAAAAAACTTATAAGTCTAGACATTGCATTAATGGTTGGAGTGTGTCAAAAAATTTATAAGTCTCCCACACAAGCTCATTTATCATCAATTTATTTCAAAAAATTTATAAGTCTAGACATCACATTAATGGTTGGAGTGCGGGGGAGACTTATAAAATTTTCAGCACACTCCAACCATTGATGTGATGTCTAGACTTATAAATTTTTGGCATATCAAAGTGATGTCTAGACTTATTTATGCGCATAGGCATTAGTGAAGAGTGAAATAAGTGTTTTGGTGTATCAAAGATAGAGACTCCTTTCACATTGAGAGAGTCTAAACAACAAAATCTATTCTTTGGATTGGTTAGGGACAAGCGACTTGATCACATATTTTTGTACAAAGATAAAAGGTTGACAAATATTGTGCATTTGATTTTGGGTAACTTGTTTGATCAATTAAGGAATAGACACATAACTAATACATATGTGCATTGCATGATTTTGGCATGGGGGCTGAAATTCATAGAATCAATAACAAACATGAGGGGAATAATGGAGGTGATAGTTCCTACAAAGTGTTTGGTTGAGTTGGAGTCCATTGAGTGGGCGGTTCTAGAAAAGAGGATGGATTATAGTGAACTAATAGAAGATGAGGGTTGTTGGAAACTGTAATTGAAATAATTGTTGTATTGTTATTAATGTCAAACCTTAACTGGTAAGACAATTTCTATCTAAGAAAGTACCATATCTATTAATTGATGAAAAGGATAAGGGCAAGGGAGATAAAAAGAAGAACATAAGGAAAGGTTGAGTTATTTGATACTTCAATGGGTACTTGATTATTTGGCACATTGATAAGATAATGTATTATTTATCTAAGTAAGAAGAAAGACTGAAGAAGTAAGCTTAACCAAGAAAAAGTGAAGAAATCTAGTTTAAGTTGAGTGATGTTAGTGTCGATCGAGCATCAGTATATGCCGAGTAAATTTAGTGTTGACCGAACATCAGTTTATGCCGAGTGACAGGAAATTTCTGAGTGACTAGAAATTTTTGAGTGACAGTGTTAGCCGAGGAAGACAAATTGAAGAGATGACCGAGTTATACAGTGATGACCGAGGAGATGAACACAGTATTGACCAAGTGTCGGTAATTTACATTTGGAGGAAGAATTCAGATCCCCAGCCAACATAGTTGAATTCTTGGGTTATGTAAATCATGTTGACTTTATTAATTGATTGTATGGAGAATTTAATGCATGGTAAATCATTTTACTATGGATTCAATGAGGAGATTGAAGATGTATCTAGAAGGAAGGATGAAGAACTTAAATGTTGGCAGGATTCAATGAATCTAACCTAAACCTAAGATCTACGGAGGAGATCAAGTGACAAAAGATGGATCTACCTATTGAGGAGGTATAAAGGAAAACCTAATTGTGAGGTTACAAAGTATACTGGAGTTGTTGATGTTATTGACTGATAAGTCTAAGAAGAAGGCTGAAGGTGAAGGATTTGATCAGAGTTGTGATTGCTTGAAGTGAATTTCGAGTAGATCAGTGATGGAGATGGAAATGGAACTCAGTCAATAAATCAACATATATGTGTGAATTAGATCTATTATTTGCAAAGTGAGTTGTATATTTTTTAGATTAGAAACTACTACTACTTTCTAACCATTGTATCATTCTAAATCCTTTAATCAAGGTTGACCTAATAGTCATTGTTTAAATCCTTCAATCAAGGTGGCATTCTAATGGAATGTACTTAAATACTTTAACCAGGTCACTTTTGACTGAGTGTTTAAATCCTTTAATAGGGTCACACCTAGCAGTGTGTTTGTAAACCTTTAACAAGGTTGGATTTTCACAAAGCTCACTTCAGAAGAGTGAATATATTAGTAACATGTTACAAAGTGGTTTTTCCCAAATTGGGTTTCCACTATAAATCTTGGTGTTATACTTGTGTGAATGTTTCTATATTTTGCAAGTTAGTTACTTTTGGACAGTGGACTCCATGTTATATGTTTTTGGTCTATATGTATATACTTTAGAGACCGAGTTGTGTTGGTGATTAGATATGAGATTGTTGAAGTGTTTAAAATTTCAATTGGTACATCTAGACCTGAGAACAACTGATTCACCCCCCTCTCAGTTGTTCTAAATAATACTAACAATTGGTATTAAAGCTGTTGGTGCTTACAAAGAAATTTTTAAAGGTACTTGAAGCTAATGATCAAGATGTATAAAAAGGAGGTACTGAAGTTGAACTAGGAGAACTTCCCTACATGGCAGAATTTGATGAAATTGCATCTAGCTGGAATTGGTGATTTGACAAAGTACTATTTTGAACATGACTATGTTATACCTGCTGCACCTATGACTACCAAGGAGATGAAATAAAAATAGGAACACAATCAAGCAATGTTGGAGATTGCATCTTCCTTAAGCTATCCTTAATTTGAAGACATCAAAGATTGCACTACTGCAAAGCAAATGTGGGATACTCTTGCAACTATCTATGGTGGTGATACAAATGTACTAAGGGCAAAAGATGAAAGTTTGAGAGGTAAGTTTGATGAAATGAAAATGAAAGAAGGTGAGAATATTGCTCAGTATTATGGTAGAATTAAGGAGATAGTGAATGCTATTAGAGGAGCTAATGGAATAATTGATGATCAGACTATTATTGGTAAGGTGTTGATAATTTTTCTTCCTATCTATGCCATCAGAATCTCTGCAATTCAAGAATCAAGATGTAACCTTCGTAATGTTCTAACTTTGGAAAGTCTTGTTGGTAAGCTTACTGCTTTTAAACTATCTAACTATGATAACTACATTGTTCTTAATGTTGAATCTGCATTCAAGTCACAAATGGTTTTGCATAAGTCTAAAAGGGAAAAAGAAAAATGTATAAGTGAAAGTGACAGTGATAGTGAAACTTTTGATGAGGAACTAGATGATCTTGAAGCTCTCATGGCTAGAAGATTAAAAAGAGGAAAAGGAAAATATAAAGGTAAACTTCCTATAATCTATTTTTCATGTAACAAAGTTGGCCATATTGCTGCAAGATGTCTTGATAGGAATGACAAGGATGAGGAAATAGAAATCAAGTACAAAGATAAGAGAGATAATAGAGATCATTGAAGGTACATAGACTACAAGGATAAATGTAAGAAATCCTATTATATTGCTGAAGAGGAAACTGACAGTGACACTGATGAATTTGATATTGAAGTAGTTTATGTCGCTATGAAAGATGATTCTGATGAAGATGATAAAACTACACTTATTTCTTATGTGAGTAAAGGTGATAAATAAATTATTGATAGTGGTTGCTCACATCACATGACTGGTGATAAAAGTAAATTTGAAACCTTAGATCACTACAAAGGTAGAAGTGTTAAGTTTGGTAATGATGCACCATGTCTTGTGAGAGGTAAAGGATCAATTAAGCTAATTGATAAGATCATAGGGTGAAAATCACTATTGGGTTGAAGGTCTTAACTATAATTTGCTAAGTTTTGCACCGCTTAACAGTACTGGTTATTGAATGGAGTTTCATCATAGAAAGGCCAAAATATTTGATGCTAGTGGTGAATTAATTGGAAGTCGAGAACAGACTAGATGTAACTTGTTCTATCTAGATTTATCTGAAGAGATATGTTTTTTTGCACAATTTGATGATGTATGGTTATGGAATAAGACGCTGTCATGTTAAATTTGATAATTTGGTAAATACTAGTTGTAAGGTATGAAAATGGATATAGATTGAGTTGATTGTTGTATTGATTGTTTAGGTAGAAAATGAGAGTATGGAAAATGTTATGGACATACAAGCTTAATAAAATAGCAATACTTATCTTAAAGAGAGGTATATTTAGAAATCACTATTTTCTGATATCTGTGTATAGTTTCAGGAGATTCTGCAACTAGATCCAGCCTGGAAATGTAGAAACAGAGAGAACCCAGAAAACTTCTTTCTTTCTGAGAAAAGTCGACCTTGACCCCAGAATTGGGGTAAGATCTTACCCCAGGGTACAATCTTGACCCCCACTAAAAGTTAACCTTGACCTGAAATAGCTCCGATAAAAATTCTATTCATGGATCCCAGAAGTTCACTGAAAAGGGTATCGAGATCTGTTCTTATATTCATCATCTTGCACTTGTACTTGCAAGAAAAATGGTTTTGTTGTTGGGATGAGGGGTTAGCCTTGGTCAAACCCCAGTTTGGAATTAGCCTTAATAATGGAATTTAAATAGAGAATGCTAGCAAGTAGTAGTAGATCTAACAATGAAGCTATAATATTCAATAGATATGCAATTGTATTTGAAATGTAAACAAGTATATTGATATGAAATCTTGGACTCAACAATGTAAATCAAAACCATAAATCAAAACCTCTATGAATGTATTCTTGGAATCCACCTTGAAGAATGAATGAATAGATCTTGAAGATGAACAAAGGATCTTGAAGGAATATCACACCATCATGATGGATAGATCTAGGGTTTGAATGATAAATCTTGAATGCTTGAACCAAATCCCTTCAAAGGCTTGAATGCTTGAATCCTTGATCTTCAATGGTGTTGGCATGCTTTTAGCACCCCTATTTTAAACTTTTAAATCAATCCCTCACTCCATTAAATGCAAGTGTTGCATAATTTTTAATTTTTTTGTGAAAGTTATGTGAAAGGGCAGCGTCCAAATGCTATTGACATATTGAACCTTAAATTTGAACCTTCGTAGTTCAAAGTTCAAATTTTAATGGTGTGATGATTCATGTTCACTCAGTTCAAAGTTCAATGGCAGGATGATTCGTGTTCATATAGTTCAAAAGTACAGATTCAATTTCAAAAGTTGAAATTGCAGAGTTTGTGGCTCATAAGTTTGAATTCCAAAAGTGAGTGATATATTTTATATGGCGGGCATACAATCAAAATCTTGGGTTAACAAAGTTCTACATAATAATCTTTCAACCAATGAATTGTAGTCACTTATAAAATGCAGCTTTAGTGACAGAGATAATGTTTTCAAGCAATAAGATATGGGGTCTAAGAATTTTGTGAAATATAGTTTTATGCTTCCTCTAAGGTCATCCATCAACCATTTTGAGACAATCTAAAGGAAGAATTACAATTTGTGAATGTGCAGCCATGCACTTACAGCTTGTATCAAGTTGGATTTCATGGTGGTTTTACAGATCCAAACTTAGTAGTTAATAACTTTTGAATAATATATTATTTTTTAAATCTCTCCAGTCAGACTTTATAAAACTAGGTTTTAGACCACATATCCAAAAATAAGCTCGATCCAACAGCTCAATAAAAAATTATTCCCCCTGCATGGACACCCATGTTTTTCTGTCATAAATTTTTTCATCCACCCCAGCATTAAAATGTTTTAATTTTTGGTTTGACATATTCAAATGCCAATTGTCTAATTATCATTTAATATGTTAATCTATATCTTGATAAACTTTAAAATCAATAGTTTATAAAGATATCATGTTTTTAAAAGAGAAAAAATTTAGGGGAGATCTAACGGAAAAGATTGAAACGTGTTATTGACACAAGTACCAAGAAAAGTTTGAAGCAGCAAAATCTATGAATGAGGTTAAGAAGCAAAATCTGATGGTGGAGAAGAAAATGATTTACTCATCTATATAAGAGAAAAAATTTTCTTTATGAAAAATGCTGTAAGAAGAAGAAGCTACAGGAATATCGTATGAACAAGGTTTTCATGTATTCTGATCATACTGGTTAGTAAGAACCATGCTGCAAAACAATTACCGAGCTATAGAGAGCAATTACCGACAGATAGTAAGCTGATACAGTATTGAATCTGAAGTGAATTATTGATTAGAAGGATTTGTATGGACTAAATATTGATCTGTAATCTGCAATTGAAGTTGTATTAGGGTAGGTCATTTACTGTTACATATTTAACCTTTGTATACAGTCAAAATCTCTTAACTGAGTGGACTCTGAAAGTCTTATGATGTATCATTTATAGAATGAACATTGTTATCCTGTCAACCCCATAGTGAATGCTGGTTGGATGATAACTTCTAGTCTAAAATCCTCTAAGAAGGTCACACCTGACAGTGTGTTTGTAACCTTTAACAGGGTTGGGTCTTAACTGACCTCACTTCAAAAGAGTGAACAATTTTGGGTTGCCGGTCCTAGGTGGTTTTTCCCTTTACAGGGTTTCCACGTTAATCTCTTGTGTTATGTGTTGATTGTGATATTTGTTTGTTATCATTCTTTACATGTGACATGTTAGATTTGATCGGTAAACTATTTTAGTATTAGACTAGTAATTGGTAAAAGCATAGATAGTGAGAGTTATTATTGTTTACCAACGAGCAGAAATTGAAGAAATTGATTTGAGTTATACATTTTGATTTGGGACACTGGATAACTGATTCACCCCCCTCTCAATTATTCTAACAATTGGTATCAGAGCATTAGTTGCTTGGAACAAAGTTTTAAGGACTTAAGCATAAAGTTCTCAAGATGTATAAGAGGGAAGTACCAAAATTGAACAAAGAGAACTTCGCAGTATGGCAAGGAAGAATTAAGCTACACATATCTGGAATTGGGAACTTTGCACTAGAGCTGATGGAGAATGGCTACATGCAACCGCCCACTGGTCCCTTAACTATTGGTCAAATGAAGGACAAGCATGAACACAATGTTACTATGATGGAACTTGCTACTACCTATACTGACGCTGAATTTGAAGATATCAACACATGCACAACTGCCAAAGGAATGTGGGATAAATTAGCAAAAATATACTGTGGAGATCTGAATGTCAAAAGAGCCTGAGTTGAAAGTCTGAGAGGCAGATTTGATGATATGAGAATGAAAGAAGGTGAGAACATTGTCCAATATTCAAATAGACTCAAAGAGGTAGTACATGCTATTAGAGCATTTGATGGAGTGATTGATGATGAAACAATGATAAGCAAGATTCTCAGAACTTTGCTACCAGTTTACGCAATCAGGATTTCTACAATTCATGAAACAAGAGCTACATCCAACCTTACTCTTGACACTCTGATTGGTAAAATTAAAACCTTTGAATTAAATTTTTTTGATAATAGTGTTGTTCCTTTTGTTGAATCCGCTTTCATGTCTTCTTTGAAGATTGAAAAGTCTAGCAGGAATAGTAAGAACTGTGATAGTGATGACAATACTAATGATGAACTTGATGAGCTTGAAGCACTTATGGCTAGAAGATTGCCCAAAGGAAAAGGAAGGTATAGAGGTCAGCTACCTTTAGCATGCTTTAATTGTAAAGAAGTCAGTCACATCATTGCTAGATGTCCTTAGAAGAAAGATGATGGTAGATCCAAAGACCAATCTGAAGGAAGCTATGGAAGAAGAGTCAACAGAGGCTACCGACACTACAATAGAGACAACCGAGATGAAAAAGGAAAAAAATTATGTTACATAGCTAAAGATATTGAAACTGAATTTGATTCTGATGATGATATAGAAGTTGTATTTGTTGCTGTGAAAGATGACTCAGAAGAGGAAGAGAAACATGAAGAGACAACACTGATCTCTAAAGTAAGCAGAAATGATACAAGGATCATAGACAGTGGCTGTACACATCATATGACTGGTGATGTAGAAAAGTTTGATCATCTTGTTGAATATAATGGAGGATCTATGAGAATGGGAAATGATGCACCTTGTATGGTAAGAGGTAAAGGCTCACTGATGATCAATGACAGACTACAATGTGACAATGCATACTGGGTAGATGGATTGAACTATAATTTGTTAAGTGTGGCTCATCTGAACAATTTAGGCCACCGATTGGCTTTTGAGAGCAAAAAGGTGAAGATCTATGATGATGGAGGAAGACTTGTCAGAACTGGTACACAATCTAGAGGTAATCTATTCTATCTTGATATGGATCAGTCTTCTTGTTTGTTAATAAAGGATGAAAATGCTTGGTTGTGGTACAAAAGGTTATGCCATGTGAACTTTGACAATATGATCAAGATTAGTAGAAAAAGAAGAGTTAGAGGATTGCCTAACTTGAAAAAACCTGATCATGCCATGTGCCATGAATGTCAGAAAGGTAAGATGACTAAGTCTAGTTTTAAAAGCAAAGACTATTCAACAAAGAAGATACTTGAGTTGGTTCATACCGACCTATGTGGTCCTATGAGAACTCAGAGCTGTTCTGGTGATAGATATTTTATTCTTTTTGTTGATGATTATACTAGACAGATGATTGTTATGTTCTTGAAAGAGAAATCTAAAGCTTTCAAAATGTTTAAGTGGTATAAAGCTAAGGTAGAGAAAGAAACCATAAAAGAAATAAAATTTTTAAGATCTGATAGAGGAGGTGAATTTATTTCTGATGAATTTACTAATTTTTGTAATGAGCATGGAATCAAAAGGCAGGTATCTGCACCGAGGACACCTTAGCAAAATGGCATTGCTGAAAGGAGGAACATGTCTATAATTGACTGTGCTAGAACATTGATGATACAGAAGAATGTTGCTCAGACATATTGGAGGGAAGCTATCAGTATAGCTATGTATGTTCTTAACCAAGTACAACTAAAGAAGGACTCCAACGGAACACCTTATGAACTATGGTTTAGACACAAATCTACTGTAAGTTATTTCAGAATCTTTGGAAGTAAATGCTTTATTTTGAAAGATGAGAGAAATGGAAAATTTGATTCTAAAGGAGATGAAGGAATTTTTCTAGGATATTCCACTACAAGTAAAGCATATAAATGTTTGAATAAGACTACAAATAAGATAGTTGAAAGTACTAATGTTCATGTTGATGAGTTTGATGACAAGTACATAGAGGAAAGTACAAAGGAACAGAAAGACTATGGTAGATTCACTTATATTGAACATCCAGAGTATCTACTGACACCATAGACTATGCCAATCGGTCAACAGGGAAACAATGTAGGACAACAAGCAACACCAACCGAGGAACAAGATGGAGCTATCGAGCAAGAAAATGACCCTGAACAGGATGAACAAGAAAGGAGAAGTTAAGTTTTGGCTAGTTTTGTCAGAAGACATCATCCTGAGACACAAATCATTGGAGACAGACATGCTGGAATGCAAACTAGAAGCAAAACAAGACAAGGTACATGTCTAATTTGTGAATTTGAAACTAAAATTGTGAAAGTTGCATTAGAGAATGAAGAATGGGTTAATGCAATGAAGGAGGAAATAGAGAAAATAGAGAAGAACAAAACCTAGTCCTTAGTACCCCGACCAAAAGATAAGAATGTTATCGGTACTAAGTGGATATACAGGAATAAATTGAATGAAAATGGTGAAGTCACAAGAAATAAAGCTAGATTGGTATGCAAGGGATATGTACAGGAAGAAGGCATTGACTATGGTGAAACATTTTCACCTGTTGCTAGATTAGGAGTTAGAATGCTACTTGCATATGCTACACACAAGAAATTCAAAGTCTATCAAATGGATGTGAAGTCAGCATTTTTGAATGGTATACTTGAAGAAGAGGTCTACATTGAAAAAACTAAAGGATTTGTTGATCTCGACAATAAAGACATGTTATGTAGATTACATAAATATTTATATGGTTTGAAGCAAACACTAAGAGCATGGTATGAAAGACTGCATACTTACTTGTTAAGTATTGGATTTGTTAGAACAAGTGAAAACAACAATCTATATGTGAAAGGTGAAACTGATGACACTATTATCATTGCTGAAATATTTGTTGATGAAATTATTTTTGGAGGCTCAGATCTTGTATGCAAGGCATTTGCTGATGAAATGCAAAAGGAATTTGAAATGTCTATGTTTGGAGAGATTAAGTTCTTTCTTGGACTATAAGTGATTCACCAGAGTGATGGGATATTCATCACACAATCTAAATACATAAAGGAAGTACTGAAGACATTTGGCATGGAAGATGCTAAACCTGTAGGAACACTGATGGCTACTGGATGCAAATTGACAAAGGAGGATGAAACTGCCGAGGTAAACCAGACACTCTACCAATCCATGATTGGTAAGTTAATGTATGTAGTTCACATTAGACTAGATATAGCACATGCTATGGGAATTGTTGCAATATTTTTTGCTAATCCTAGAGAATCACACATGATAACTACAAAAAGGATCTTAAGATACTTGAAAAAAATAGAGAATTATGGATTATGGTATCCTAAGGAAGGGAAGTTTGAACTGAAAGTTTACACTGATGCTAATTGGGCTGGAAATGTGGATGATAGAAAAAGCACCATCGGAGAAGCATTTTTCTTTGGTGAAAGACTTGTAACATGGACAAGTAAAAAGAAGGCTTGTATTTCTCAGTCTACAGCTGAAGCAGAATATGTTGCTGCTGCTACTAACTGTTCAAACATTGCATATATCAAGCAAGTGTTGGAAGGAATGAATGAGGTAATCACTAACCTGATGATTATATACTGTGACAACACTAGTGCTATTAATATTTCAAAGAATCCTGTGATGCACTCTAAGACAAAGCATATATCTATTGAGTATCATTACTTAAGAGAACAAGTGCAAGAGAAGCAAGTAAAGTTAGAATTTGTTACATCCAAAGAACAACTTGTAGATATTTTTACAAAGCCCCTACCGAAGGACACATTTGAATACTTGAGGACTAGACTTGGGGTCTGTCCCCTGTCTATCGGTCACTAAGATGATTTGGTTGTTGCATCAGCCTACTTTTATCAGAAGATCATTCATGTTGATGCAACATAGTTCACACTTTGAATCATATTCAAGGTTGTGATTAAGTTTGTGAACTTGAACCGATTGGAATATCAGTATTCAGAGATACAGAGGAAGGCATAATTGTTTGTTCATTTGTTTCTTTGGCATTGCTGTCAAAGGGAGAGATATACAAACATGAAATTAAAAGGGGAAAGATAAACAAGATATGAAAAGGAACAAGCACTGACAAGAATTATCTAAGGGAGAGACAATCTGAATGAGACAGAGTATTGAAGATCAATTACAGAGAACAAAAGCAGGAACATGAGAACTGAAAAGATCACAACTACAAAATGGTAAAGCTGTATTATTTAATGCTAGTTTAGTAACGTAGTGATTAAACATATTAAGTCTATTCGACTTACAACATTTGTTCACAAAGTTGTAGAATGTATGTTTGGTATGTGTATGGTACATTTCATATTACTTGAGTTGCCATCAATGCCAAAGGGAGAGATTGTTGGACTACAACTGATTTGGAATCTGATTGAAGAATCTATGATTAAAGATCACTAAGGAGTTGATGATTAGATATGTAATATGATTAAATCAGTATTATGTTGTCATTTATGTCAACTAGTTTGACATCACTTATCTTGTAAGTTACTATACCGAGACATCTGAAGAAAGGTGAAAGAGATGAAGAACAAAGAAATCTACATGAGGAAAGATGTACATGACAGATGAGGATAAGGAACACATTGAGTAACTTGTTGATGAGTCTATGACTTGATGATATTGACTTTATTATGTTGCATTAATCTATGATGAAGTATAGAGCTGAAAGACACAAAGCAGTGTTGTCGGTAAATGAAGCATTTCTAGTATACGTCGATGGAGTGTAGTGTATACCGATTGTAGTATTAACCGAGTAGTGTTCACCGATGCATTTCTTTGTTAACCGAGTAGAATAGAATGTATTAAATGATTAGCTTAGCCGATAAGATTGATGAGCTGGCAAGAGTATAACATTGAGGTAAAAGATAATGTTTGTTACACAGATCGACGACTGACAAAATTCAGGGGAGATCTAACGAAAAAGATTGAAACGTGTTATTGACACAAGTACCGAGAAAAGTTTGAAGTGGAAAAATCTATGAATGAGGTTAAGTGGAAAAATTTGATGGTGGAGAAGAAAATGATTTACTCGTCTATATAAGAGAACAAATTTTCTTTATGAAAAATGCCATAAGAAGAAGCTGCAGGAATATCACATGAACAAGGTTTTCATGTATTTTGATCATACTGGTTAGTAAGAATTGAGCTGTAGAACAATTACCGAGCTATAGAGAGCAATTACCAATGGACAATAAGTTGATACAGTATTGAATCTGAAGTGAATTATTGATCAGAAGGATTTGTATGGACTAAATATTGATCTGTAATCTGTAATTGAAGTTGTATTAGGGCAGGTCATTTACTGTTACATATTTAACCATTGTATATAGTCAAAATCTCTTAACTGAGTGGACTATGAAAGTCTTATGATGTATCATTTATAGAATGAACATTGTTATCTTGTCAACCCCATAGTGAATGCTGGTTGGACGATAACTTCTAGTCTAAAATCCTCTAAGAAGGTCACACCTAAAAGTGTGTTTGTAACCTTTAACAGGGTTGGGTCTTAACCAACCTCACTTCAAAAGAGTGAACAATTTTGGGTTGCCGGTCCTAGGTGGTTTTTCCCTTTACAGGGTTTCCACGTTAATCTCTTGTGTTATGTGTTGATTATGATATTTTTTTGTTATCATTCTTTACATGTTACATGTTAGATTTGATCGATAAACTATTTTAGCATTAGATTGGTAATCAGTAAAAGCACAGACAGTGAGATTTATTATTGTTTATCGACAAGCAGATATTGAAGAAATTGTTTTGAGTTATATATTTGGAATTGGGACACTGGATAACTGATTCACCCCCCTCTCAGTTATTCTAACAAGTACAAGTGGTGGAAATTTCTTTTTGGGAAAAATATTAGTCTCCTGGACAAGCAAGAAACAAAACTACATTTCCCAATCTACAACAGAAGATGAGTATGTAGCAACTGTAGTGAACTATTCAAATCTGGTATGGATCAAGCAATTGTTGAAAGGAATGAAAGAGGAAATCACTAAACCAATTGTCATTTTCTATGATAACACAAGTGCTATCAACATATCAAAGAATCCAGTGATGCACACAAAGACCAAACATATTTCTATCAAGTATCATTACTTGAGGGAATTGGTACAAGACAAAGAAGTGAGAATGGAATATGTGAATACAAAGGAAAAAATATTAAACATATTCACAAAAGCTTTACCTAAGGATGCTCATGAATATCTTAGAGGTAAAATAGGGGTGCTTCCCCTAACTGAGGCTTCCTAGTCAAGCTAGGTGCACTTCATCAAATGTGCTACTTAGAGTATTTGACAAATTGATGCAGAAAAGGTCACACTTTAGGAGCTTCCTAGAGTTGTGAAAAGTACAACAAAGCTGATAATCAGTCATAAGCAAGATGACAGAGGGAGAATTATTGATACTAAACTCACAAGATGATATTTGATTGCTTTGGCATTATTGTCAAAGAGGGAGATATTCAAATGAAAATATAGACATAAAGAATAGTGAGGAAATTCAAAGAATCAGAGGGAGAAAGATACAGTAAAGATTTAGAGGGAGTAACTGTGTGAATAGTCAAGTAAGCCTAAGTTATTGTGAATCAAAATGAAGCTAAGGATATTATAAATATTTATGATGCAATGACATAGTTTTGGATTGGTTGGTAAATCATGTGTTATTCATGTGGTGTTTCCATTAATGCCAAAGAGGGAGATTGTTGGAAACTAAAATTGAAATAATTGTTGTATTGTCATTGATGTCAAACCTTAACTAGTAAGACAATTTATATCTAAGAAAGTACCATATCTATTGATTGATGAAAAGGATAAGGGCAAGGGAGATAACAAGAAGAACCTAAGGAAAGGTTGAGTTATTTGAAACTTCAATGGGTACTTGATTATTTGGCACATTGATAAGATAATGTATTGTTTATCTAAGTAAGAAGGAAGACTGAAGAAGTACACTTAACTGAGCAAAAGTGAAGAAATCTATTTTAAGCCGAGTGATGTTAGTGTTGACTGAGCATCAATATATGCAGAGTACATTTAGCATTGACTGAACATCAGTTTATGCCGAGTGACAAGAAATTGTCGAGCAACAGTGTTAGCCAAGGAAGACAATTTGAAGAGATGACTGAGTTATACAGTGATGATCGAGGAGATGAATACAATATTGACTGAGTGTTAGTAATTTACATTTGGAGGAAGAATTTAGATCCCTAGCTAACATAGTTGTGTTGGAGTAATTTTAGGTTTTTTTGAGATTGTTTCATTTCTAGTCCTTGCCTCACTTTTTCTGTGTCTTTGCAAGTACGGAGTTTCAAAGTCCACCATGTGAAAAATGCTTATGTATCCTCACCCTAGGTCTTTTTGTCCTTGGTAGGGTTTTTGGTTCATGAAGTATGTCTTAAGTGTGCCCTAGATCCTTATGTTTTTGTGTTACTTTTTGAGCCACTTAAGTTTTCATGTTTACACGTGGTCTTTTGTCTTTCATAGTGTTCCATGAATCTCATGATGTAATTGTTATGTCACTTTTCTTTTAGCAAACAAGAGATGTGGTTTGGATCTCTTTCATATTCTCTTCAGTCATGTGATCTCCAGTTGTATTTGGTGGTTAGTTTTTCTTTCTAGCGACCCAATACAACAATCTTCTCCTATTCGCTTGATTAAATGGTTAAGTTTTATGGCATTTGGTGATCAAGCGCGAACCATTTATGTAAATCTTGATCAACGGTTGTATTTTTATCTCATGTTTGACTGTGCAGTTAGTAATGTATTCAACAATTTAGTGACAGTGGTTATCTCTTATTTTCTTGATTTTAGCAGTCAGTAAGAAAACATTTGGCGATCAAGCGAATGGTATGTTCACCTAATCTCTAGATCCCAATGGTTAAATGAAAAGTTTCTAGCAATTCAATGATAGGTTTTCAAAAGGATAAGATGTCTTTAGTCGCGAGATCTCTGGATATAAGTTGATAGTTAAGACTAAAGTTTTTCAGTGACCTAGTGAATGCAGTGTTCACTCAATCTCATGAAAAAAAGTTAAGCCTTAAAACATTTGGTGATTCAATGATAGCCATGGATAGCAATGAAGATCAACGGTCGGTGTTTAATCTCATGACTGTGCTAGAGTTAAGAGATGTATCTAGCGAATGAAAGATTATAGGTGTCCGCTGAATCTCATGATAAGATTGGAGTTAGTAAAAGTATTCAAAGAATACGAGAAGACAATGGTCACTGAATCTCATGATTTATCGAGAGTTAAAAAAATATTTGGAGATTAGGAGATTTAGTTTTCACTGAATCTCAGATAAGGGACGTGGTCAAGTTAAAGCTCTTGAGTTTAAGGAAAGCTTTCAGTCACCAGATCACTAGATAAAAGATGAGTTAAGTAAAGGGTTACAAGATTACACAAAGTATTCAGTCAATTATTCTCAAAAGATAACCATAGTTAATATGAGTTCCTTAAGATTTAGAGAATGCTTTCAATCTCCAGTTCATAGGAATAAAGGTTGAGTTAAGATAAAAGTTTGAAAATGAGCAACAACCATTGATGCAAGTTAGGATCGAACGACGGTCACTTGATCTCCTAATGAAACCATGAGTTAAAGAAAGATTTAGAGATCACGAGATAAGCTTTTTCGCTTGATCTCTAGACTAAACCCAGGATAAAGCAAATCATTTTGAGATCAAGAGTTTCCTTCTTCCACTTGATCTTCGAATAAGGCCTAGTTAAGTTTTCATTAATGAAAAAGAGAAATGAGCTGGAAATGTACCCTACCAAGAAGGAATAAAGAAAATAGCCAGCCAATAAGATTTGGAGTGAGGGTTTTTGTTAGTAGTTGGGGTTTTAAAGCTTAAGCACTGTGATCATTTCTTTTTTTCTTTCTTTCCAAGTTTTTAATAAAACTTGTCAACATCTCACATTATGACTAGCTTTGATTTGAATATGGTGTTATGTAGAATTGAATGCTAAAGTGACTAGGAGTAGATTTGTTGCAATCTTGGAAATTTTACGCATTCAATGATAGATGATAAATAGATAGGACATTCTTGCATTAACACTTAAAAATTTTCAAAAGGAAATTGAGAATTTCGAAGCTATAGCAGTGTTATCTAAAACTACAACATACAACAGAATAAACATAAATAGGAAAAGATTGCATCTTTAGGGGGTCCAATTAATACTGCCTTTCAGGTATTTATTAATTTACATTTCATTATTGCATTCATTATAAGATTTATTTTTGTACTCTAAGTATTGATCACATTTTAAATTTCAAAATTCATAACTGATCATTACATTGTGCATTCAAACTAAAAGTAGTATACAAGTGTCTTTTCATATTTCATATTTCATGTCAACAATAGAGTACATTTGCAAAATTGAAAGCATGATAGAAGTATGGAGTAGAGATCCCATGCATTTTCTTATTGTCTGTGTGTTGTCAGTTGGTTGTCTGTCAGGTCCTAGGTCCTCAAGTCCAAGTCTTCATCTGCATTTGGTTTAGGGTTTTTACCTGCATGGGAGAGAGAAAGTGATGTTAGATCCTATTGGATCTAAGCAATGCATGAAACACAAACAACATACAATGGAAATCAAATCTTTCAATGCTGCATAGCTATCTGGTAAATTCAATGCAATAAGGAAACTATATCCGCAATAAGTGAAAGGTAGTATTAAAGGGACTTGTTTTCTAAACATGAAACCTTTTACTATTTATGGTCATTCTGATATATGTTGTCCTTTTATAAACCAGATGTCTGAATGAAAGGGACTTAATTTTCGAACTGAGAAACCTTTTTTAGATAATAGAAATGTCTTGTTAGATTAGTGAACATAATAACCTGAATTCTTATTCACAAGTGTCATTTCTTTTTGGCATTTCTCATAAACTAATTATTTATTATGTTCACTAATCTAAAAAGTTTGCAAGTGTTGATGTTCCATGTGCTTAACAAAATATTTTGTTGTGTTTCAAGCTGACTGGTTTCAACTTCACAATCAAAGAAAGAAGATGCAGAACAAGTTGATATTTCATAGTAAAATGCTAAAAGTGTTCTAGAATAGTCATGATCAAATGCCAAGTCACAGTTACATAATCACTGGTACAATATATCTTTGCTGATTCCAAAGTACAAATTCAATAATATCACTATTGTTGCTGATTACAGAAGGAATGCTACAAAATTGTGCTATAAAGTATCATAAATTTTTTACAAAATCTATCTTTGATTGCCACGAGCCTGTGCTCGAACTTCATTGATAATAAAACAAACATTTTTACATCTTATTGAATTTATTTTAAGGATTCATATTCAACATCAAAACAAAATAGAATTATGTTGAAGCTTGATAACCTATATCAATGAGGTTTAAGATGTTCACCATTTTAAGCATTGGATTCAAATTGCAAAATGTCTATTTTCATTTTGTTAATTGAAGCAGCTAAGATTGAAACAAAATAAAATGTCTGACAGTGATTGTGTTTAGAGGGAATTAATGTGAGTTTTGGAGTTTTGAATTCATCTAAAAGGCTGCGAGTTCTTTCATTTATATGAGTTCAGTGAATAGTAAGCAAATAATAAAATTGGTGCACTGGTTTTCAAAGTATTTCTAGTAATGACTGTGCCATCAAAAGAAAATGACAGTGGCTGTAAAAATGAAGGGATTGATATAGTGTGCATGATGGCTTGAGTTAAACAATGAGTGAATGAATGTAGGGTAATCCAATTGAGAAAAAATGTCTACAACTAGGTCTTAATGACTATATATTCATTTATCAAGCTAGGAGTATGTTACTTCTCTACAAATTTTTAGAATCTACAAATCATCTACAACTGAAATTAAGAGCGTTACAAGGTTATCAAAAGTTCATATTCAAATAGTGATGTCTTTTTTACTGAGATGTGTTAAAAGCAAAAAACAAAACTACTGGTGTACTGGTAATCAAGATACAATAATAAATTGAGGAAATTAGATCTTTTATGCTGTGAGCTTGGGTTTCATGATAAACAAATGTATGCAAAACAATTTAATTTTCTATATCATTTGTTTATTTATCAAGCCATGGTTATTTTGTTCATCAGTGAAATTGAAATCACCCATGCAGGATTGTGGTTCGAAGTGGGTTTTTGTTTTACAAAGAGAAGATAATTTAGATATGATTGTATGCTTCAAAAGAGGAAAAACAAAGATACATGAGATGTTATAAAGCTACCGACAATAGTACGAAGAAAATGAAGAGAGAAATTAAACTTATTTGTATGTGCTGAGGAAATGACTTGTGTCTAATGATTATCTTTCAGTCATAGTATTAGTCAGCTCGGTAGGGCAGAAGCTTACGACTGAAAGATGTCATTGCTTAAGACTTGATACATTTTTCTCATCTTTCAGTCACAGCTTCGGCTTTGCCAAGTGGACTGTAGAGAACCCACAAATGATGGTATGATGTCAAATAAAAGAAAAACCCACATTTAAAATGGAAAAGTGAACAAGCTGTATGAACCCATTTGATATGCTGAGATTTTGATCTTACCAGTCAATCATGTATTCATCCACAGTTGAAGCTTGACACAAAGTTCCAGATAGCTCGGGAAGAGTCCAAAGCTGTGAGTGAGAGATATCATAGCTAGTACAAACTTTTCATTTTTATATCTCTCACTCATAGCTTAGGCTGTGCCACACAAACTGAATAAATCCCATAAGTTATGGCATTGTTCAAAGAGGTAAAAACCTACATCAAAAGTGGTGTAAGAAACAAACTTCATGCTCAAAATATGCCTGTTTCAAAAGCTTACCAGTCAAGTCGAGCTGTGTATGAGGAAAAAGGGACTCGAAGCTGAGTCCATGTTCACAACTAAAAGTTCAAACTCAAAGTCATGAGAGTCGAGCTCACATTTTAAGAACCCACAAGCCGAAACTCAAGTATCAATTTTGGCAACACATTCAAAGCAAAGAGAGCCACAATCAAGCCATGATTGATGGTAAAGAAGACCAAAGTTGGGTCATGGCTTTGATATGATTCCAAGTGTGAGGTGTTTGAAGATAGGCTGTGAACCATGTATTTGCAGCTGCAAGCCTAAAAGGAAGCTGAGATCAAGCATCAGTTATAGGATACAAAGTAAAGATTATCAGTCACATAGCCCAAATGAAAAACTCAACTCACAGTTGTATACCTGTTTGAAGCTGAGAAATATGTAATCCAACTTTGTTAACTCAAGGCTATGAGTCATGTTTCACAGTTTTTCCAAGTTCATAAGCCGAGCTTCAGCTTCAAAGCTCGAAGATGAAGACACAATCACAAGCAAGGACAAATTAAATGAATCTCCAGATCATATAAGAGCCTGAGCCTTCAAACTCGCAGTCCAAGTTTAATGCTAGAGAGTAGAGTATCGAAGATAGAGAGCTTCATGATAGAAGATCCGAGTTTCATTTCAAAATTTACCAGAGTTTCCTTACTATCAAACTAGGGTTTCTTCGTGTTTCTTCTCAAGCAAGCTAAAACAATAAACACCAAGTTTAAGAATGAGAAGTAATTTTAGGAATTTGGAGTCTGTACAACAAGTTCATTCAATGATATCAATGCTGGTGTCTACATCTGTAGACCTCGAGAAGAGCAATAGTGCCACCTCACTATTTCATTACCTTAATTTTTGCAAATGGGTTGAATGGTCATGTTGACCTTCCCCATGTTGTTATTTTTTAGACTTATGGATTTCTTTTCCTAATTTGAGGTTTTGGGATAGTGGAGGTTATTATTTAATTTTGAATTTTTACTCAAAATCAAGTAATTTAGATATTGGTAAACATTGTAAAAGGATTTTAAATCCTTATTTAAAGCCAATATTTAGGGCACTAATTAGGGAGATAGGGTAGGATTTTGGCTTAAGTTTTGGCCAAATTAGGGAAAATAAGTGAGGCTTTCATTTTCATATTTGAGGCTAGGGTTTTGTATAAAACTGATTGGCATGATCAGTATTGGGGGTTGCGAGTTTTGGAGAGAGGGCATATAGTGAACTTATTGTTCCTAGATGATTTTGAGATCATTTTTTGTAACCACACTTTGTCAAATTTTGGTGAGGGATAAAGCTTATGATTCATTTGCCCATATACTTTGAGTTTGATTTGTCAAGATCCTATTTTCATCTTTTCTTGCTAGTGTTTATTGATTTGTGATCCAAGAGAAGTGAATTTATCAATATTCCTTCCCAAGGTGAGCAATAACTAAAACATCATAAGGATTATGTATGTTTGTTGATTGGATAAGTTATTTGTGGTTCAACCCTAATAGCAAGATCTTTCAGCCTATATGTTGGACAATGATTTAAGGAATTAAAACTTTTAGTATAAGTGTTTGAGATCTCTATTTTATCTTCCACTCAAATGTCTAAATCCATTTTTGGTGTATCACCCCTATTTATTTTAGTTTTAAATTTTCCTTCTTCCCTTTTCCCACTAAGTTACCAATCAGGTGGTGATATTCCATATCTAATAGGAACCGGCCTAGAATCTAGAGACTCCTCCTTATTTAGAGTCCATCCACAACTCGAGGAGGTTTCCATTGTTAGGATAGAGTTACCGTATAACCCTAATGCCTAAGTTGGGGTGTTAATTCTAAGCCTAAACAATTTTTGGCACACTCGGTGGGACACAAACTACTTCTCAGTTCCTTGAGTTACAATTTTTATTTGTAGTTTTGGTGTGAACAACAATATTCTAGCCTTTTAGAAGGCATTTACCAGCACCTGGTGACTCTATATTTTGGAAGATTTATTGCAGATTCAGTTATAGATTTTAGTGTTTATTTTAATGAGAAGAACTCCAACAAGATCAAACAAGGAGGGTTTTATGTACCAGGAATTGTAGCCAGGTAGAAGGGGAGGTAGATTAGCCAGAAGAGGAAGGACACCGTAAGATCCAAGAGGTGGATCTTCTCTTTTTAGTTCTAATTTTTCATCATTTGATAATTCCATTTTTGAAGATCAGGCAAAAAATTTAGATGAACTTGAGGTAATTATTGAGGATATCAGTTTCCCTAAAGATTTAAGTGCTCCTGATAATTCTGGATCAAAATTACCAAGTTTTGAAGACTTACCAAGAGATAATTCTATTTTTGGAGCATCTACAAGTGGTACTACAACAACTCCTCAAAGTTTGAAAACATATCAAAGGAAGGTAATTCATCCTACCCAGGCTTTTGTTACACTTGCAATTCAGCAACAAGTACCACCAGTTCAAGCAATGGCAAGAAATTTGCCATTTGTGCCATTCAATCAAGGCAGTCCTTTGAGGATTACAAACCACACTAACATTCCATTAGTTACTCTGAAAGGCTTGCCAACATTCACTGGAGAAGGATAAGTAGGAACCATAGAACACATCAGAGATGTTTCATCTCTTTGCAATGTTCATCATGTCATGGAGGAGGATGTAGCTTTGAAGCTATTGGATGCATCTCTGAAGGGTAAAGCCCATGATTGGTTCAGGACTCTTCCAATGAATTCTATTGATACTAAGGATCTTTTGGGAGAAAGACTTTCTAAATATTTTAAAGGCAATTTTGATAACTTGTCTTTGGTGGAGTAGTTAACTACTATCAAAAGGGCCCCATAGAGGAAATGAGTGATTTCAATCTCCATTTCTAGAAGAATTGGAATCAGATTCCTACTAATGTAAGGCCTTCAGCTGAATATGCTTTCTTGTATTATTTGAAGAGTTTGAATAGTGATATTTCTGTTATGATTCAATCTATGGGGGGTACTTCATTGCCTCTAGCTTTTGATACCACTATTAGGGTAGAGAATAGTCTTATTCAGGTAGGAAAGATAGCTCCTAGGCCACCTATTTCTTTCTTTCCAAGTATTCAATCCAATATGCCATTGATAGTCCCACCTCTATCTGCTGTCCCATCATATAAAGCCACAGAGGTAGCCCATGTTGCCCCTCTGAATGAATTGTAGAGTATTAAGGACAGTTAGCAAAAGATAGAGAGTTTACTGTAGTCTTTTGGTAATGACTTAGTGACCCTAAAGAGGAATCAAACACAGACAAACCATGTTGCTCAAAATCAATTTGCTGGTTCCTCATCCCAATATCCCAATCAGCTCAATTATCAGGCCAATAGGCAGCAATTCCAAAGTGCCAATAATGCAAATAGATAGAATTAGAATTAGAGACCTAATAAGCCATACAATCCTTCACCTCTTAATGCTATTAGGGATATTGTTCCTAGTCAGAATAATATTGCTATTGACTAGTGCTTTCCATGCAATCTTGGTCATGATCGGTCAACATGTCCTAATGGGGTTTATAACCAAGCTCTTATGGTCCAAAATGCAATGAATTCATAATAGAATGTGCCTATTGAGGAGGTAAAATAGCAATTAGATCAGAGTGCTACAAACACTAGTTTCTTAAATTGGCAAGAGGATGAGTTTTGTGGTTTGAATGATGATTCACCAGTTTTAGCAAACACTAGAGCTAAAAAGAGAGCTCTTGAGTCAGATCAATCAGTTGGTAATGTACCTTCTTCACCAGTTTCAATTTTAAGGAATCCATCTACTTCTTCTAGTAAGGATCAAAGTCAAAAGAATGTTGATCAGGGTTCTCCTAGATCTCCATAGAAGGTACAATTTGTTGTTCCCTTTAATATTGTTGATACTATGAAAAAAATGAGTGTAACCTTGTCTACATGGGAAACTTTAGCTATTCTAGGATAGATTGAAATTTTACAGGAAGGGCTATCCAAGTTGGCAGCCAGTTCACAACAAGTAGTACAACAACCTCCTAGGGTGGTTATGACTAATTTTGAGCCTCCTAAAGCTCAAGAAAAGGTACATAAAGAAGAAAAGAAGCTTGTTGAAGTTCAACAATCAGTAGTACAAGAAGTTAAAAAGGTTGCAGATTTGAAGCAATCAACAATGACAGTTGTTCAAAAGCCATCAAATGTTCAAAAGACAACTGAAAAGGAAGATAATAAGCTTGCAAATAATAAGCCTCCTCCTTTTTATCTTTATTTGATCATTGGAAACAAACTAGTGCATAATTGTATGGTAGACAGTGGTGCAACCAACACTGTCATGCCTAAGAAAATAATAGATTTGTTGGATTTAAAGTATGAAACTCTTGAGAAAGGTGTGGTCCAGCTTGATGGAACTTTAGTCAAGACTTTAGGAGTTGTTAAAAATGAAAGTTTTCCCTTACACTCCTGTCCAAATTTCTCAATACCTTAGGATATTTATGTCATAGATTTGCCACCTTATTTTGCTGTGTCTGTCAAGAGACTTTACAGCCAAAATAGATGGTTATTTCTCATCAGATTGGTCTCACTTGTATTTCAAAACAAGATATGGTACAAAGGTAACCATAAGATCAGAGTTATTGGCCAATGATCACATAGAGCCTTACAATCCCAACCCTATTAATGCAAGTTGTCTGATTATGGATTCAGATGAAATTAAGGACTATTCAGCCTATAACACAAAAATTGAATAATATCCTGATATTATTTTGGATGAATGGGCCACTAGAGATGATCATAATAATGACATGTTTGATGTTGGTTTTGGTAAGTATATGATTCTAGAGTTTGATTCAATTTTGCCTAATTTGATAAAAGATCCAGATTCTAAGTTTGAATTATCTAAACAGCTATGGGATTTGTATTTTGATGGATTAAGGAATAAAGATGGTGTTGGTGTAGGGGTTATGTGAGTTTCACCTAATGGTGATAAGTTTTATGCTGCATACAAATTGTCTTTTCCATGTTCTAACAATGTGGTTGAATATGAAAGTCTAATTCAAGGATTAGAGTGGGCAAAAAAAAGAGGAATTAAATGTTTGAGGGCATTTGGAGACAATGAGTTGATTATAAATCAGGTGAGAGGTATCAATGATGTTAAAAATGATCTTTTAAAAATGTATAGGTCCAGAGTATCTAATATTCTGGATGAGTTTGATGCATTTAACCTCATTTCCATTCCTAGAAAGAGAAATCAGCATGCTGATAGGTTGGTTGGTATTGGTGCACATATTTCAATTAGTGAGAATAAAGGACTGATTTTAGACCAATCACATGTCAAGATTGTTGTTAGGCCATCTATCCCAGATAATGATATTAATTGGAAAGTTTTTAATACTGATGAACACATTTTAAGTTTTATGATAGAAACTGATGACTTTTCAGCTCCAAAAAATGACAAGCCTAATCAGAAAATGGAAGATCAAATCATTCAACTAAAGACCAATAAGCTTCCAAAAGGTTTGGTCAGCTTGGAGTCAGCTTTCAAATTTGATGATCAATTTAGGAGGGGTAAAACCAGCTTGCTAATCAAATAAGATCATTATGAAGAAGTGGAGATATTCAGAGATAAGTACTTGAAGGTTGGTAAAATTAATTCTCCTAAATAAAAAGAATTGTTTATTGATCTTTTTAGAGAATATAGTGATGTGTTTGCATGGGATTATGCTGATTTGAAAGGATTTGATCCTCAATTAACCCAACATATCATAGAGCTAGAACCAAATGCTAGGCCAATTAAACAAAGGCAAAGGCCTATTAACCCCAAGTTAGAATCTTTAATGTTGAAAGAGCTGAGAAAAATCCTAGATGGTGGTATCATATTTCTGATCAAACACACATCTTGGGTTTCTAACTTAGTTCTAGTAAGGAAAAAGAATGGAGAGATAAGGCTTTGTGTGGACTTTAGGGACCTTAATAGGGCATATCTAAAAGATAGACACCCTCTTCCTTCCATGGAACAAATTTTACAGTATGTTTTAGGTTCTGAGATATTCTCACTCCTAGACGGGTATTCTGGTTATAACCAGATTTTGGTTAAAGAATCTGATCAGTTTAAAACAACCTTTACAACTAAATGGGGTAATATGGCTTATAGGAGAATGCCATTTGGATTTTCAAATGCAGGGGCTACATTTTAGAAAGCAATGGATATGGCTTTCAAGAATTCGATGTATAAGTTTGTTCTAGTATACCTAGATGATGTTACAATTTACAACAAGGTTGAAAACTAGCATATAGATCATTTAAGACAAATCTTATAGAGATGGAGAGAGTTTGGAATCTCTCTTAACCAAAAGAAGTCTATTTTTGCAGTCCATGAAGGTAAAATTTTAGGATACCAAGTGTCCAAAGAAGGGACAACTATTGATCCTTAAAGGACTCATGCAATTCTTGAACTTTCATTGCCAAAACACAAGAAAGGATTTTTGAGTTTTATTGGGAGAATAAAATTTTTTAGATGTGTTATCCTTGATATTGCAAACTTATTAAAACCTTTGACCACTATGCTAAAGAAAGATGTACCTTTCAGTTGGACTGATGAGGGAAAGAGGAGTTTTGAACAGATTAAACAGGCTTTGTCGTCAACCCTTACTCTAGTTAATCCTGATTTTACCAAGGACTTTATTTTATATGCTTATGGTGGTACTGACACTATTTCAACAATGCTGGTTCAAAAGAATGAAGAAAAATAGGAGCAGCTGGTTGCATTTTTCAGCAAAGGTATGGATGATTATGAGAAAAGGTATAGTTTTGTTGAAAAGAATGTACTAGATATCATTAAAGCTTTAAAGAAGTTTAATCATTTGGTTTCTAGAAATAAAGTACATTTAATGGTTGCACATCCTAGCATTAAGGAGTTTTTGTTGAACAAGGATGTTAATGAAAAGAGAGCAAGTTGGATAACAAGTGTTATGGAATATGATGTGCAAATTCATGTGACCAAGTTGGTTAGAGGCAAAGGCCTATGTGCTCAGATGGTAGAAGAAGAAGACAAAGTTGAAGCTACTGAAGAGGCTACCTTACTTCAAGATGATACTATGTTATTTGATCATTGAGCATCTTGGTTATCAGATATGACCAGATTTCTATAAATTAGACAATGCCCAAACAATCTTGATAAAGCTAAGAGAAGATACTATAGGTTACAATCTATTCCTTATGTTCTCATTGATAATATTCTTTATAGGAAAGATTTTTCTGGTATGCTTCTTAAATGCATTGATTTAGTTGATCAAGATAGGATTCTATCTGAATTTCATGATGAATCTTATGGAGGACATTTCACTCCTAAAAATATAGCCTAGAAAATTCTAAGAGCTGGCTATTACTGGCCAGATTTATTCAAAGATACCCATTCTTGGGAAAGAAAGTGTCAAAAGTGTGCTCTGTTTGCAGGAAAGCAAAAGTTGGCAGCATTGCATTAAATCCAATTGTTGTGGATCAACCATTTAATAAGTGGGGAATGGACTTTATAGGTCCAATAAATTCTAACTCTAGTGTAGATCATAAATGGATTTTGACTGCTATAGACTAGTTTACTAGATGGATTGAGGCCATTGCACTAAAAGAAGCTACTGGATCTACTGTGTTAAAGTTCTATGATGATATTATAACTAGGTTTGGTGTTCCTCATTCAATTACTTCAGATAATTCTTTAGCTTTTGTTGGTACAGTAATAATAGAGTGGGTTGTTAAAAATAGAATTTATCTAAACACTTCTTCTAACTATTATTCTCAGGGTAATGGTCTTGCAGAGTCTACCAACAAAAACCTAATTAGGATTATCAAAAAGACTTTGCAGGAAAATAAGAGGGATTGGCATTCTAAAATTAAGGTAGCCTTATGGCTGGATAGAATTTCACCTAAACATGTTGTAAGAATTTGCAAATAGAAAATATTGAACCAAGATCAAGAGGTTGAAGAAAAGCACAAGAGAGAGAAAATATGAATGCAAGGATGGATTGAATAGATCCAATGAATTAATGATATTCACCAATTGATTGAAATGATTACATAATAGGCCTCCTTATATAGGAAAGGCAATATGAGAGAATGATAAGGAGCTGAGAAGCTATCACCTATGCTAGGTGTAATCATATGTCCACCAAATGTGGATCATCCTCCAATATGCAATAAAGTATGTGCATTAGATTAGGATGATAATGTGATAAGAGCACGAAAGGTGGATCTCACACACAATGAGGTATGTGATGACAACTATCACACCAAAAGTGGAATTTCTCCTACACCATGTTCTTAATAGATGTGCACACTCCTAGGTGTCTCAATCACAAACTACTATGAAATGCATTAACCTAAGTAAGATTAAGTAAAGTGTAATTAGGAATAATTAATTACACCAACACCCCCCCTTAAGTGCAACTTAGGGAAATGCACTTAAACTCACAATGCAAGATGGGTCCCAGCTACTAGGCCATGTTAGGTACCCATGTACAAGATGCAATACATGAAATGCATAACTCTCATAAAGTGGAGAAAGAGGGGAAACCTCATGGGAAAAACCCTCCCCCAAAAAGAGAGAAGAAAACAAGATGCATGGATGGAGTGCTTAAGACCCCCAAAGAACTACATACATCATGTATATACAAAGAAGTAGCCCCCCATAAGAAGGATAGTTGGAGACATGATATCCCCCCCATAATGTAGAAGCTCCCATGTTGATGAAGAGTACCTGCAAACAATAGATAAGCCAATGCTTACAAGAAACATGTCTCCCCTTAGGAAGAAATAGATACATCAAATGATGAAGAAGCTAATCCTTATGCAAATGGAAGGAGGAAGAAGATGTAGGTCTCCAGGAAGGAATCTCTGAAGACTGATTAGGAATCTCCATGCTCAAAGAATCTATCACCTCATGTGACAAATCAAGTGAAGAAGGAGAAGAATCAAGTACACCAATCTCCAAAGAAGGTGAAGAAGTATCCCCATCTATGATGAAACTGTCATCAAGGGAAAGAGAAACCCCCTCATGTATGTCTTCCAAATCTGCATCATGAGAATCAACAAATGCTGAAGATGCATCCAAGTAGTCATCACATTCTGCAAGATCTAAAACACTATGATCATCCTGTTGAATAGTAGAGCCCATGTCTGAAGAAGCAGGAGGAGGAGGAGTAGGAAGATCAACACTTGTCTCAACAACAAAATGATTCAAGTGCCCAAAAGTCTCCTCATAATTATCCCTTGGCAAAGGGATGGGTACATCATGAATATCATCATCATTATCAATAAAGGTAGAAAAAGAATACAAGCGGGATGTATGATCAACAACTCCCATTGCTATGACATTTCTAGTCTCCATGTCCCTAATGTAGACATAATCAGGAGTGAACTCAACAATTTTACCTTGTGCCCCATGTGTAATTTGGTAAATAGAAAGAAGATTAGTGGTCAAGGATGGTACACAAAGAACATCATTAAATGTCCCCTCTCCCATAGGAATAGAACCTTTCCCACAAACTCTCATGAATGTGTTGTTACCCATCAAAATATTAGGAGAATTACAAGGCTCAATAGAAGAAAACATATCCATAGAAGATGCCATATGATGTGATGCATCTGAATCAAGAAGCCATTTACCTTGCTCAGGATGTGTGGAAGGCATGAGTGCTTGTCCTTTACCTTTATCTTTGGATGATGATGGAGATGTAGAAGCTGCCAAATGTGTAGAAGAAGGAGCAGACATTGATGAGGGCAACTTAATGTTGTGTTTCTAAATAATGTGAGTGAGCTCATCAATCTTCTTTTGAAAACACTTATGCTCATCATGTCCTAACTTTTGACAATATGCACATTTATCTCTCTTTCTTCTAGATGATTCCTCTCTTGAAGAGGACTTGGATTTAGTACTTTTTGGTGAAGAAGATTCATTACCTTTGTCATGAGGCTTAGGATCCTTATTGTGTTTCTTTCCTTTTCCATTAGAAGCCTTTGAAGTAGACTCACTTGCAATCAATGCTTGATGTGTGGAAGGCTTCAACTGACCCATGTGTGCTAACTTTGCTTGTTCCCTTGTGAGCTACGCTACAAATTCATCAAGAGAGGGAAATTTGTATGCACTACCAAGAGCATCCATAGTAGCATAGAATGTAGAAACAAAGATAGAATAATCAGCACCAAGCTTGGAAAGAATAGAAAAGATCAATTGTTCATCCCCTTTAACAATGCCACATGAAGAAAGCTCCAATCTAATAGTATTGAAATTAGAGAAAAAATCTTGAATATTGTCAAAATCACTAGGATTTAGACCTATGAGATCATTCTCTAATCTAAATTTTCTCATTCTATCAGGTTTACCAAAGAGTCCTTCCAATGTGATCCAAGCATCATGAGGATGTGTGCAAGATGCAATATGAAAGTGCAAGTCACGAGAGATGGATGATCTAAGAGAGCCAAGTGCTTTATCCCTTCGATCAAACCATTTTCTCCTGTCTACAACACCTATTTGAGGTTCTTGATCCTACCCAAGAGTCATTCTAAGCAATCCAAGACTCAACAAATGATCACTTAAAGAAACTTTCCATTCATGGTAGTTATATGGAGTGAGGATTTTAACCTGTCAATTATCCATATTAACACCAAATAATGACTGATAATTACTGATAACTTCTTCAAATGACTGATGCAAATCAAAAAACTGAAATCCAAGGATTAACCAAGTGCAATTATAGCCCCAAAATAGCCTATTTCTGAAAGTGATATGTCTACCCAAAATCACTCAAATCTGATTGTAGATCTGGAAATTAGATGAAAAATCATGCACTTTCAAAAAAAATTTCACCTCAAAATGTTACCGTATGTGCCCAAACGAAGCCCTAGAAGTTGTAGAAATTAGGAACAGACAGGACCAGTCAACAAGATCTGCAATTTCTAACAAATGAGGTCACCAAAATGCAAAATCAACACCACCACTGGAAAGTTTAGGAAATTCTACCCAATTTCAAAAAAAATTGCACCCGATTTGGAGCCCAGATGACCAAGTTAAGGCCTCTCAAAGTTAGACTGCCAAATCAAAACTACAAATGGTGAGGGGTAAAAAATTTCCAAACCGTGATGATGTCAGCAGTTTACTAGGTTAAATTTGATGGTTAGATGACCGTAAAAAAAACCCAATTTGCCTGCTGCGACAGCTAGATGGTCGTCAAATTTATCCTATGCAGATGATGATGTCAGCAAAATTTTCGCCTCCCTGCTGACGTGTTTGGTGACTTGGCCAGTCATATTATTCTGTACGGATGATGTGGTAGGGAAATCTCAGAAGGTGATGTGTCTCTACTGACTGGGCACAGAGGTGGCAGTCAGGCCAAATGCTTATGTGGCTACCACGTGGTGATTTCGGGTTGGAGACTGTGTCTGAGGTGGTGGCTTACTGGAGGCCGCGTGGCATCTTCAGACTATGCCATGTGGCATGGACTATAGAGCAAAGTTGGGCCACTCTAGAGTAGAGAGACTGGTGGTCGCACTGGGGGAGATCGGGCGGAGGAACTGGTTGCCAGCGAAAGTTTGCAGACAGAGCGGAGGCAGGAGGAGCGCCGCTGGGGTGGAGTTGCTGTCTCGACGGGCAGTGAGGCGGCGGAGCTGGGTGGCGAGCCGGCGGTGTGGGAGATTTGAGAGGCATGGCAGTGGTGGGATTTATTTATCCCACATCCATTGCGGAAAGGGGCTTTAGCCCTTTATATACCAAAAGGTCTGCAATGTCAATCAAACAAGAAGCCCGGAGGCTCATCTGCGAATGCTTGGGCTTGGGCCCTACCTCTGGCTTGTGTTGCTAATGTCACTTTGTGATGTGTCTTGCTACTTTGTCACTGTGATTTGACGCAGAGGCAAATCGGGCCGTACGGTCTGATTTGCAAAATTTTTTTGCCTCAGATTTGACTTTCACCGAATATGGGTGAATTTATAGTCGATTTTAACCGAAATAGCCTCCCAGACATAATGGTGAGGTTAGATATGCTCCAAGATGCCTCTATCACATGTTGATTGCCAGATCTGAGATTTTGACCTTCAAAGCTTACATCAAGCTCTCTTCAAATCGGCTAATCTGAAATGCTCCAATGGCTCTGATACCATGTAAGAATTTGCAAATAGCAAATATTGAACCAAGATCAAGAGGTTGAAGAAAAGCACAAGAGAGAGAAAATATGAATGCAAGGATGGATTGAATAGATCCAATGAATTAATGACATTCACCAATTGATTGAAATGATTACATAATAGGCCTCCTTATATAGGAAAGGCGATATGAGAGAATGATAAGGAGCTGATAAGCTATCACCTATGCTAGGTGTAATCATATGTCCACCAAATGTGGATCATCCTCCAATATGCAATAAAGTATGTGCATTAGATTAGGATGATAATGTGATAAGAGCATGAAAGGTGGATCTCACACACAATGAGGTATGTGATGACAACTATCACACCAAAAGTGGAATTTCTCCTACACCATGTGCTTAATAGATGTGCACACTCCTAGGTGTCTCAATCACAAACTACTATGCAATGCATTAACCTAAGTAAGATTAAGTAAAGTTTAATTAGGAATAATTAATTACACCAACACATGTCATTGGGACTTCACCTAATGTTTTGGTTTATGGTAAAGAGGCTAGATTGCCAATTTCTACAGAATTTCCAGCTTTATAGCTAGCTGATCAAATGTTGTTGTTTGAAGAGGAAGATCCTCTTAAGCTGAGGTATGCTGAATTGCTACAGCTTGAAGAAGAAAGGAAGAAGGCATTGGAAACTATGGAAATAATAAAATCTCAGATGAAAAGGTCTTTTGACATGAAAGCTACACCCAGGGATTTATAGGAAGGGGATCTAGTACTCAAGTGGGATGTGTTAAAGAGCAGACCAGGCCAGCATGATAAATTTGACAATTTTTGGTCAGACCCTTTTATTATTATAGCTTGCAAAGAAAATAATGCTTTTTAGTTGTCCACAATTGATGGAGAAGTTCTGTAGATTCTAGTTAATGGAATTCACCTCAAGCTCTGCTTTGAGGGATAGGTTAGGTCTAGTTTTCATTTCAATAAGTGTTGTCCAAGCACTAGGTCTTTAGGTTGCATTGAGTCTAGATTAGATGCATTTTTTTTTCAATAATGGTTGCATTCATGGTTTTAGGTTTCCTAACTCTGTTTCCCAATGATAAGGTCTATAGGTCATGTCTAGCAAGCAGACATCCAACAGAAGTTGCCAAAAATGTTATCTAAAACTACAACATACAACAGAATAAACATAAATAGGAAAAGATTGCATCTTTAGGGGCTCCAATTAATACTGCCTTTCAAGTATTTATTAATTTACATTTCATTATTGCATTCATTATTAGATTTCTTTTGTACTCTAAGTATTGATCACATTTCAAATTTCAAAATTCATAATTGATCATTAAACTGTGCATTCAAACTGAATGTAGTATACAAGTGTCTTTTCATATTTCATATTTCATGTCAACAATAGAGTACATTTGTAGAATTGAAAGCATGATAGAAGTATGGAGTAGGGGTCCCATGCATTGCCTTGTTGTCTATGTGTTGTCAGCTGGTTGTCTGTCAGGTCCTAGGTCCTCAGGTCCAAGTCTTCATTTGTATTTGGTTTAGGGTTTTTACTTGCATGAGAGAGAGAAAGTGATGTTAGATCCTATTGGATCTAAGTAATGCATGAAATACAAACAAAATATAATGGCAATCAAATCTTTTAATGCTGCATATCTCTCTGGTAAATTCAATGCAATAAGGAAACTATATCCGCAATAAGTGAAAGGTAGTATTAAAGGGACTTGTTTTTTAAACATGAAACCTTTTACTATCTATAGTCATTATAATATATGTTGTCCTTTAATAAAATATATGTATGAATGAAAGAGACTTAATTTTCCAACTGAGAAACCTTTTTTAGATAATAGCAATGGCTTGTTAGATCAGTGAACATAAAAACCTGAATTCTAATTCACAAGTGTCATTTCTCATAAACTAATTATTTATCATGTTCATTATTCTAACAAGTTAGCAAGTGTTGTTGTTTCATGAGCTTAACAAAATATTTTGCAGTGTTTCAAGCTGACTGGTTTCAACTTCACATTCAAAGAAAGAAGATGCAAAACAAGCTGATATTTCACGGTACAATGCTAAAAGTGTTCCAGAACAATCATCATCAAATGCCAAGTCACAGTTACATAATCACTAGTACAATATATCTTTGCTGATTCCAAAGTACAAATTCAATAATATCACTATTGTTGCTGATTACACAAGGAATGCTACAAAATTGTACTATAAAGTATCATAAAATGTTTACAAAATCTATCTTTGAGTGTCACGAGCCCATGCTCGAACTTCATTGATAATAAAACAAACATTTTTACATCTTATTGAATTTCTTTTAAGGATTTATATTCAGCATCAAAACAAAATAGAATTATGTTCAAGCATGATAACCTATATCAGTGAGGTTTAAGATGTTCACCATTTTCAGCATTGGATTCAAATTGCAAAATGTCTATTTTCATTTTGTCAGTTGAAGCAACTAAGATTGAAAAAAAATAAAATATCATACAGTGATTATGTTTAAAGGGCATTAATGTGAGTTTTGGAGTTTTGAATTCATCTAAAAGGCTGCGAGTTCTTTCATTTATATGAGTTCAGTGAACAGTAAGTAAATAATAAAATTGGTGCACTGGTGTTCAAAGTGTTTCTAGTAATGACTGTGCCATCAAAAGAAAATGACAGTGGCTGTAAAAATGAAGGGACTAATATAGTGTGCATGATGGCTTGAGTTAAACAATGAGCGAATGAATGCAGGGTAATCCAATTGAGAAAAAACTATGTACAGTTGGGTCTTAATGACTATATATTCATTTATCAAGCTGGGAGTATGTTACTTCTCTACAAATTTTCAGAATCTACAAAGCATCTACAACTAAAATTAAGAGGGTTACAAGGTTATCAAAAGTTCATATTCAAATAGTGATGTCTTTTTTACTGAGATGTGTTAAAAGAAAAAAATGAAACTACTGGTGTACTGGTAATCAAGATACAATAATGAACTAAGGAAATTAGATCTTTTATTTTGTGAGCTTGGGTTTCATGATAAACAAATGTATGCAACACAATTTAATTTTCTATATCATTTGTTTATTTATCAAGCCATGGTTATTGTGTTCATTAGTGAAACTGAAATCAACCATGCAGGATTGTGGTTCGAAGTGGGTTTTTGTTTTACAAAGAGAAGATTATTTTCATATGATTGTGTGCTTCAAAAGAGGAAAAAACAAAGATACACGAGATGTTCTAAAGCTGCCAACAATAGTACAAAGAAAATGAAGAGAGAAATTGAACTTATCTGTATGTGCTGAGGAAATGACTTGTGTCTAATGATTATCTTTCAACCATTGTATCAGTCAGCTTGGTAGGGCTGAAGCTTATGACTGAAAGATGTCATTGCTTAAGACTTGATACATTTTTCTCATCTTTCAGTCATAGCTTTGACTTTTCTGAGTGGACTGTAGAGAACCCGTAAATGGTGGGATGCTGTCAAATAAAAGAAAAACACACATTTAAAATGGAAAAGTGAACAAGCTGTATGAACCCATTTGATATGCTGAGATTTTGAGCTTACCAATCAATCATGTATTCATCCATAGTTGAAGCTTGACACAAAGTTCCATATAACTCGGTAAGAGTCCAAAGCTGTGAGTGAGAGATATCATATATAGTACAAAGTTTTGATTTTTTTATCTCTCACTCACTACTTAGGTTTTGCCGACAAAACTGAATAAATCCCATAAGTTATGGCATTGTTCAAAGAGGTAAAAACCCACATCAAAAGTCGTGTAAGAAACAAAATTTATGCTTGAAATCTACCAGTTTCAAAAGCTTAGCAGTCAAGTCGAGCTGTGTATGAGGAAAAAGGGACTCGAAGCTGAGTCCATGTTCATAACTAAAAGTTCAAACTCAAAGTCATGAGAGCTGAGCTCACAATTAAAGAACCCACAAGCCAAAACTCAAGTATTAGTTTCAGCTACACATTCAAATCAAAGAGAGCCACAGTCAAGCTATGACTAATGTTAAAGAAGACCAAAGCTGGGTCATGACTTTGATACTATTCCAAGTGTGAGGTGTTTGAAAATAGGCCATGAACCATGTATTTGCAGCTGCAAGCCTAAAAGGAAGCCGAGATCAAGCATCGGTTAGAGGATACAAAGCAAAGATTATTAGTCACATAGCCCAAACGAAAAACTCAACTCACAGTTGTATACCTATTTGAAGCTGAGAAATATGTAATCCAAGTTTGTTAACTCAAGGCTATGAGTCATGTTTCATAGTTTTTCCAAGTTCATAAGCTGAGCTTTAGCTTCAAAGCTGTAAGATGAAGACACCGTCACGAGAAAGGACAAATTAAATGAATCTCCATATCAAATAAGAGCTTGATCCTTCAAACTCTCAGTCCAAGTTTAATGCTTGAGAGTAGACCATCGAAGACAGAGAGCTTCATGATAGTAGATCCAAGTTTCAATTCAAAATTTACCAGAGTTTCCTTATTGTCAAACTAGGGTCTCTTCGTGTTTCTTCTCAAGGAAGCTAAAATAATAAATGCCAAGTTCAAGAATGAGAAGTAATTTTAGGAATTTGGAGTTCGTACAACAAGTTCATTCAATGCCATCAATGCTGGTGTCTACATCTACAGCCCTCGAGAAGAGCAACAATGCCACCTCACTGTTTCATTACCTTAATTTTTGCATTGTTGTTGCAAATGGGTTGAATGGTCATGTTGACCTTCCCCATGTTGTTATTTTTTAGACTTATGGATTTCTTTTCCTAAGTTGAGGTTTTGGGATAGTGGAGGTTATTATTTAATTTTGAATTTTTACTCAAAATCAAGTAATTTAGATATTGGTAAACATTGTAAAAGGATTTTAAATCCTTATTTAAAGCCAATATTTAGGGCATTAATTAGGGAGATAGGGTAGGATTTTGGCTTAAGTTTTGGCCAAATTAGGGAAAATAAGTGAGGCTTTCATTTTTAGATTTGAGGCTAGGGTTTTGTATAAAATTGATTGGCATGATTAGTATTGGGGGTTGTGAGTTTTGGAGACAGGGCATATAGTGAACTTATTGTTCCTAGATGCTTTTGAGATCATTTTTTGTAACCACACTTTGTTAGATTTTGGTGAGGAATAAAGCTTATGATTCATTTGCCCATATACTTTGAGTTTGATTTGTCAAGATCATGTTTTCATCTTTTCTTGCTTGTGTTTATTGATTTGTGATCCAAGAGAAGTGAATTTATAAATATTCATTCCCAAGGTGAGAAATAACTCAAACCTTTTAAGGATTATGTATGTTTGTTGATTGGATAAGTTATTTGTGGTTCAACCCTAATAGCAAGATCTTTCAACCTATATGTTGGACAGTGATTTAAGGTATTAAAACTTTTAGTATAAGTGTTTGAGATCATTGTGTTATCTTCCAATCATAAGTTTGAATCCATTTTTGGTGTATCACCCCTATTTATTTTAGTTTTAAATTTTCCTTCTTCCCTTTTCCTACTAAGTTACCAATCAGGTGGTGATATTCCATAACTAATAGGAACCGGCCTAGAATTTGGAGACTCCTCCTTATTTAGAGTCCACCCACAACTCGAGGAGGTTTCCATTGTTAGGATAGAGTTACCGTATAGCCCTAATACCTAAGTTGGGGTGTTAATTCTAAGCCTAAACAAGCAGTGTGTGTTTAAGCAAAATGAATTTGCAGAATTTAGAAGTGTTTGAAATCGCAAGATGAGTCAACCATAATCAAGCCGAGCTTTATGTAGTGGGGAGGCTGTGGAACAAGGTGGTGAGGATAAAGGGAAGCCTAATTTCTCAGAAGATTTTGTCAAATTGCTACCAGGATTAAATCAAAATAAAAAGGTTAGTGATGAAGTCTTTCTTGACTATATGGTAGATTGTAGGGATCCTGCTACTCCTTCATGTTCTGGCTACATGTTATTCATCTACTTTTATAATAACTATTCCAAAGCTATGCCTATTTGCAATGCATGGGTTTGAGGCATGGCTAAGTTATTTATCCTTGATTTCTTCCTAGATGTTGACCTCATAATTGAGTTAGCTAGGCTTTATGACCCCATATAAAAAACCATAAAAAAAAGTGACCAGTCAGCCTTAGTGACTCTGGACAGAGGATCTTTCATGAAAGCTTTTGATTTATATTCTTCATCCTCCATAGAGATAGACCTAAGGAAAGAGAAAGAGAAGTATGCATGTCAAATAGGACTTGTGAAATCCTAGATGGTCAGGCATTTCCCTATGATTGTCAAATATGTTGCCCCTCTCCTAGCACATATGAATGCTCCCTATGAGTATAAAGCCCTCAATTTCTATATGAAGTTGTATCATCAAAAAATGGAAGCACTTCCATTTAAGACAAGTTTATCACTTTGAGTAGGTAGTGTGGGGTCATGTCAAACCCCTTGAGTAGGCCCCTGGCTTGAATCAAGATTTTCTCCTCACTTTGCCCCTATCTCCACCCGATTTCTGCACTTTTCTGACATTCTGGACTGAGATCCTTAGATTTTGGACCTCAGGGTCAAGGTTGACTTTCTAGGTCAAATTTGACCTTGACTCTAACCTAGGTCAAAGTCGACCTTAACCTTGACCGTAGGTTCAAATTTCAAGGTTCCATGATTTCTAGATGTCAGGTTTCAGAGATTTGTTTTCCCATTTCCAAGCCGGCTATTTCAGATGTCAGAATGGTAAATCCTTAAATTATATTTAATTTAGGTCCATTTATAGGGGTTAAGGCTTAATTGGAATTTAATTCCCCAATGTTGGCCCCTATAGAAGTTTGTGCCCTAGATCACTATAAAAGGAAGCCTTCCTCCTTCATTTTCACATCCACTTTTCATGAAAAAAGCTCTCAAACATTCTCAAGGAGACCTCCAAGATCAAGCAAGCATTTCAATCAAGGAAGCATTCAAGTCATCTTCATCCATCCAAGCATTCAAGTTCTCCATTGAAGATCAATGATTCAAGCATTCAATCCTTTGAAGGGATTTGGTTCAAGTATTCAAGATTCATCATTCAAACCCTAGATCTATCCATCATGATGGTGTGATTTCCTTCAAGATCCTTTGTTCATATTCAAGATCTATTCATTCTTCAAGGTGGACTCCAAGCATACATTCATAGAGGTTTTGATTCATGGTTTTGATTTACATTGTTGAGTCCAAGCTTTCATATCAATATATTTGTTTACATTTCAAATACAATTGCATATCTATTGAATATCACAACTTCATTGTTAGGTCTACTTCTACTACTTGCTAGCATTCTCTATTTCAATTACATTATTAAGGTTGATTCCAAACTGAGGTTTTACCAAGGAAAACCCCTCATCTAAACAAAAAAACCATTTTTCTTGCAGGTGCAGGACGATGAATATCAATGCAGATCTAGATACCCTTTTCTGTGAACTTCCGAGATCCATGAATAGAATTTCCTTGGGAGATGTTTCAGGTCAAGGTCAAATTTCAGTGGGGGTCAAGATTATACCCTGGGGTAAGATCTTACCCCAATCTAGAGGTCAACGTCAACCTTTCTCAGAAAGACAAAAGTTTTCTAGGTTCTCTCTATTTCTGCATTTCCAGACTGGATCAGGTTGCAGAATCTCCCGAAACTGAGCACAGACATCAAAAAATAGTAATTTCTGAATCTGCCTCTTTTCAAGATAAGTATTCTTGTTTTATTAAGTTTGTATGTCCATAACATTTTCCATACCCTCATTTTCATATCTTTACATCAATGCCTAAACAATCAACACAATCAATACCCATTTTTATATCTTACATAAGTATCTAGCCTATGAGATATGTAGAGTTTTAGGGATGGATGGAGATGTAGAGATGATGCCAATAGATATCCTAATGATTATCCTGGACATCCAAAACTCACATGTAAATATAGATTATGATTGCATTCAGTATGTAATTGATAAAATTCATGAAGGCTTGATGATGATTAAACAGGACAAGAAGCTAGCAAGGTTCATGCATTATTCCCTCTTAATGCATTTGATTTTATACTTTAATGTTAACAGTTTGGATAAGCCTACACTAAGACCTGGGATAATGTTCGAGGGACAACCCAATCCAGTGTTGTATTGGTTGAGGTTATGGAATTTTACTTCAAATGAAAATGACTTTTGTGCTTTCCAAAATTGGATAGTTTTTCCAATCTGGAATTTGTTGGGAACCAATATAACAAGGCTACCAATTAGGTTGTTAAGGCTTCTTAGACCCCAACAATATGTTGATAAATGGAAAGCAGGCCATAATTGGGGTGACTTCTACTTGGGTTAGAATTTCACACTAATCAGAGTGTATAAATGCCCACATCCCCCACACATACTCCCAAAGTATGTGCCACCAAGAATTTCCCAATTGGAATATATTTGGCAATTAATTTGGAAAGATAAAGAGCACCTGGCACCCCACAGAAAAGGGACCTTTACTCCACAATAGTTTAGGATAGGAAACTTCCTAATTGGTAAAAGGGCATTACCACAACTTAGCTCATGGCTGAATCATTTCAATATGATTTCTGGTATTTACAGGTATGTGGACTCAGAAAATTTTATTAGGACTGCCAAAATGACACTAATCGCCAACATTGGTACAATCGGGGAGCATGAGGGGTGTGATGAGGAGGATGTGATAAGAAATTTATTAGATGAAGATGAGATTGGTAGGAGACTTACCAAGTTTTATGAACTTTTCAAATTAGAGGCTCAAGTCAGAAAGGCTAAAATTATCTTTGGAGGTTTTTTCCCTGACCTCCCATACTTGAAAAGAATTGATAGAATAATAGAAATGTATGGTACCCTATCTAGCCAATTAGAGGGTCAAATTGAAGAGAAATATGAAGTAAAAAAGGATTATTATTCTTCTGACTATGAAGAATACACTGATGAATCACAAGAAGGTGATACTCCACCCTAGGTCAATGAACCCCCTATCATTCATCTAAGTCAAGATGCACCTGAGGTAGAAGATGTCTCTGAGACTCCACAGAAGAAACAAAGACTTGAGGAGGGTGGGCCCTCAAAAGAAAATAAATAGAGGAAAGGGACAGATAGGGTCACAACTTTAGTGCTTGATGATAGAGCCTACTATCACCATACGAGGAAAACAATCAGAGAGGGAAAGAAAGTGGCCTGACAGGAAGAAGTGGAATTGCCCTTGTTGCTTGGAAAGGATGAAAGAGAAATTTATCAGGATGAATTTCTTAGTGATGATAAATTCATCAAAAGTGAGGAGTTTAAGAATTTACTCATATGGAAGAAACAACAGGAGATTGCTAGAGCATTACGTGAAGGCACTGGTCCTGATGATGAGGTTTTGAAGAACTTAGCTGCATATGACCCTGAATCAAAGAATATATCTATTGAAGAGGCTAGGGAGTTAGTCAAATCTAGTGGAATGATCTTAGTGCCTGGATGGGACTTTGACATCATATTTTATCATAGATCAAATTAGAAAGCAACCTGAGGGCAGTCTATCCTATGAAGTCCACATTGGAGACATAATTAGAGGAAGTGTGTATGACCCCAAGTCTCAAGCTTTAGCAATGTCGTCCCTTGCACCGAGAACTCAAAAACCATCCCTAGTTAGCATATAGGAGAAAATGGAGATGAAAAAGATCATCTGGACTATCAAAAACACCAGTGATCTTGAGGTGTCAAAAGTATTGACACATTTTTCTCATCTAAATGAGGCTAAAACTGCCCAATTGTCAAATAGGTATGGTAAGTTATTTAATGAGGTTAGTGGTCTGGCAAAGGAAAAAGACAAAGGGCTGATTAATATCAAATCCCTAGAGGATGAAATTGAGGAATTGAAGGCTAATCTTGAAGAGGATTCTAAAGCAACACCCCCTCAAATTCTACAAATTGAGGCTGCAAAATAATCAATGGTAGAGGTTTCTGATAAGGTAGTAGATGAATTAGAGAAGAACAAGCTAGATATAGCCTTAAAGGCCCTCTCTAACATTATAAAACATAGATGTGAAGTGATCAAGGGGAAACTGGACTCAGTCCATAACTCATGCACTCTGTTGTAGAAGACCAGTGAAAATGTAAAGGATGTTGTGGCTACTTTGGAGCCACTTTTTAACATATGGTCCAGTAGGAGTGCCTTGTTTGAAAGACTTGAGGTACTGCAACCACATAGGCTGGATATCCCAAAGACAATTGTTGAAATAGGAGAGAAAATAGAGTTGATTAGTACCACTTGGAGTTTCTTTAAGGGTAAGGTAAATCAGATAAAGGCCAAGATGGACATGTTTGGCCCAGGATACAACAAGTATCTACCTCTAATTTATGAAGATGATGGAAACATCATAAGCATTGAGGAATGGAAATTAGGTTTGAGTCAGTTGGTAATAAGGCAGGAGGTCTTTCTTAGTAATGATGGCTCCTTAGACATTGATAGATGCAACAACATTCTAGATGAATTGATCAAAATTGAAAATGAGTATATTAAATTTTTTGTTGATACCAAAGCCATCACTGACTCTAGGTGGGACAAATAGGTTAAGTTGTTGCAGAGCTTCAAAGAATACACTTGGCCTTCAGAAGAAGATGTTCCAGCTCAAGATAAGAGCACCAAAATGAAAAAGAAGAAGCCAGCTGCCATTGAGTTGGAAGTAGAAGAAGATGAGTGAATTACACATGACACCCAATCCTTAAATACATGGAGTGTAACTATAATACAAATAATGATGTAGGTTATCCTGAATGGTGGTCATCATTCACATAAAAACTTTGTGCGGTTACTCAGAATATCTTCAGACAAAGGTGCCACCTGTGAAGATTCACTATGATGGGAATCAACTTCTTGTTTCTTTTCAGTTTCTTTTCATGATGTAACATAATTTTGTCTCTAGTTCAAGTCATTATCCTAGCTATCTGAAGCTTGTTGCATCCTTTCTCTAAGGATTCCAAGATAGCTAGTGATATAAGTAGCAAGTTTTTCCTTTTTTGAAAGCGTGGTGAATGTCAGTTGTAAAGAGAGTTCTGATACTTGGACTTTTGTCTTAAGAAATTTTTGTCAAAAAATGTAGTGATGTAGTAAGATATCAATAAAATATACTAGAACTCCTTTACATATTTTGATTGTCTTCATGTATGAATGTTGAATTCTTTATGTATTAAATTTTTAAGGCATTGTTTACAAGGTAGATAGTGGGGTTGAACTTAAGTTTGTTTCAAGGGAAGGGTAAAAATTAAGGGAGATCTCTAGGAACTCATAGTTTATATGAGAATTTGATGACAAAATAGAAAATGAGAAGATGATGTGTAAGGCACCTTATTTGGGTTTTGGGATATTTGGTTTGAAGGGTTTTTCTATAGATGTATTTTTTCTGACTCTGATGCCCTAGGATTTGGCACCGGTCTTAGCTTGATTTGCATTCTTCACCATCAACAATTTGAAATAAATAATTCATTTTAAGTTTTACATTGTATGAATCTATATGTATCTTATTTGTGTCAAGGACATGGATAACTATTATAGTGCTTTGAAGAAGTAAATTTGAAAGGTAAACCCGCGTGAGCTTGAAGTTCGAAGTCAAGAAGGTTTTTAAATCCTTATTAGCTTAGTGTTTGATTTTGTTAGATGCATCTATTGGGAGTATTAGAGTTATATATCAGAGGTTTGTGATCCCTATTTTCCATCTACAAGTTTAAGCACTAACAAAATTAGTGACTCTAGTGGGGAACAATATTGCAAAATGGGCTTGTACATTTTTGTTAACAATCTATTATTTTGTTTGCAGACCATTTTATAAATTTTATCCCCACTTGTTCATGGGTGGTGACTTTGAAATCCATGTTTACTAGTTTTTGGTATAGTGATAAGAACTTTTGTATATCTTTCGTTAAAACACCATGAGTTGACAAAGGTTCACTAGGTCATATTATAAAGATCACCTAGAAAGTAGTATGGGTGATGAACTTCACACACCTAGTAGGAAACAATGGTCTAGGAGCGGTCTTATTAATCCCAATTCTCCTAGACCTTCTAGGGATTGAGTTCCCACACCTATTCCTAAAGAAGCCTCTTCTTCTTCTGACTATCCTGGACCCATTAGGAAAACAAAACCTAGTGTAGTCAATCCTTCTCAAGAAGATGAAGTCATAGATATAGGGTTTTTCCCTGCAAGAGAAAATCTAGACCCACCATAAGAAACTTCTATTGCTGAGACTTCTTCTTATGATTTTGAAAAGTTGTGGGAAGAAGTAATATCCCTAAGAAAGAAGGAGCATGAGAAATTGTTAGAAATTGCTAATAGAAGAAAGGTGCGAGAACAAAAAATCTATGAGTTACTCATGGAGAGACAAGAACTCATGAGGAAAAAAAAGAGTAATGAGCTCCATGCTAAAAGTCTAAATCAAGAATTCAAGGGTCTAGATAGTGAATTATTTGGTGATATAGAATCTTTGAGACAACAAGTTGGGAGTAGTGAGCATAATCCTAAGAAAGATGAGTTTGAGGGAGAGGGTCTTGTTCTGAGACAGTTGCATCCATTAGAAGTTAAAAGAAATGAAGATCTTAGAAATACTACAAGGGATGCATCTGACAAAGGAAAACAAAAGGTGGTTGGAATAAGAATAAATGAACCCAAAAGGAATACTGCTATTCCTAATGCTATGTCCCAGGCCAATTTAGAATTGGAAAAGGATAGAAAAGCTAAGGAGGATCTAGCTATCCAACTAGAGAAAATGGAATTGGAGGCTTCTACAAATGAAATGAAACAAAATATTGCTTTTTTGCATGCCAACATGAATACAACTGCTAGTAGCTCAGTCCTTTTTACTATAGGGACAATACCACTAAATCAACCATGTGTTACAATTCCTAATCCCCATGCTTCAGCCCCTGAACAAGCTACACATGGACCAGTTCTAAATGCCAATCCAACAATACCATTGACTGGTGGTCCCATGGGAAACATGTCTTGTCAAAATACTAGAGGTGGAACACAAGTCCCACAAAATTTTCAAAGAAGACCAGTTCACCTGGATAGATATAGACCATTGTTCTTTGATGGTATCACTAGTCAGCCTAATGCTATCCCAAATGAGGTAAGAGATAAGATCCTTAAATTTACTGGAAACAATGTTTTTACATGTGAAGACCATTTGAAGTTTTTTATAGATAGAATAAATGACTATGAAATTGAACATGAAGATGTTGTAATGAAACCTTTTGTTTAGTGATTAGTTGAAGATGCTAGAGATTGGTATAGAGGTCTTCCTAAAAATAGTATTACATCATGGGATGAATTTTTTAAGAGCTTTAATGAGTAGTATGTAGAACATGTTAACTCAAGTTATATGCTCAATGAATTAAACAATATAAAAAAGTATCCAAATGAGAGCATGTCTGAATTCAATGATAGGTTTTAAAAGGCAATGTATAAATTGTTTCAAGTCTTGAGACTAGATGATGCAATTTACTTGACCACATATTTTAATGCCTTGGATGGAAAGATGTCATATATTTTGAGAGATAAAAGCCCTCATACTCTGAGAGATGCTTTCAAATTGGCTATAAATATTGAGAGTAATAGGAAAGCATCTGGTCAAATGTACAAAAGGGATGAAGGTAGATTGTGGAAGGAATCTAAACCACATGCTGTGAGACCAACCAAAGAGGATGAGAAGGTTGACAAGTTGGCAAGTGTTGTCAAGGATCTCTCAACCAAGATTGAAAAGGGTGGGAGAAATTATTAGGACACTAGGCCACCTTATCAAACGTAAGAAAGGTTCCCTAGGCTACATGATCAGCCTTACAAGACTACTTGGAAAGATGGGAAACTTGTCTTTGATACCCATGAAACTCAAAAAGGAAGGGATAACCCTGATCCTCTAAAGAAAAATGTAGCACATAATTTAGAAATAATTCCATGGTGTGTGGCTTGTAATATGCCTCATTCACCTTACCAGTGTGTTGTAACCCAAGATTTGGAAGAGGAAGCTAATAATTTACATGCAGGAGATCATGAAGGGTCTAAAAAGTCTACAGTTAATATGTTTACCACTAAAAAGGTGGAAGAAATTTCATCTTCAGAAGATGAAGAGATTTTTGCTGATGTTGATCATAAAAGGAGGGTTCTCCCTAATTATGAGCAACATGTTTTTACTCAATATGATCGTGATGATTCTGATAATGATATTTGCAAGACAAGTGTGATCAGACTAGTGTTGGATACAACTCACTAGAGAAAGCCCAGTGAGGAAGAAATCAGAACTTTGACTATGGTTGCTATTTCTCAGGCTACATCCTCATACAATTTGAGGAATAGAAGAGTGGATGCTGATCAAGGGGTACCTAGGTCAGTATTTGTCAAAGATAATCCTCAAAGTAAGTTGTCTCCTAAACCAAATGTTGTCAAAGGAAAAGGTGGTAACAATAAAAAAGAAGAGCCTATTACTGAAAGTAAAAGGAATGAATAATTTGCCATAGAAAAGGTAAAAAAGAGGAGTGGTAGATCAAGGGATATATCCAATCTCTCTAGTGACCCCCTGAATTTTGACATGAGACATGTCTTGTCTCAAATGAAGGTCTCTATTCCCCTGCTGGAAATGTTGAATATCAAAGAGCATAAGGTGGCTGCCTTAGCTTTGATAAATGAACAAAGTGATGATCCAGTTGTATCAGAAAAAGGAAAGCCAGTGGATAGACCTGAAATGGCTAAAGATATTTCTAATTTTTGTGTTGGAAATATTGTGACACAAGAACCATCTTCTATTGACCCTTTCTATGTTACACTAATTGTTAGTAATCTCTTGTTAAATAATTTTATGATAGACTCTGGTGCTCCAGCTACTGTGATTCCCTACCATGTCATGAAGGAATTAGGATTTCAAGTTGATAAATCCAATGGCAGATGTTATGCTATGGATAATAGAGTAGTTCCTGTGGTAGGAACCTGGGTGGGGATAGAGGTGAAAATTTTTGCTTTCCCTGAGGCCACATATAAGATGGATGTGGTTGTAGTTGATACCAAGCCTCAATATGGTATGATTCTATCAAGACAGTGGGTAGCAATAGTGGGAGGAAAGTTGTAGTTATATTTTTCATAGGCCACTATCCCTATAAATGGATATGAGGTATAGTTGTATAGGGAGCCTCGCTCCCCAGTTACGGTTGAAATGGTTGCACTAGAGGACTTAAATTGCTGTGTTGATATTAACATGGAGAATTTCACGGTAGAAGAGATTATGCCACAATTGAAAAATATTGATCCCATAGTTGATGAGTTGCTACTAAAACAAGATGGACTATGACAAATGTACTTTGATGGAGGATGTCCTAAAGGAGGATCTAGAGCTGGTGTTCTACTTATATCCCCATCAGGTACTACCTTTAAATACTCATTTCTATTGACTTTCCAGTGTACTAATAATACCGTCGAGTATGAGGCTTTGATATTAGGATTAGATGTTGCTATAAAACATGGTATAAAATGTTTAAAAGTCCATGGTGATTCCCAATTGATCATAGCCCAGATCAGATCTAAGTATGTTGCTAAAGATGATAGGTTAAAATTGAATAAACATGCTATTTGGGATAGATTAGAATTATTTGATGCTTTCAATATTCTTTGGGTGGAAAGGTCAAATAATATTATGGCAGATTTTCTTGCCAATGTCACATTAAAGAATAATGATGTTACTCTGACTGGTGTATCAATGTCAGAGATCAAGAGTAGGCCCACAGCGCCTAACATTGTTTAGAATTGGCAAGTCTTTGAGGATGACCATGATATCCTTAAATTTATTAAAAGTTTAGATCAGTATGCTGGGTAGCATATTGATTTTAATGCCTCACAACAAGTTATTGATGGGAAGGAGTGTATCATGGGAAATGAGATTGTTCAGTTAGCTTCCAATCATATTCCTAAAGGGTTGGTAGAACTAGAGGGAATGTTCAAAATAAATGATGGTTACAATGCACAGAAGTCCAATACTAAGATTGAGTTTCTAGAGGAAATAAATCTAGGCTCAGAAACATCCCCTCAAGTGGTGTATATTGGAAAAAAGTTGAGTAGGGAGGTAAGGATCAACTTGATAAGGTTGCTGAAAATATATAAACATGTATTTTCTTGGTCTTATGATGACCTAAAAGCCTATAGGGAAGACTTGTTTTAGCATGAAATCCCTTTAAAGGAAGACACCAAACCTTTTAGGCAAAAACATAGGCCTATTAATCCCCTGCTAGCCACTAAAATGCAAACAGAGTTGACCAAGTTAAGGGATGCTGGCATCATTAAGCCTATAAGACACTCCTCCTGGGTTTCTAACCTAGTACCAGTCAAGAAAAATAATGGTGATATAAGGCTCTGTGTTGATTTTAGAAACCTAAATGTTGCTTCACCAAAGGACAACTATGGATTACCAAATATGGAGGCTATGTTACATAGAGTGGCTGGTTGTGAGTTGTTGTCTATGATGGATGGCTTTTTAGGGTACAACTAGGTGCTAGTCAAAGAATCTAAACAATTCAAAACAACATTTACCACTCCCTAGGGAACCTATGTTTATGTCCATATGTCTTTTGGTTTAAAAAATGCTGGAGCAACCTTTCAGAGGGCAATGGATGTTTCTTTCAAAGACTTAATCAATGTTCTTATGGTTGAATATCAAGATGACTTGACTGCCTATTCCAAAAGGGCTGATGACCATTGTAATCAGTTAGAGAAAGTTATAGTCAAGGCCTTAGAGTTTGGTATCTCACTGAATCCTAAGAAATGTCAATTTGCTGTTACTAAAGGGAAGTTGCTAAGGATATATAGTGTTAAAGGAGGGATTCAGGATTGACCCTGAGAGAGTTGAAGCAATCAAAAAGGTTCCTCCTCCAAAGAATCTTAAAGGTGTACAATCCTTTTTAGGACAAACCAATTTTGTCAGAAGGTTTTTTGCTCATTTTGCAGATTTGGTTAAAGCCATAGTCAAGCTTCTAAAGAAAGATGTAAAGTTTGATTAGGATCATGAAGCTCAAAAATATTTTGAGAAAGTTAAACAAAAAATCCAAGAGTCCCATATCCTAATATCTCCTAATTATTCTAAGCATTTTTCCTTATTTTCTTTTGCTTCTTTTCATACCATTGTAGAAATTTTATTATAGAAAGATGGGGAAGGATTTGAGCATCCCATTGCTTTCTTTAGAAAATCATTACAATCAGCTGAGTTAAACTATTAGTTGATGTAAAAGTATGCTTATGAATTAGTTAAGGTAGTGAAGGCTTTTAGACCTTATTTGGTCTGTGCAAAAGTCAATGCACATGTCCCCCATGGTACAATAAAGGACATTTTGGTTCAGAATGAGGTCACAGGAAAAAGGTGTAAATGGATCAATAGAATCCAGGAATTTGACTTGGAGCTCCATATTAATAAACTTGTGAGGGGTCTGGGACTTGTAAAATTAACAAAAGAGGAGAATATGGACCTTGTTCAAGTAAATAATGTTTCCATATCACTAGTAAACTTTAGCTTATTTTTCAACGCGGTTGAGTTGATTTTTAGACGCCAATTGGTTGACCACTTGACCATAATGGTTGTCAAAGTTTTTCATCAATAATATGACACATCAAACCTACGTTGAAATTGTGACGTACATAGTGGTTGAATTATCAATGTGCACAACGTCGAAATAATCACTTCAACCTGGAAGAATTATCGGCTATACTGTTTATCTCTGTGACCAATAGTTGTCAATTGTAGTCAAAATTGCAATGCCAAATCATCAGAATAAACATCGAGTATATAGCACTCTCGATATGTCTACTCTTTTTGTGTTGAAAAAGCGACAGAAAATTTAAATTTTTTTTAAAAAGTATTATCAAATTAAGCACAACAATATTATGTCGCTGTTGTTTACAAACATTCACACATTTTCTATCTTATTTCACACAAACATGTTCTTTCTCAAGGTCATTAACCTTTCAATAAAACTTTCCACTTCTAAAGATTTTCCTGAGTTGAACAAAAGAAAGAATAAGCCTCACAATATGATTTGAACTAGACTGAGAAATTAAGTCACAAAAATATTGAGTCTAAACACAAAAAAATTCTCACCCTTGATTGCACAATGTCCTTTCAATAACCAATAATTGAGTTGTATACCCAATCAATATGCACATAATTGTTAAGAGGACATATTTGTGAAGGTTTTATAGACGTAGGTTATTGAATCATCATCTCTGCACTGGTACTCAATATGGAAACCCTCGTATGTATATAGCCACTCTAGCAAATCTCCACATCTAGAAAATCTCCACAAAATCCCTTCTGGCCTCTACTACATATACGTCTTCTCAAAATCTAAAAACTTCAGCCCGTCATTGATTCTCATCAATGTACCAATTTGGATAGTAAGTCTAATTTAATTTGTCCTTGGACTGAGACCTTAAATTATTGATCTTCTCTTTGTTTCTAGAAGAGTATAACATTCTCTACTTAAAAGGGCCAACCAAGTGAAGGTGGAAGCTCATTTGGCCCCTCCTAGGAGCCTCTTATAACCCTTTACAACATTTTAAGACCTCTAAGATGTATTCTTAGGGATCGTAAATGGTCGTAAAGGGTCATAAGGGGTCCTGGGACACAACAACTGAGAAACATAATTGTAGACATGATGGTCACAATTTTTTGGAGACAACGTAATTGAGTTGTATACCCAGACGATGGAGAGAAACTCCTGCACCTCCGATTCCAAGTTGAATACATTTGTTGCTCATGAATAGAAGGTCCTCCAACAAATGTATTTGACTTGGAATTGGAGGTGCAGAAGTTGCTCTCCATCGCTTGGGTATACAACTCAATTATGTTGTCTCCAAAAAATTGTGACCATGATGCCTACAATTATGTTTCTTAGCTATTGTGAAATCTACATTTATGTTTCTCAGCTGTCGTGTTTATGTGCATGTTTTTTATGTGTTTGGGAAGACATCTTTCTAGCCTGGGCTTGGATCCTTTGGCAATTAGATTCATAATAATGTAGATGATAGATGAGCAATTAGCTTCCCAAGAAAAATCCCATAAATGAACTATGTGTACCCCAATTCATGTGCCCTCTATGCATACCCAAATGATATATTTGAAACAACAAGGGTAAGGCTAAATTTACCCTTTTTGTTTCAAATATGCCATTTAGGTACGTGCATAAGGCACAAGAATTGGGGTACACACAGTTCATTTACAAGATTTTTCTTGGGAAGCTAATTACTCAGCTCTTATCTGCTTCATTTATTATCAAGCTAATTGTCGAAGGATCCAAGCCCAGGCTATAAAGATGTCTTCCCATTTTGTTTAAGCCATATTCCTTGTTCTTGTCAAACTTCCTTGGTATGGTAGGCCTGCTCTCTACAGTACTCTTCTTCAATCTGTGTTCGACGATAAGCATCTTCTTCTTCTTCCTAATTGCAACTAGAGCTTCCTTTTCATCAGGATTCAACTCCACTTCCCCCATCTCATCATCCTCATCCACTCATCTCGATTGATTGATCTCTCAAGGACCTTGTATTCAACAGATGTTGGCAAGGGATCATTCTTAGCTGCTGTTGTTTTATAAGGTTAGTTAGTAGTTACAGTTGGTTTATTAGAGTTAGGAGTTTATTTCAAAGACATCCATGTGAAGTGGAGTGGGTGTGGTCAAATTGATGTATCAAGGAACAGATGAAATAACCAAGAAAACACTATACATTAAATCATGTGATTGATAGCAGATTGGGGCTCACCTAAACCATAAACATGAAGAATTATTGTAAAAAAAGATGTAAACCATATATACGCACACTTGAGGCAAAGAGAAGTTATGCCATATCCATATTAAAATATTAGTTACAATATGGAAATACTAAACTGACTAATTCCTGAGCTCATCTCTGCATATGGTTGCAACAAAGATATGCAATTACAATATAGAGAAGGCATCGTAAAAATATAATTTCAGCATTTTCCCTAGCCTGACATGTTTTGCACTCAAATCCTTCATCACGGATAAGTGGAGATGGGCAAATAGATTTTGATGAGTTGTCATCAACCCAACTAAAGTATCGGCAACCATTATTTCCCTGTGATGTCCAGTCTACATTAGTTCTTATAATATAATGAATAGTATTTACATTAGAAACATTAAATATATAGACATTAGCAACCTTTTTTCCTATTTGGGCAGCACCAAAATTGTCATCTAGGGTTGTTCTGTGTCCGTGAAGTCTTCAACACACACTGCCCACCACCACATTGACATTTTGGCACATTGACAAGAGTCATCGAGCCTATATCAATAATGCACCACACCATCGTTACTACATTTATTATTTTTATATGATTATTTTTATATGGAATACACCAAGGAGTACCATCAGAAATATTAACCATTTACAATAATGAAAAGTAAACCTAAATCAAATAGCTCATATTTTTATCAGCATGTGTAGTCTCTGTGTATATGAAAAATGAAAGAAATATCAAGCTAAAATAAAATAGTGAACAAAATAGTATTCCACATGGAGTGAATGAAATATACCATCAAAAGAAGGTGACAAAATCCTATCACAAAGCACAGAAATAGGAAATAAAAAAGGGACAAAAGACAAGAAATAAGAAAAATCATTACGACTATAGAAAAATCATTTATACTATAATAAAAAAAAGAAACACTCTTTGTCAACAATTTTCAAAATCATTAGGACTATAGAAAAATAATTAAGACTATACAAAATCAAATTTTAGAAATGGATGGTTTTGATGCTTTGCCATTACAACAATTGAGCATTCATCATTTGGTATTGTGTATTCCATTTAAGTATGTCAACAATGTTCAAGAAATAAGAAAAATCATTAGGACTATAGAAAAATCAAGTTCTAGAAATGGATGGTTCTCATATTGCTTTGCCATTACAACAATTGAGCATTCATCATTTGGTACTTCTTGGTGTATTCCATTTAAGTTTTTCAGCTGTCATGTTTATGTGCATGTTCTTTATGTGTTTGGCTTCTCTCCCTCGTAAGGGATACACCGATAGGTAATTGATTTGAAAGCATAATGTTTTGACAGTTAGAAGGTTGGTTAATAGATTCCAATCAGTTCTTTGTAGAGGACAGTCTATTTGGAGTACACTTATTTTCTCTGCAATTTTGGAGTACACTGTCCCGTAGGTACATTCAAAACACCAGCGTATTGATTTGAAAGTTTAGAATGTGATCTTTGCTTGGTGGTAACGTAGGAACATTTCTAGGCATTAGTTTTACTTGTTTATGCAATAAATTTGTTGTTTTTGTTGTTTGTGATACCAAAGGAGTAACTGGTATTCTGTAGATAGTGACTGGCCAGATTGTGGGCATATGATATTAGGTAGACCATGGTAATGCATGAGAAGGACAATTCATAATGGCTACTCTAATACATATATTGTTCACAAAGGCAAAGAGAAATTTTAGTTAATACCACTGACTTGCAGGGATAAAGACAAGATAATAATGTGTTTTGGTGATACTATTCCTCTTCATAAGAAAGGAAACATTGCAAGTGATATAGGTTGGTATGGGCAGCAAGCATACAAACATGGATTGACTAGGACAATGCTAAACAGTCCTAGAAATGTAGACTTTTGGGATTTTAACTATGTTCAAATAGGTACAGTCAAGTGTCCTATTGAAGTTCAGCCAGTAAACAACCATGTTCAGATGTGGAAGGACAGTGGGTAGAAAGAACCAACAACAAGGCCACAATTTGATTCAAAATTAGAGACTATGCATAAGGTTTTTGGTGCTAATGCTTTCAAGGTTTGTACAGGGTACAAGAGAAGGGCAGTGACCTTAGGGGACTTCATTCCTTCCCCAAGGCACCATATTCATAAAGTACAGGTTCAGACTCAGAATTTTAATGCAAGGACTGATTCTTGGGACAAAAATCCTTTCAAAGGTGGTGAACATGGTGTAGGGGCACCTAGAACATCCGAAGACTACCAGGAGTCCATAATGACAACCATGAACCTAAAGACATCTAAAGACATCAATTGGAATGTATTGGTACCTATAATGGCCTATAAGGTCATTCCATGCAATGAAAATGTCAAATATGTAATAAGTCCTAAAAGGCCTAATAGGCCTTAGGACCAAAATAGGAGCCTAGGATGGAATTTGGTGTTACAAGTTTATAATAGTTTAGATTTGATTTTAATAATGCTTAATAAGTTCATTTAGGTCACATTTCAAAGTATTAAGGCTTCATTGTCTTTAAAAGTTTCAAAACTCCAAATTTGTAATGTTGCAAATTCAAAAATTTGAAATGCATCGGTTATTAGAAAATGGAGGGAATTGGATTTTGTTATGTTTTAGTGAAAACTAATCCATCCAATCGATTGGGATTTCTTGGGGTAGTTTCTAGGAGTCCCTCAAATATGCCAAAGTTCCATTGTACATCATAGGAGGCCTGGTGTACGGACTGTACTGAGATTTTGATGAATAAACTTCTTTCAAATGTAATTTCCTTGAGTTCTTAGAGTGATTTTGGATTCATTTGTCATTATCCTACATTTCAATTCATTTGGAGTAATTAGACATTGATCTTAGACCACACCTATGCTTTTGTAAAGTTTGTACTGGATTTACATTCACTGAATTCTGACTGGCAGAATTGTTTTAGAATTTTGGTTAACAGTTTTGATAGATTTTACTTGAATATGGTCATTCCATGATTTCTAACCATTGTAACACATGGAATGAATTGATCTTTGACATGTATTATAGTATACTAATCCATTAATGTGCAGTTAAGAAGAAATGTTTGGGTGGCCACCATATTTTGTAAGGAATTTTAATGAATTTGCTTGGAATGCTACAACAGTAAAATCTACCTTAGGGAGGGGGTTGTTGGATGATTGATTATGTGTGGAAATGTTGAGGATAAGGTGATCCAACCATCATTTGTTGCAGGAAACCTTGGGAAATGAGACATTGAGGAAGCCCTAGTTTTAAGGGTTTGGAGAGTACAATTTGGGGTTTTTGCATCTAGAAGCCTCTTGGAATAAAATTGGTTCTATATTAATTTTATTTGAACCTATTCATGACACTGTACAAAAGCTTGAAGAATGGGAGTTTGACTAGTTAGGAGTTCCTTTGGAAATGCATGGTTTTTAGGCCTTGGAAAATTGAGACACAATACAAACAGTCACATACTTTCCAAAACAACCTACCCTGTTCTTTTGGTATACTATCAAAATCAATAAAGGGTATTTGAAAAGTTGGTTTATTTATCTATTGTTTTGGGAAACATAAAAGTTATCATTGGTTGAGGCTTGTTGGAGACCTATTAGACAGGGCTAATAAGCCTAACTTGGTAATTTTGAAGATTTGGTGTTTGAAACCTTGGGAGGAATTTGGAATCTATTAAAACACCTTGGATTGCATAAGTTATTCAAATAATCTCCATGAAATACAATATAGGGTTCACATGTGAGAAAAGAATGGAGCACCCATGCCAAAAGAAGATAAGAACTCAAGAGAAAGTAATGAAAAAACTAAGAAACAAAAGATGGTTATCCCTAAAAGAGAAGAAATAAAGATGAAACAAATAATGGAGAGAGAAGAAAGATAAAGAAGAAAAGATGAGTGTGTCATTAAGAGTGTCGATGAGCATGCCACTGTGGGTTCTGTTGAAACAAAAAGGGAAATGAATAGACTTAGAGAAGACAATACCATAGAAAATCAAAATCCACAATTGAGAAGATGTAAGAAATGGTAAATAACTTAAAGACAACACTTACAAATTATGAAGTAAGCAAGATATTATCGACATATTTTGATATATTCCCATCATAGCACTATGACATAGTTTTTTATTTTGAGGCTAAAAACTCTATTTAAGAGAATTGTGGTTCACAGTGACTGATGTTAGTGTACTATAATAGAAATGTCTTAATATTGTCTTGTAATATTTGATACTAAAGATTATTCTTTGGAATTAGAGTTTTCTTTCATTTGATATCTTGCTACAACATTTCTCTTATACCTTGAACATGGATTGAGTTGTCAGATCTATATGTATTTCTTTACATTATTTCTGTAAGACCTATATGATCATGATAGGCTTCATTATTACTTCTTATATAACATGTTAACAGAATGAATAATACATTGTTTGAATGAAATGATGCCCTAGGTGAGCCGATTGAGCACAGTTAGGGACGACAGAGCATTGCAAGGAGATTACAATGAGTTGAATGCATTGCTTGCTTCAACTAAAAGCTCATGGAGAGGTAGACACATGTCTATGGCATCTTGAAAGATGAACTTGCAAGATTAAAAAATTACATAAACAAAAATTATGTAAGATAAACATTATCATGCAAAAGCAATGTAAAATGAAAAGTATAAATGATCTTTATATATAAAGGTAAGGATGAGGAGATGAGAAGGTTACTACCCCTTCAAAAGTGAAACACATGTAAGAAATTTGGGACAAGTGTGGGGACGTGTATGATCTATTTGAGTTTAGATTAAAAAAAAAGTAAAAAATCTCCTTCATGAGTTTGAGTGTTATGTCATTTGGTCAACTAGGTAGAATATTAACTATTTAGGTAATAAAAATTGTCACACTAACTTTTAAAATTTTATTTTTGATAAGGTAAATATATATTATGTTAGAGTTTTATATATATGTAATAGGTGTGACCTCTAATAATATCATGCACTAATCATCCTTAATACACTTAAAAATATACAATATTATGATCATTCAAGGAACCTTATGCACATGAAAATCATACTTCATTCATTGCATAAGGAATGCAATTCAAAGTTTAGTATTACACAAGTAAAAGAAACTCATTGTTGCTCCAATAGGTGTTGGGGGCATAATTTTAACATATAGATCTCAACCATAAATTCAATCCCTCATATAGCAACAAAAGTATAACATCCACTAAGGGGACAATTCACTAACAATATTTCTAGAAGGCGTGAAACATATAAAATACTCCATCATAAATGTGATGAGCTTCATATGGCCAAAGATATTATTAAAGATAAACAATAGATTACCTAAGATGTTTGACCAAATCAAAGAACGAGACAACGTCTCATGGAATATGACTATTTTTTCATATCGAAGACATGGGTATCCTCACGAGACAGCCACACTGTTTCACCAAATGAAATGAATAGGTTTCGAACCCAATCAATTCACATATGCCAAAATGATTACAACCTGTGCTGCAATGGGAGATCTACAACAGGGCATAGATATCCATCAAAGCATGAAGGATAGAGGATTTTCTCCAAATGTTGTGGTTGCAACTGCCCTGGTGGACATGTACGCCAAAAGTGGAAGCATAGATAAGACATGTGAACTATTTCACAAAATTCCTCAAAGAAATGAGGTCTCATGGAATGTCATGATTGGAGTATATATTCAAACTGAATTTTTTGAAAAGGCTTTTAAAACTTTTAAGAAAATGCAATTGGAAGATGTAAAGCCAAATTCCATAACCTTTGTCAACATATTTCCAGTGTGTGCCAAAATGGGAGCTTTGGAACAGTTTATGGACATCCATCAAAGGATAATGGAAGGTGGGGTTTTGTCAGATGTTGTAGTTGCAAGTGCCCTGGGAGACATGTATGCAAAATGTGGAAGCATGGCCAAGGCACGTAAACTGTTTGACAAAACAATTCAAAGAAATGTGGTTTCATTGACTGCAATGATTGGAGGATATGCACAAAATGGATATGTTGAAAATGCTTTAGAAGCTTTCAAAAAAATGCAGTTGGCAGGTGTAAAGCCAAATGCCACAACCCTTGCCAGCATCCTTCCAGTCTGTGTCAAAATGGGAGCTTTGCAAAAGGGTATGGACATTTATCAAAAGATAATGGAAGAGGGATATTTATCAAATGTTATATTTGCAAGATCCCTGGTAGACATGTATGAAAAATGTGGAAGGATAGACAAGGCACGTCAACTATTTGACAAAATGCCTCAAAGAAATGTGGTCTCATGGACTAAAATGATTGCATGCTATGCACTAAATAGATTTTTGGAAAAGGCTCTGGAAACTTTTAAACAAATGCAATTGGCAGGTGTAAATTAAGCCAAATTCCAGAACCTTTGTAAGCATCCTTCCAGCCTGTGACAAAATGGAAGCTTTGGAACAAGGCATTGATATCCATCAAAGCATAACAGAGGGGGGATTTTTATCAAATGTTTTAGTTGTCAGTGCCTTAGTAGACATGTATGTTAAATGTGGAAACACAGACAAGTCAAGTAAATTGTTTGACAGATTTCCTCAAAGAGATGTCGTCTCATGGACAACCATGATTGGAGGATATGTTCAAAATGGGTTTTTTGAAAAGGCATTAGAAACTTTTAAGCAAATGCAACTGGTGGATGTAAAGCCAAACTCCTCAACCTTTGCTAGCATTCTCCTTGCCTAAGGTCAAGTTGGAGCTTTGGAACTGGGGACAACCGTCCATGAAATCTTATGATAAACCCATAGATAGACATAGGATCTCAAACCCTTAAACACCTGAAAATAAGAACATTTAAGGAAGCCCTTGTTCAATACATAGAAAAGAAAAGAAGAATGTACTACAAGGACAATGTCAAGTGCATCTATGAAATATCAAGAAATCAGGTAAGAAAAACCTCAAATATGTGGTCTATGTACATAGAAATTCATAAAAGTCATATGTTCTCTCATTTGCACTGAGAGAACATATGAGTTTTCAACATATATGTTCTTATTTCTCTCATTTGCACTGAGGGTTTTCAACAATATAAGGAATCCTATGCATAAGCCCGCAGATAGACACAGGATCTCAAACCCTTCATTATATTAAACACCTAGAAATAAGAACATTTAAGGAAGACCTTGTTCAATACATAGAAAATCAAAGAAGAATGTACTACAAAGACAATGTCAAGTGCATCTATGAAATATCAAGAAACCAGGTAAGAAAAACCTCAAATACGTGGTCTATGTACATAGAAATTCATAAAGCTCATATGTTCTCTCATTTGCATTGAGAGAACATACGAGTTTTCAACATATATGTTCTTATTTCTCTCAATTGCACTGAAGGTTTAAAAAGGAAAATAGTATAATAGTTGAGGTACCTGTGCATCTATAGCAGAGGAGATTTTGCAAAAGTCTTAGAAGAGAAACCTTTAGCTGATTGTGTAGGCTAGTAAATTAAATAGTTGGGTATCTCCTTCATGCGTGCTCCTTCTAATTCACCGGCCAGGAATACTGAAATGGGAAATGAAATTCCCCCTTTTTTTAAAAGTTATGCCCGTGTTTGTCAAAATTTTGACCACCATGGAATTTGTCAATATTTCAACAAACACGGGCATAAATTAAAAAAAAAAACAAAGTTTTCCTTCTATAATCCGACCAAGAAAAACCTTTTTATTTTTTGGTAGAAAATTTTGGTAGAAAAACTAGGTCAAATGTACTAGTAATTGGTGGAGGAACAATTACTAGCATTGGGATGCAACCTTGGTATACTAACATTGTACATTTTCTTAAGAATGCTAGCTGCCCAAAGGATTTGAATGATAATCAGAAAAGAAGCCTTAAATTGTAGGCTCAAAGATATGTGTTATTGCAAGGTGACTTGTACTTGAGAGACAATGATGGGATTTTTCTCTTATGTTTGGATCAGGGATAATCTAAATTTTTTTTGAGAGATATGCACTCTAGACTATGTGGAGGGCATCATTCAACCAGAGCAACAACTCATAAAATTCTAAGGGCTGGTTACTATTGGCCTATCCTATTTAAGGACACTCATTCATTTGTTCAAAAGTGTGAACCATGATAGAGTTTTCAAATAAATTAAAATTTTTGGGAGCATTGTTGTTAAACCCTATGGTTGCAGAAGCTCCTTTTTCCATGTGGAGTATTTACTTTATTGGAGAATTTACTAAAAAATCTAGTGGAGGGCATAGTTGGATACTAGTTGCTATTGATTATTTTACTAAGTGGATTGAAGAAACCCCAACTAAGAAGGATACAAGCACAATGGTGACTGAATTCTTGATGAATAATGTAATTACTAGATTTGGTGTCCCTATCAAATTAGTAATGGAAAATGCCATGTGTTTTAGATCACAAGAATTCACTAATTTTTGTTCATAAATGGGTATAATTCTATCATACTCATCCCCTTACAACCCACAAGCCAATAGGCAAGCAGAATCAAGCAATAAAAGTATTTTGCAAATCTTGAAGAAAACATTGGAGAAGAATAAAAGGAGTTGGCATGTGAAATTGAAGTTAGCATTATAGGCAGATAGAATTACAAAGAAAAGAGCTACAAAGAAGTCTCCTTTTGAGCTAGTATATGGTATGAAATCCAAACTTCCTGTGAATAATTTTCTACCTATATACCAATTTATACAAGAGGAAGAATTGGAAATTGGTGATCCTTTACAAGATAGAATGATCTAGTTGGTTGAGTTGGATGAAACAAGGAGGGAAAGTCATAAAGAAAATGTGAAACTGCAACAAAAGATGAAGTATCTTTTTGACAAAAGAGAAAGTATTAGAAAGTTCCAGCTTGGTGATCTGATCCTTCAGTGGAATTCCAGGGTTGAAGATAAGGGAAAGCAAAAGAAATTTGAATCCTTGTGGTTAGGTCTATATTTTATCCATCAGATTCATGGAAAGGATTCATATTTTTTAAGAAGTCTGGATGGTGAAGAACATGAATTACTAGTGCATAGACAATTTCTGAAATATTTATTCAATTAAGTTCTAATATGTTCCATGCACAGTAGCTCTGTAAAATATTTATAGGTGTGTTTGTTTCAGTTGTGTGTTTGATTCAGTTGTGTGTTTGTTTCTTGCAGTAGGTTAGTGTTTTGTGGTCTGCCACCCAAAGATTCTTGGTAACTTGCTTTGAATTTGCATTCAAACATCCTCAGATAGAGCCACTGTTGGAGTAATTTTATGTTTTTCTGAGATAGTGTCATTTCTACTCCTTGCCTCACTATTTTTGTGTCTTTGCAAGTACAGTCATCCTATTAGGGTTTGAGTTTCAAAGTCCACCATGTGAAAAATGCTTATGTATCCTCACCCTAGGTCTTTTTGTCCTCAGTAGCTTTTTTTGTTCCTAAAGTATGTCTTAATTGTGCCCTAGATCCTTATGTTTTTGTGTTACTTTTTGAGCCACTTAAGTTTTCATGTTTGTACATGGTCTTTTGTCTTTCCTAGTGTTCATTGAATCTCGCAATGTACTTGTTAAGTCACTTTTCATTCAACGAACAAGAGACGTGGTTTGGATCTCTTTCATATTCTCTTCAGTTGTGTGATCTCCAGTTGTGTTTGGCGGTTATTTTTTCTTTGAGTGACCCAACATACCAGTCTTATCCTATTTGCTTGATTAAATGGTTAAATTTTATGGCATTTGGTGATCAAGCACGGACCATTGATGTAAATCTTGATGAAAGGCTATCTTTTTATCTCATGATTGACTGTGCAGTTAGTAATGTATTCAACGATTCAACGATAGTGGTTATCTCTTATTCTCTTGATTTTGGCGGTCAGTAAGAAAAAATTCAGTGATCAAGTGAATGGTGTGTTTGCCTAATCTCTAGGTCCCAGTGGGTAAATGAAAAGTGTCTAGCAATTCAGCAATAGGTTTTCAAAAGGATAAGATTTCTTCAGTCATGTGATCTATGGATATAAGTTGATAGTTAAGACTAAAGTTATTTAGCGACCTAGTGAATGTAGTGTTCGCTTAATTTAATAAAAAAATATTTAAGCCTTAAAATATTTGGTGATTTAGCGATAGCCATGGATAGTAATGAAGATCAATGGTCAATGTTTAATCTCATGATTGAGCCAAAGTTAAGAGATGTATCTGGTGAATGAGAGATTAAAGGTGTTCACTGAATCTCATGATAAGATTGGGGTTAGTAAAAGTATTCAGAGAATATGAGAAGACAATGGTCACTGAATCTCATGATTTACCAAGAGTTAAATAAAACATTTGGAGATCAGGAGATGTAGTTTTCATTGAATCTCAGATAAGAGCTGTAGTCAAGTTAAAGCTCTTGAGTTTAAAGAAAGCTTTCAGTCACCAGATCGCCAGATAAAAGATGAGTTAAGTAAAGGGTTACGAGATTACACAAAGTCTTCATTCACTTATTCTCAAAAGATAACCATAGTTAATTTGAGCTCCTCAAGATTTAGAGAATTCTTTCAGTCGTTAGTTTGCCAGAATAAAGGTTGAGTTAAGATAAAGGTTTGAAAACTGAGCAACAACTATTGATGCAAGTCAAGATCGAATGGTGGCCGTTTGATCTCATAATGAAACCATAAGTTATAGAAAGATTCAAAGATCACGAGATAGGATTTATCGCTTGATCTCCAGACTAAACCCAAGATAAAGAAAATGATTTTGAGATCAAGAGTTTTCTTCTTTCGCTTGATCTTCGAATAAGGCATGGTTAAGTTTTCATTAATGAAAAAGAGAAATGAGTTGGAAAATTACCCCGCCGAGAAGGAATAAATAAAAAAGCCAGCTGATCAAATTTTGAGTGAGGGTTTTTGTCAGTAATTGAGGTTTTAAAGCTTAAGCACTGTGATCATTTCTTTTTTCTTTCTTTCTGAGTTTTTAATAAAACCTATCAACATCTCACATTATGGCTAGCTTTGGTTTGAATCTGGTGTTATGTAGAATTGAATATTGAAGTGACTAGGAGTAGATTTTCTGTAATCTTGGAAATTTTATGCATTCAATGATAGATGATATATAGATAGGACATTCTTGCATTAACACTTAATAGTTTTCAGAAGGCAATTAAGAATTTTGAAGCTATAGAAGTGTGTGTTTGAGAAGAATGAATTTGTAGAATTTAGAAGTGTCTGAAATTGCAAGATGAGTCAACCAAAATCAAGCCGAGCTTTGTCCAGTGGGGAGGTTGTGGAACAAGGTAGTGAGGATAAAGGGAAGCCTAATTTTTTAGAAGAGTTTGTCAAATTTCTCCCAGGATCGAATCAAAATAAAAAGGTTAGTGATGAATTTTTTCTTGACTATATGGTAGATTGTAGGGATCCTGTTACTCCTTCATGTTCTGGCTACATGTTATTCAACTAATTCTATAATAACCCTTTGGCTATCCCTATTTGCAATGCATGGGTTTTAGGCATGGCTAAGTTAATTGTCCCTGATATCTTCCTAGATGTTGACCTCATAATTGAGTTAGCTAGGCTTTATGACCCCATATAAAAAACCATCAAAAAAAGTGACCAATCAGCCTTAGTGACTCTGGACAAAGGATCTTTCATGAAATATTTTGATTTATATTCTTCATCCTCCATAGAGATAGACCTAAGGAAAGAGAAAGAGAAGTATGCAAGTCAAGTAGGACTTGTGAAATCCTAGATGTTCAGGCATTTCCCTAGGACTAGCAAATATGTTGCCCCTCTCCAAGCACATACGAATGCTCCCTATGAGTATAAAGCCCTCAATTTATATATGAAGTACCTATCATATGGGCTATGTAGAGTTTTAGGGATGGATGGAGATGCATAGACGATTGCAGAAGATATCCTGATGATTATCCCGGATATCCAGAACTCACATAAAAATATAGATTATGATTACATTCAGTATGTAATTGATAGAATTCATGAAGGCTTGATGATGATTAAACAAGACAAGAAGCCAACAAGGTTCATGCATTATTCCCTCTTAATGCATTTGATTTTATACTTCAATGTTAACAACTTGGATAAGCCTATGCTAAGACATAGGATAATGTTCGTGGGACAACCCAATCCAGTGCAGTATTGGTTGAGGTTATGGAATTTTACTTCAAATGAAAATGACTTTTGTGCTTTCCAAAATTGGATAGTTTTTCCAATATTGAATTTGTTGGGAACCAATATAACAAGGCTACCAATTAGGTTGTTAAGGCTTCTTAGGCCCCAATAGTATGTTGATAAATGGCAAGCAAACCATAATTGGGGTGACTTCTACTTGGGTTAGAATTTCACACTAATTAGAGTGTATGGATGCCCACATCCCCCACACATACTCCCAAAGTATGTGCCACCAAGAATTTCCCAATTGGAATTTATTTGGAAATTAATTTAGATAGATAAAGAGCACCTGGAACCCCATAGAAAAGGGACTTTTACTCCACGACAGTTCAGGATAGATAACTTCCTGATTGGTAAAAGGGCATTACCACATCTCAGCTCATGGCTAAATCATTTCAAGATGATTTTTGGCATTTACAGGTATGTGGACTCTGAAAATTTTATTAAGACTGCCAGAATGACACTAATCCCCAACATTAGTACAATCGGGGAGCATGAGGGGTGTGATGAGAAGGATGTGATAAGAAATTTATTGGATGAAGATGAGATTGGTAGGATACTTACCAAGTTTTATGACCTTTTGAGATTAGAGGCTCAAGTTAGAAAGGCTAAAATTGCCTTTGGAGGTTTTTTCCCTGACCTCCCATACTTGAAAAGAATTGATAGAATGATATAAATGTATGGTACCCTATCTAGCCAATTAGAGGGTCAAATTGAAGATAAATTGGAAGTAAAAAATGTTTATTCTTTTTCTGACTATGAAGAATACACCGATGAATCACAAGAAGGTGATATTATACCCCAAGTCAATGTACCCCCTATCATTGATGTAAGTCAGGATGCGCCTAAGGTAGAAGATGTCTCTAAGCCTCCAGAGAAGAAATAGAGACATGAGGAGGGTGGGCCCTCAAAAGAAAATAAATAGAGGAAAGGGACAAATAGGGTTGCAACTTTAGTGCTCGGTGATAGAGCCTACTATCACCATATGAGGAAAACAATTAGAGAGGGAAAGAAAGTGGTCTAACAGGAAGAAGTGGAATTTCCCTTGTTGCTTGGCAAGGATGAAAGATAAATTTATCAGGATGAATTTCTCAGTGATGATAAATTCATCGAATGTGAGGAGTTTAAGAATTTCCTCATATGGAAGAAACAATAGGAGATTGCTAGAGCATTACCTGAAGGCACTGGTCTTGATGGTGAGGTTTTGAAGGCCTTAGCTGCATATGACCCTGAATCAGAGAATATGTCTATTGAAGAGGCTAGGGAGTTAGTAAAATCTAGTGGAATTCTCTTAGTTCTTGGATGGGACTTGACATCAGCTTTTATCATAGATAAGATTAGAAATCAACTTGAGGGTAGTCTATCCTATGAAGCCCACCTTGGAAACATGATTAGAGGAAGTGGGTATGACCCCAAGTATCAAGATTTAGCAATGTGTTTTCTTGCACTGAGAAATCAAAAACCATCCCTAGTCAGCATAGAGGAGAAAATGGAGGGGAAAAAGATCATCTAGACTATCCAAAACACCAGTGATCTTGAGGTGTCAAAAGTAGTGACACATTTTGCTCATCTAAATGAGGCTAAAAATGACCAATTGTCAAACATGTATGGTAAGTTATTTAATGAGGTTAGTGGTCTAGAAAATGACAAAGAAAAAAGGCTAATGAAGATCAAAGCCCTAGAGGATGAACTTGAGGAATTGAAGGCTAAGCTTGAAGAGGCTTCTAAAGTAGCCCCCCCTCAAATTCTACAAATTGAGGCTGCAAAATAATCAATGGAAGATGTTTCTGATAAGGTAGCAGATGAATTAGAGAAGAAAAAGATAGATATAGCCTTAAAGGCCCTCTTTGAAATTGTACAACATGGATGTGAAGTTATCAAGGGGAAAATGGACTCAGTCCATAACTCATGCACTGTGTTACATAAGACCAGTGAAAATGTAAAGGATGCTATGGCTACTTTAGAGACACTTTTTAACATATTGTCTAGTAGGAGTGCCTTGTTTGAAAGACTTGAGGTACTACAACAACATCAAATGGATATCCCAAAGACGGTTGTTGAGATAGGAGAGAAAATAGAGCTGATTAGTACCAGTTGGAGTTTCTTCAAGGGTAAGGTAAATTAGATAAAGGCCAAGATGGATATGTTTGACCCAGGCTACTGCAAGTATCTGCCTTTAATTTATGGAGATGATGAAAACATCATAATAATTGAGGAATGGAAATCAGGTTTGAGTCAGTTGGTAATAAAGTAGGAGGCCTTTCTTAGTAATGATGACTCCTTAGACATTGACAGATGCAACAACATTCTGGATGATTTGATCAAAATTGAAAATGAGTGTATCAAATTTTTTGTTGATACCAAAGCCATCATTGACTCTAGGTGGGACATATAGGTTAAGCTATTGTAGAGCTTGAAAGAATACATTTGGCCTTCAAAAGAAGATGTAGCTCGGGATAAGAGCACCAAACTAAAAAAGAAGAAGCTAACTACCATTGAGTTGAAAGTAGAAGAAGAGGAGTGAATTACACATGGCACCTGATCCTTAAATACATGGAGTGTAACTATAATATAGAGAATGATGTAGGTTATCCTGAATGATGTTCATCATTCACATAAAAACTTTGTGTAGTTACTCATAATATCTTTAGACAAAGGTGCCACCTATGAAGATTCACTTTGATGGGAATCGACTTCTTGTTTCTTTTCAGTTTCTTTTCATGATGTAACATACTTTTGTCTTTAGTGAAAGTCATTATCCTAGGTATCCAAAGCTTTTTGCATCCTTTCTCTAAGGATTCTAAGATAGCTAGTGATATAAGTTGCAAGTTTTTCCTTTTTTTGAAAGGCTGGTGAATGTCAGTTGTAAAGAGAGTTCCACTACTTGTACTTTTTTCTTAAGAAATTTTTGTCAAAAAATGTACTGATGCAGTAAGATATCAATAAAATATACTGGAACTCCTTTGCATATTTTGATTGTCTTCATGTATGAATGTTGAATTCTTTATGTATTAAATTTGTAAGGCATCTTTAATGCATTGTTTACAAGGTAGATAGTGGGATTGAACTTAAGTTTCTTTCAAGGGAAGGGTAAACCTTAAGGGAGATCTCTGGAAACTCATAGTTTACATGAGAATTTGATGACAAAATAGCAAATGAGAAGATGATGTGTAAGGCACCTCATCTAGGTTTTGGGATATTTGGTTTGAAGGTTTTGTTGTAGATGTATGTTTTCTGACTCTGATGCCCTAGGATTTTGCACTGGTCTTAGCTTGATTTGCATTCTTCACCATCAACAATTTGAAATAACCAATTCATTTTAAGTTTTATGTTGTATGAATCTAAATGTATCTTATTTGTGTCAAGGACATGGATAACTATTATAGTGCTTTGAAGAAGTAAATTTTAAAGGTAAACCTGCATGAGCTTGAAGCTTGAAGTGAAGAAGGTTTTTAAATCCTCATTACCTTAGTGTTTGATTTTGTTAGATGCATCTGTTGGGAGTATTAGAGTTATATATCAAAGGTTTTTGATACCTATTTTCCATCTACAAGTTGAATTCTTAGGTTATGTAAATCATGTTAACTTTATTAATTGATTGTATAGAGAATTTAATGCATGATAAATCATTTTATTATGGATTCAATGAGGAGATTGAAGATGTATCTAGAAAGAAGGATGAAGAACTTAAATGTTGGAAGGATTGGATGAATATGACCTAAACCTAAGATCTACAGAGGATATTAAGTGGCAAAAGATGGATCTACCTATTGAGGAGGTATAAAGGAAAACCTAATTGTGAGGTTACAGAGTATGCTGGAGTTGTTGATGTTATTGACTGATAAGTCTAAGAAGAAGGCTGAAGGAGAAGGAGTTGATTAGAGTTGTGATTGATTGAAGAAAATTATGAGAAGATCAGTGATGGAGATGGAAATGGAACTCAGTCAGTAAATCAGCATATATGTGCGAATTGGATCTATTATTTGCAAAGTGAGTTATATATTTTTCAGATTAGAAACTACTGCTTCTTTCTAACCATTGTATCAGTCTAAATACTTTAATCAAGGTTGACCTAACAGTAATTATTTAAATCCTTTAATCAAGGTGGCATTCTAATGGAATGCACTTAAATCCTTTAACCAGGTCACTTTTGACAGAGTGTTTAAATCCTTTAACAGGGTCACACCTAGCAGTGTGTTTGTAAACCTTTAACAAGGATGGCTTTTCACAGAGCTCACTTTAGAAGAGTGAATATATCAGTAACATGTTATAAAGTGGTTTTTCCAAAATTGGGTTTCCACTATAGATCCTGGTGTTATACTTGTGTGAATGTTTTGATGTTAATGTTTCTATATTCTGTAAGTTAATTGCTTTTGGATAGTGGACTACATGTTACATGTTTCTAGTATATATATATACTTTAGATACCAAGTTATGTTGGTGATTAGATCTGAGATTGTTGAAGTGTTTAAAAGTTCAATTGGTACATCTGGACCTAAGAACAACTAATTCACCCCCCCCCCCTCTTTGTTGTTCTAAATAGTATTAACAAAGGGTGACATGGGTTACATTCCATTCATCTAGAGGCTTGATGAGAGGTAGAGAGATAAATGAACAAAGAAAGCAAATGATGAATGGGATGCACTTAAAGTGTTTGTCTATCTAATGCATGTAGAAGAAAAATTCAAAGAATTGAAAGCTAGGGAAGGGCTCGCTGAAGGCCAAGGCAGGGCTCGTAGGGTTCAGAGAAGGAGGAGATCACTGAGTTTAAGGTGTAGGGTTCTAGGAAGGAGGAGGTTGCTGATGTTAGTGTGTAAGGATGTTACCAAAATTTGTGGGGCATGATCTTATAAATAGGAAGATGGACGATTAGTATTTTGAAGATGATTTGATTCATTTGCTAGAATCTGGGTGAAAAGTTCCACTGATATTTTTGTAAATTTCAAAAAGTTCATGAATCTTAGGTTGTTTTGGTGCACAGTGTTGTAAGAGGATAGGGATTCTTATTTTGTAGTGACGAATTTTGACAACTGATGAACTATTTAAAATGGATATTTTCAATGGTTTAGGGGTAGAAGTCAGGTTGTAGAAATTTTTTTTGGTGGTGGTTAGAAGTAACATTAATGTCTACTGTGAATGTTTTATGTACATTTCTAGATAATTAATAAAACAAGTCATTATTACCGAGCAAAAAAATAAATTAATGAATATGACTAATATGAAATGTATGAATACTTCTAAAGAAATTACTTGAAAATATCATTTGTAGATTGAATTAAAGATTTATGATTTATCTAGTGTTATGTGTTAGAAATTGTGTGAATAGTTCTAGGGATTTCTAAAGTAGAGATTTAAACATTTCTTGAATCACTTATATGAATCTGGTAAATTTTATATAATTGTCATAGATTGAGCATATTATTTCATTGTTACAGTTGATTAGTACAATATAATAAATTAGGGAAAATATTAAATTCATGTTTATATGTTGCAACATTTCAAAGAAATAGCAACGATTCTATAAGAATGATGCATGGTTATATGTAGTTCATGTGTTTGTGTAAGGCATTAACATTTAGAAGATTATGCATAATTAATGTTGGGCTCATTTGATATTTGACTCTGTTACCATGGATATGTGACATTGGTCCTTACTATACTTTAGACATTCAGTAAGGAAAAACTTATGAAAACCAAGTCTTTTTTTTTGCTATGAATGTATAAACACAATTAAGCCCCACCTCTCAATTGAATTCATCAGCGTGTTCAGAATAGAACTAATTCTAATATGATCCAACTTCTATTCTTGTGTTGACTTGTTTACCTAGTTGAACCTCTTGAAGTATTATGGTTCCCCCTTTATGCTTGATTATTTTATTTGTTATATCTTGTGGCCATGTGTTTCATAAGTCCCTGTACCTAAGTTTTATTCATTAGTTAAGAGGTTGTGGGTCCCACATGGTGGCTTGGTGTAATGTTTCTCACACCTTCCTGTGTTACTAAGATATGTTGTGTCATTCTAGTTTGCACACATTGGTGTGTTGAGAGCTTCCTTCGGTCTTAGCATGTTTTTGATTATGGAAAACAAGTTTTAATGGGGCCTTGAAACTGTTACAGAACATAGAAGTTTAACATAGATGTAGCATTTAAAGTAGCAATAACAAAATAGCCACAGGCAAAACAACAGCCCCCCAATAGAAAGTAAGATAAAACTAGTAAAAGAAAGCAGGGAAGCAGAATAAAAAAACCAGGAAAAGCCAAAAGCCAGGAGAAAAGCTTAGGCAATTTCTCTAAGAATCTCTGTAGCACGAATCTTGAGCTCAAACACCCTTTTAGCCACCTCCTTAAGGTTTGAGAGATCTTTATCAGGTTCCTGGGTGTCCTTTTTCATAGTGCTAGATCTGGTCTGCTTCCTTGGGCCTTCCTTAGGAGCCTTATCTTTGCCATTGTTAGGAGACTTGTCTTCCTCTTTACTACCCCTGTGTTCCTCAATTTTGTTAATCAAAACCTTGATGTTATCAGTAGAAGCTTTAAGGATATTGTAGCTTTGCTCAACAATTTTTTGCAAGGTGCCCTCCATGCTCTGTACTCTGCTCTTTACTTCCTCCACTCTATTTTCCATATCATTCTCCCCCTTAGTAATCTTGTTCTTATTGCTACAATGATCCCTCTCCAAAATGCCCACCCTATATTTTAGCTCTTGGATTTCATGATAGGTCCATTTTATAGTTCTGTAGCTATCTATAACACTATTCTTAGCATTGTTAAGCACATCCATCTGGGGGTTTTCCTTAGTGATGTCACTCAAAATGACCAATGTAGGATCAATAAGCTCCTCCATTTGAATTTTTCCCTCCTTATTCTCCTTGACCAGATTTTTTATTATCTCCCTCTTGTGGCCCATTCTGACAGTGACATTGTCAAAGTTCCTCCAGACCACATTCTTATCTTTGCCAGAAATCTTGCAGGTGTACTTGGTAGAACCATAATCTTCAAAACCTTGCTCATTATCATCCCCTCTCCCCTGAATCTCCTCTTCCTCATTTCTATCCTTCCCCTCCTCCTACCCTTCCTCCTTAGGATCTTCCATATCTTTTCTTTTTTTCAGCCTCCTGAAAGGTTTGTCAGCAGAAACCTCCACTCTATTAGCAGGCATCTTAATAGTAATGGTTCTCTTTCCACCCTTCTCCTCCTTATTTTCCTCTTCTTCACAATAGGTATCTTCCTCCTCATCAACACTATCACCCTTTGTATCCATACCCTCCACCTTCTCATTATAATCTATATCAGACAAGATCTCAATGCCCTGCTTAGGGTCAGGAATATCTTTTTTCTCCATTTTCTCTATTTTAATTTTTCTTTTCCCCTTTTTGGTATGTGGGGTACCCTCATCATCCATGTCTAAATGCATCTCTTAGCTTTCCTTAGTATTAGATGGGATATACTCTTCCTCTCCCGAATCCACCTCCTCATCTTTACCCTCCTTGTCCACCTTCCTATGCTTTATATCTTTCCCTATAGTCCTAGCCTTGAAAAATTCAAAAATTAATAGCAATAGCCCCTCATGGAAAGGAGGGTTACCAATAAGCTTCTCCCTATAGTCATTTATATTCTCATTGATAGACAAATAGAGATAGAAAGAGATAGAAATCTTAGCCCCAGACCTGAAATGGTTCAGAAGCATGAAGTGGTAAGAGTAGATGCGGTCGAATCTCATGTCCAAGGAAATGTACTTGATTATTGCCCTCAGCACAAACCTCCATAGTGGCTTGATGGACTTCAGCAGGTAGTAGGTACTTTTCTTCACTAAAGCCTTCTTTTCCTCCACCCCTTTGGCAAATTCCATCGCCGCTTGTCCCAAAATATGCCTATCTCTGTAGAACTTCTTCCCAATAATGGGTATGCCCATCACCATAGAAATAACCTCCTTCGTCACCATGAAATCCACCCCATCAATTTTGACACTCCCCTCATTCCAATTCTTAACCATGGTGTGAGTAACATAGGGTTTCCACCCATGGAACTGGTCAATGAAAGTTCTTAGCATGTTACCAAGAGATTTCTTTATACTTAGGAATTTGTTGTGATGTGGCACACAATGGCGCGATAGAAGTTCATTTCTCCTTTGTTGCATCATTGATCATTGACATGAATGGTGAGTTAGATGAAAGGTGGACAACTAGTTGTCTTAGATAAAAGGTATTGTTTTCATTCAATCAGCGGTGATGTGTCAATAAAATCATGAAATGATAAAAAAATATTGAGCTTGGTGGGAGGATTTCAAATCTTGCTGAGTACCATTATTTTTTTATATCAATGTCTATGATTTAAACTCAATTTATTTTCCATTCCAACATTAATGGCATAACAATCATGCTTGAGAGCCTACTTTGGAGGTGTTTTATCTTTCATTTCATAAAGCTAAGAATAATTACATAATAGATTAATAATTGTGAAAGTTCAAGTATTTATTTTTAGCATCCAACGCATAGGTCTAACCCAACAAATTGGAAAATAGTGAGTTAACCATTGGTTTACCACCTTGCCTCATCTGCAAATTTCTTACAGAAATGTGAATTCTTAGAAGAAATTGTAGTGTTTTTGACTTGTTAGAACAATGTTTCTCTTGTAAAATAATATTTACATGGCTTCATCTTCTTCTAGAAACCCTACCCTAGAAGGTCATGCAACCAAAAAGAAAAAATAAATGCACCTTCATGATGACTTAATTGCCCAATTTTCTGGCTTCTCACAGAAGCCAAAAATGACTTCAAATTTCCTAAAATTCAGTGACAAGCAGATAGAGGCTAGTGAAGCCCACATGAAATTGAGAGGGAACAATATTTTCAGATATTTCTATACTAAATCAAAGAGCCCTTGGCCAGATTCTAACCCCTAGAAGTTTGGGTTAGAAAAGTTGGCAGTCTCTAATGTTTTTGTCAATGTAGACCTGATTAGGACTTTAGCTAACTTTTATAAAACTACGATCAGAGAAATTGAATGTCAACTTGGATCATTGATAACTTTCAATAATGATACAATTTTCAATATCTTTGTCATAGAGGATGGTTCCAAATATAATGTGAAGATTAACCTGGTCGCCCTTAAGAAAGAATATAAGAACTATGAAGGAATGTATAGGAGGTTATGATTGCCAATTCATAGGCCTAAGGTTAATCTTGAGCTAGACAAGTTCACAAGTTCTGAGGCTCCACCCTACAATGTGCAATTATTTCATGTATACTAAAGGATGACCTATTATGCTATGTGTTAGTTGTTTGGATACAAGGGAGATGATGAAATGCCAGTGGAATTGATTATTTTTTCTTGTGATATCCAAAATCTACATAATAATAGGTCATTTGATTACATGCAGTATGTGGTTGGACAAATGCATTGGTCATTATGTACAATTAAACAAAATGAGTCAATGGTTAAATTTAAATGGTATTCATTATTGTTGCATATGATTCTCTATGAAGGAAATTAGTTTAAAGTATGGAACTGTGAACTCCATATCAACCCTGTGGATTACTTCGGGAACCCTAAGCTTGTTTAATTGCAGACCAATGTCTAGGACCGTAATTAAAAAAATGCTCAATACATACACTTTGAATTTTAATTTGTTCATAGAGTATATGATATCATAGGCCCCAAAGCTCCCACCAAGATGTCCCCAAAAATAATGAAGTTTTTAAGGCCAAAAGAAAAGGATGATGCATAGAAAGTTGATCATAATTGGGTAGATTGGTACTAGATGAAGAGATATTCATACATGAGCATTTATAGATTTGAGGGTCAGGTTCATGTACTACTGCACACTGTTCTAGAAAGATTAGCAAATTTGGAGTTCATTTGGAAATTTTTTGAGGTCACTGACATTTTTAGGAAAAAAAATAAAGATTCAATCCTCTCTTTACACCTCAATATTTGAGATTTTGATATTAATGGTTTGGAGGGATATGAAGAGGCTATCAAAATTCTCAATACATATAATATTCCTAAAGGTCTAGAGGCCAAATGATTTGATCCGAAGGGATACTATGGCTCTGCAAAGATAGATGCTAGCTTAGGATCATATTACCACTCTTTCCTGCAAAGGGAGTAACTCTGGAGAAATTTATCATCCTATGAGGGTTGCATTATACAACAAGGTGCAAGAAGTTGAGAAGAGGAGATCAAGGGAAGTTCAAAATTACCTAGGGGCATTCCCTAATGAGTTTGATAGGGAAAAGAGATTGGAGTTGTTTATCCAATCTACAAAGAAGTTACTAAACCAGGATGAAGTTGCTGTTGCACTTAACCAAGTGTCTGCAAGTAGTGGAATTAGAGGTCCAATCCTTGCCATACCTCTTGATAGGAAGTCACCTACACCATCAACCACCTTGGCTATTTCATAAGATATTGGAAGTATAGTAGGGGGCAGGAAGATGATGAAGTGTTACAAGATGCTCAACTTGAGCCCTACCAGCCCATGATTGGTGAAAATAATGACATTTTGGAGATTGTAGAGTACTTAACTGAATATGTGAGGAAAAAATTTGCTGATAAATTCATGAGCGATGATGACTTTGTCAATTCTGTAGAATTTACAAATTTTGTTTACGAAATAAAAGGCAAGAAATTGTCATAGTAGTGGATCTTACTGATGATGAGAAGAGAAAGGAGGCCACAAATTAATTTCTCCAAAATGTCAGGGAATAGCTACAAATAATGATCCTGAAAGAGGAGAGGAAAATGTTAAGAGAATCCAGTTTTTTATTGTTTCTAGGTGTAGACATCTTTACTTGCATTGTGTTTGATAATTTAATGAGATACGATAATGTGGATTACATGATTAGTGATCAAGGGATGTATAAGTTATGTTATGGGTATGCATTTTGAGCAAATGATAATACCCTTTCCATCTAGTCCTTTTATCCACCTAGTAAAAAACCAATTACCATTGAGAATCCATAAGACATCCTTGGGCAATTTATGATGTACAGGCCATGGGATGTTTCATTAGAGGTAGTGGGAAATTTGAATGTGGATGTTTCTCTTTTGAGCAAACAAAAGATTGAAGATCAAAATAATTTGATAAATAATCTGAAAGAAAAGATAAAGGAGCTAGATGGTCTTGTGTAGACCACTCTAGGAGAGGGTCTCCTATTAGAAGTTGATGAAAACCTTTGTCTTGCAAACACTGGTTTGAAATTGGAGAAGAAAAGGAGAGTATAAGGAGGGATATAGTTATTTCTCATGTAATAAGAAAATATCTCCTTAAAGAAAGATTTGAAGCTCACAAATTTTAAGCTATCCTGAGACTTGATTGTGCAAAATTATAGTCAAATGTGTCCCCATATATATCAATGTATCAAAAAGGTCATTACTATTCAAAGAAAAGTGGAGTTTAAACTAAAGTTTATGAATAAGGAGTTGTGCAGGATGCTATCAATTCCGCATCCTGTTAATGAACATCTTGTAGACAATGGTCAATGAGCTGAGCTCTTCAAGGAGGCTAATAACAAAATCATCAAGATAGGTGAGGTTTTATTGCAACATCACATGTATCATCTACAAATCCAAAAATCCTATAGGAGATTTACTAACATTAGGAGTTTGAATCCCCTCCTTTTATTAAGGACAATGGTGAAGATAAGACAAAGGAAGAATGGAAGGCAGACTTGGATAGTTTTAATTCTATTTCCTGCACTCAAAAAAGATAGACATGACATGGATAATATAAATTAAATTTTGTTTGGTCAGTTGAACATATTTTATGAGCTGGACTATTTAGTCAGAATACTCAACAAGTCAAACACAGATGTTCCTAATTGAGAGTATGATAAACATATCAAAAGATGTAATGTTTTCTTGTTAAAAGAAATGCAATAGATGACATGAGGTAGTGTTTGTCTTGTTTTATGCACAGTGTGAAAATGCATACACTTATGTCATCAATGACTCCTATTTTTTAGTGACTCTATTATATGTATGTCTTTCATGTTTTTATAGGTTCTGTCAGTGGTTTCTAGATATTGTTATAAGGTTTAAAGACCTTTTTAATGATGTTTCTATGCTGACTTTCTATTCTCTTCCTGAACTTGTTAAGTGATTATGAACTTATACTTCCTTTTTGGATAAATGATGAAAGATGATATGCGACCTCCACTATGTGAATTATTCATATTAATCTTGCATGTAGTTAGATAAATGGTTATTCCAAAGTGAAATGGATATGCTCGACTTTCTGTTGTTTTCCTGAACTTGTTAAGTGGTTATGAACCTGAACGTATACTTCCTTTTTGGCCAAATGATGCAAGATGATATGTAACCTTTTATATGTGAATTATTCATAATAATCTTGATGTAATTATATAAGTGGTTATTTTGAAGTGAAATGGACATGCCTATTCTTTGTACACACTAATGTCATAATGCAGGAAAAAATAGCAACCATGAAGAGCCTTGAAATGAGGAATTTCATAACGTCTTCCAAGATAGACCTTGAAAGATTTAGAAACCAACTAAATACAATTGATTAAGTGCAATAATGATACTTTAGTGTTCATTCTTGGAGTAGAGCAGATCTAGGGGGTCAATTATGCTAGATTTCCTTTGTAGCAAAAACAATTTGATTATTTCTTATTCGAGGCATAAATTCCCTTGCTTTTCTCATGTTACATAATAAAATGCATCATCCTACTGTCTTGGGAGTGGACTTTCTCTTAGTTAGGATTAGTTAGGAGTTTTCTTTCTATAAATAAAATTTAGATACCTTTCTTAGGGGGTTAGAACTTCAGAGTAATTTCCAATTTTAAGTTTATTGAAGAATAGTTTTAGCTACATTAGTATGTAATCGCAACACTTATTTAATAAAGTTAACAAAGTTTCTTATTTAAATAATTATAAGTCACATGCATTAACATTTTATTAATTTTTGTGTCTTCACCAACATGAGTTGATACAAAATTAATGGAAGAAGCATCCAAGTAATCCTAATCTTTTTCTAGCAACAATTGATACCAAAGATTGAATAATTTAAGGATATTGCAATAGGTAATTTGTATCAACACAAATAATTTTAAAGAAGATTTTTAAAGTTTAGGCCATAAGAATCATAATTTTTTAAACATGGATTGCAAATCATTCTAAAAACTTAAAAGTCTTGGTTATTAACATTATCATCTGCAACAATGTCAGCTAGTATATCATTGTCAATCTTCATACGTTTAGTCAAGTATCTACTATTCTCACAATCCTTATATTGACTAGCATCATCTTCATCATCATTGAAATTTGACTGTAGACCATCTATATTGTTACCAAATGTATTTGGATCACCATCATCTATACCATTCATATTATTGTCTTTTGTAACATCATCTAACACTATATTGTTGTCTTCTTGTGCCTGAACATAACCATCCTCATGATCATGATGGATGCCAATTTATTTGATATTCTCTAATCCCTCTCTCTCACTTGGTTGGTCATCATTATTTTTCTCAGTATCCACTAATGCATCATCAAATACATGCCTTAATATTGGATCATAATGTATGACAAATATCCAATTTGGGTCCAAAATATCCTCATATAAAAATACATGCACATGAACCAAAAAAATATATTAGACACATGTGATAACAATTTTATTGATTAATAAACACATGTATATATTTACAATAAACTATGAATTAATAGATTAATGATCACTACCGCTTCTTGTTCGAGTTAAAGAAATACATGTTCACAATGAATTGGTAGAACATAGGGCTCCTTATCCTCCAGTAGGAATCGTAGGGAATCTATAGAAAGCAATCCACTATGGGTATTGTGTCTTTGTATCCTCTCAAATGCTTCATACCATCTACACTTAAAATAACAAGTTTTAAAAGAGCAGTAATCCAACTCAATAATGATGACCATATGCCCACATTGCCGGATATTTCCTTGCCCATGGAAGACCATTTATTTCAATGAAAATAAATGTAATGACAAATATTAAAATAGTTAATATCGTAAAAACTATAAGGAAAGAACATTTTTTATAATTCCAACAATACCTTTCTTTCAAATCCTCTACACATGTTGATTTCATCTTTTGTTATGTTTGAATATGTACCTGCATCATCTATTTGATTTTGAATTTGTTTAGTAACCCAATCTAGTGTACAATATTTGCCCCATTCCCCAAGCATATCAATGGGGAGTGGTGTATTCCTTGGGTTCAATCTCCTAAATTATCTCCTACCTTCTAACACTTCTCTCTTTTTATCATACAAATCAATCCATTTATTTAGAAACTCCATGTGGTACTGAATGAAGTTGTCAAGTATAACACTTTTGTCTACACCTATTACTTGTGAACATGTAAATATTTCAAACTCCAAATGTCATGTTGTTAATTTGACAAAAAAATACAGTAAATTAATAATTGCAATAAAAACAACCACAATGATCATGAATCTACTTACTAATTTATACTTCAAAACCATTAGATTGTGGTTTTTCTCTGTCAATAATATATGATAATCATTCTTCATCCTAAAAGTGTGCTCCAAATTCAAAACCCTTACCAATCACTACTACATTTGAGGTCAAATTCCGATGACCATTTGTCGGATTTGCAATGCTAATTTGTCAGCATTTCGACAGATGAGTTCGTCGCCATTTTTGCGTAGGAAATTGTGACAGAAGACGTATCCATCAGTTTACTGACACCATCTCACGTTAGAAACTTGCACATGACAATAATTTTTTTATGGCATTTTCTACAATTCATCCATCAGACATCCGACACAACGACCTATCAGAATATACAATCTCTGTTGGAATTAACTGTCGCAAACATATCCTTTCCGACATTATAACTATTGGAATAGTGACAGTTTCCACCTAATTCTGACAGATACACCTGTCGGAGATATGGCATTAATGTTAGAAGTTCTATCAAAAATTGACTATTTGCGACACTTAAACTGTCGAAAGAGTGATAGTCCTTCAGCATTTCTCCCACAGGTTCCCTATCGAACGTATAACATTACTGTCAGAACTATTGTCGTAAATTAGTTTTCTCTGACATTTTATCTATTGAATGTGTAGCACTTCTATCAGAATTAATTATTAAGTGTCAAAAAATCAACGGATATGCACATTAAAGATAAAACAGCTCAAGAGACCATCATAGGTTCTCTCTTTCTTTGGTCTATATTATTGATAGAATGTTTTACCTTTCATTAGCTCATCAAATCTAGGGATTAGAAAGAATTTAATAGAATATTTTCATGACAACATATATTATTTAAGTTGATGTTGCACGAATTTATCTACTTCGTGCACTTGTAGAGTATGAGGACGACGATAAAGAAGCATGGCCATTATCGCCATCCTCATACTCTACAAGTGCACGAAGTAGATAAATTCATACAACATCAACTTAAATAATATATGTTGTCATGAAAATATTCTATTAAATTCTTTCAAATCCCCGGATTTGATGAGCTAATGAAAGGTAAAAAATTTTGTCAATAATATAGACCAAAGAAAGAGAGAACCTATGATGGTCTCTTGAGCTGTTTTATCTTTAGTCCTAGCTACCTGTCGATTATCGAGAATAATCACCACCTTGCATTTATGTACACTACACAAATTGATCTGAGTCTTGCAAAAACATTTTACACTTGTACATCTCATCAATATTGGAGGCCTAAAGTAATTTTATATGATCACTAGGACATTTTGTGCATGGATGAGAAACAGTATCCAAAGTTTCTAGATAACCATTTTTGAGAAGAGGAATGAGTGTAGGTAAAAGAAGGGATAATTCCACAACAAAAAGGAAGACATCTTTTTAGCTCGAGTCTGGATCCTACCCCAATTGTAGAAGGATCTAGGGCTAGTCTAGAAAGATGTCTTCCCATTCTGTCTGCAACATTGTGTCCATCCATGATCTCAAGAATATCATCATCTTTCTACTCTTCATTTGCCAAAATATATCGCTTCTTCAAGCTTGTAGAGTAATCTTATTAATAAAAGAACTCTTGCCAACATTAGGGTACCCACAGATCAAAATAGTTGATGTTATTGGTGCTTGTGCTCAAGGATATCGATTCACTGTTTTGAAACAGCCAAATCATTTTTATTTCATTTGTAGAGAAAAGGAGTGGGAGAAAATGAGCGGGTGAAAGTTGATCGAGCATGAGAGAAGGCATTGCATTTTATTTGATCATGAATGCTTTTTGAAATAACCAATCATTTTTTCTATTCGATTTTTTTTGGTGTTTTTTTTTTCCCATATTTAGTAGATAAAAATCATGGTGGCAACCACTTAGCCATCTTTTTGATGTTCCAGGTATTTTACAAAGATACAAGTATGTGGATTTATCATTCAGTTGCTTGCAGTTATTGGTCAAATGCAAATATTTTATCAAGTTGAAAGGGCAAGATATCAGTTTGGTGTTTTCGGTTTATGTTAAAAGTTGATTTGGTAAAATCCTCAAAAAACACACTACATGTTCTAAAATGTAAAGAAGTTGACTGTTAAATGTAAGATATATATCTCATCCATAGTAATCAAAAGAAAGGACATGAAACTTATAAGGAGATTTACCAATCCAAAAATATAAGCGAATAGGAAACATGATTGGTACCTTATGAATTGGTTTTTGAGGTGCACAATCTTCATCAATCTCCTGAGAACAAGACCCCTCCTCATGAAAAATGCATTTAACAGATTAAACAAATCTACAAAACTGAACCAATGGCATGTTTAGAACAAAGAAATAGATTGATAATAATATGCTAAAAATTCTATTATGTTTAATACACGCAAAAGGACCAATCCCAATAATTCTTAAACATACTTTATCTGATATGATAATAACATGCTAATTAAACTGATAAAGGTGTTATCTGTATTTAATCTACCAATTACTAATTACACAAAAAACAAATTACAAAACTGAACCAATGGCATGTTTTTCATGTGGTACAAGGAAGATTTGGCTATGAAAAAAAGAAGTGAAACAACATCATCTTTTTTATTTCGATTGGATAGAGGAGAGAAAGTTGAGCATGAGAGAAGGTATGTGATTTCTTCATCTTTCGAGCATTTGGCATCATATTCGACTACAAATTTCAAATGCATTGCATTTTATTTGATCACGAATGCTCTCTGAAATGACCGCATTCTATTGGTGTCATTCCCTAGCCCATGCTTTATCTCCATTATTTGATATTATTGGTGCTTGTGCTCAAGGATATTGATTCACTATTTTCAAATGTTTGGATCATTTAGACAGTTACATTTCCTGACTGTTCCTCTAGTACACAGTTAGGAAATGTAATTGTCTAATGATTATATGTAATGTTGAATGGATTAAATGCTTTATTCTTGGTAGAAGTGAATGGAAGGAATAGTGTGTATTAAATGCAATCCAGTCACTTATTGAATGCTTTGGAGACTACTGGTTTGACTATCCATGCGCTACAAGTGACTAAGATTCATTAAAGGATACAAAACCCTTCATTTTTGGGTTGTTGTGTGTGGATTCAAATGTAGGTTTGATTTGATTAATGTTTAGAAGAGATCAATAAAGTATCTAAAGACAATCTTACATGTTTGGAGAGGTTTGAGAGGCACTTATCATGACTGTACCCTCACAAACATCGACATAGACTGGTTTTACTAAGTTTCCTTTCTCTATTTTGAGGTTTCCTTTCTCTGCCATAGGGGTACAGTCAGAGGGTTCATTGACAAAATGATCCTTTGAATGGTTACTATGAATATGAATGATTTGATATAGCATATTGCTCATTTTACTTGAAGTTTGGAATAGCTTGTGCAAGGGTGAAAGTAGTTTTGATCATTTTGGCCGTGACTGTTCCTCTAAACAGTGAGGAAATGTAACTGTCTAATGATTATATGTAATGTTGAATGGATTAAATGCTTTATTCTTGGTAGAAGTGAATGGAAGGAATAGTGTTGGTGTTAGGTTTCATTTATTATTGAATTTAATGGTTTCTAAGATGTGTAGAGGAGTTTGCTCCTTGTTTAATTGTTAACTGTTCCTGCACAATCCACTCATACAACAGTGAAATTCTATGTGGAAGGGATGGTTGATAGTGTTCCTTGAGGGAAGGGGGATTGTGAAAGACTTGTTATCATTTTATTGTGTATTTCCAATATGTTTGGTTGCAGGGCAGACCAAGAGAATGAAGGATCACTCACCGATTGCATGATAACCCAGTTTTGAAGGGTCACTGGTTGAGGGGACAGTCAAGGTCCTGATGATTGGGCCATTGTAGGACCCTATTTATTTGTATTAATTTCTATTCAAATTAGATGCATGGATTTCTTGTGAACTATCAGCTGCTATGTATCCTGCAACTACATCTATAAATCAGCATATACTTCTCTACGGTTGTAAGCCACTTAGAGATCAAAATAGAGAAACTAAATCAAAATCATTCTTTGTCCTATTTACTTTTAAAAAAGTCTCAACTATCAATGATACAATATACATTTGATGCCCTAAGCTATCAAATATACAAATGGCACCTACCTAGAAGCTCACCAGGAGAATGAAGGATCACTCACTAATTGCATGATAACCCAGTTTTGAAGGGTCACTGGTTGAGGGGACAGTCAAGGTCTGGATGATTGGGCCATTGGAGGACCCTAGTTCTTTGTATTAATTTCTATTCAAATTGGATGCATGGATTTATTGTGAATTATCGGCTACTATGTATCCTGCAACTGCATTCGTAAATCTGCATATACTTCTCTAGGGTTGTAAGCCACTTAGGGATCAAAATAGAGAAACTAAATAAAAATCATTCTTTGTCCTATTTCCTTTTAACAAAGTATCAACTATCAATAATACAATACATTTGATGCCCTAAGCTATCAATACAAATGGCACCTAGCTAGAAGCTCACGGGCTATCCATTTGATAACCATAATCAACATTTCAAAAAAATGGATGTCCTTGAGCACAAGCACCAATAACATCAAATAATGGAGTTAAAGCACGGGATAGGGCATGACACCAGTAGAATGGGGTCATTTTAGTGACAACAATTTACAATGCGGTCCTTTGGCGTGTATTAAATAGAATAGTATTTTCCGCATATTATTATCATTCTTTTTCTTTGTTGTAAACATGTCATCGATTCAGTTTTGTAACTTCATTGTTGTATGAGTGGATTGTGTAGGAACAGTTAACATTAAACAAAGAGAAAAATCCTCAACACATCTTGGAAACCATTGAATTCAATAATAAATGAAACCTAACACCAACACTATTCCTTCCATAGTTGCAGGATACATAGCAGTCGATAATTCACAAGAAATCCATGCATCAAATTTTTATAAGGATATCCTACTAATCAATAGGAATTTTCTTGAGATGACCAATGATTATGCATTTTGATGGCAGTGTGCTAGTTCAAAAGGATAATATAAATCTGAAACAATTTTTTCTGATTTTCTCAAACTATAAATGTGGTTAAAGGGAAAATATTATGTGGAAAACCCACAAACCAAGCTAGCAAATGATTGTACATCAAATTATTCCTATATTCATTCAAGTATTGCTATGCTTTAGCTACCTGACCTTTGAGCTTCATCTAGAGGAATGTGTAGCTTTAAGATAGAGTTACTTCTTGGGCCTTACAATAGGGTGGAATATGATCAAGATTTGTTTAGGCTGTATCTTTGTTAGTCCCATTGTTAGGTTCTTATAGTTCATGGTTTGAATCTATTATGGTTGTGTAAGGGATTTGTAGATGCTTTTTCTAACATAATTATTGGACACCATGATTGGAACAACTGGTTATTGGCTATTGTACACATGAATCATATCTATCAATGGTTCTTTGTGTTCAAGAATTTGTTGATCAATCTTTGAGATTTATTGTCCCAGCTTTAAAAGAGTGATAAAAGATATAGTGAGTGCTATCTTTTCCAAGTGTTTTATGGCTGCCATTATCTTCTAGGAGTAATTGCTAGAACCAAATTATGTTCTTTGCCTCTAGTAAATATTGTAGACACAACCATCTTCTTGGTGAAGGGTTTCTTCCATCCCAATGAGGCACTATTGCATGGTTTCCATTCCCTTGTAGTATACTGAACCTAATTTAATACAAGTGTGCACTATTTTTGGTTCCATAATTTATGGCCCCTACACTGTGGTTGTTAGCCTAATTAAGATAGGCCTACCTTTGCATATAATAAGAGGCCAACATGAAACAAACATCCAGAGGTTAGGGGGTTGTTCCCTGTCCATAATTTATTATTTAAGTGCTAAGTGATGATGGATATATCGTGTAATTCATACCTAGTGTGTCTCTTTCTTTCTCTCCACATTTCACATTAGGAGTATATGTTATAAAATACTAATGAAATCAACTATAGGTCAAATCTAATCAAAATTGCAATATACAGATTAAAATAGATCTTGAAGAAATATGGGAACCATTTTTGACAGATATTGTACAAATGAAGAAAATACCCCAAAGAGGAAATGCTTCAATATGGAACAATTGAAGGACAATATTTTACTTTTGCACATCTGCAATGTTTTTGATATATTTCTGAGATAACAAAACCATCGAAAGAATAGCATATAGAAGAAAGTAAAGAATAATGATCATACTTTGAGATATTGTGGAAAATTAAAGGAAATAATGCTTGGTGGGGTTATCATGCAATCACTGAGTGATCCTTCATTCCCCTCTTCTAGTGACCCTTCAAAACTAGGTTATCATGCAATTGGTGAGTGATCCTTCATTCTCCTAGTCTGCCCTGCAACCAAACATATTGGAAATAAACAATACAATGATAACAAGTCTTTCACAATCCCCCTTCCCTCAAGGAACACTATCAACCATCCCTTCCACATAGCATTTCACTGTTGTATGAGTGGATTGTGTAGGAACAGTTAACATTAAATAAGGAGCAAACTCCTCAACACATCTTTGTTGTAAACATGCCATTGGTTCAGTTTTGTAAATTTGTTTTTTGTGTTAAATGCATTTAAATGGAACATTAAGCATAGTAATAATATGCTTAGTCTATTAGTAATTGCAGATTAAATGCCCATAACACCTTTATCAGTTTAGCATGTTATTATAAGATACTAAAGAAGACCTGCTATTTGTCAGAGAAATCTTCACTGTCCCCCACAATGAAGACAATGAAGATTGACCTCCTGCCCCACAACAAAGAACATTGTAATAGGAATAAGATAGTGCCAAGAAACATTTTCACAAAAATGAAACATGAGGAAAAGTAATAACATTAACAATGCCAAGATTCACAACATTAAATTTCACCTGTGGATGAGTTTCTGCAGTGGGTTGCCCAACATAAAAAATATGTTGAGTTGCATTTGAGTTGTAACTAAGAGTATCATGTAGAACATACCCTAAACTTTGAAAGCATTCTCTAGCCTAGCAATTCAAAATTCAATCTAGGCAAGCATCAGTAAGTGAAATAAATTATAGACATCAACATCAACATCAACATCAACATCAACACCATCATAATCATTAGACATAAATTATAGACATCAACATCAACATAATCATAATCATTTGGAGGGTATTCATTTTGGTCCTTGGATAGTACTATGTTTCTTGAAAGTTCTTGTGATGCTTCTAAACTTTAAAGACATATTTTATGGCTTAATGATAATATAGATTAGTGTTTTGTTTTCTAATGGAATTTTGTTGATCATTCATGGTCTTGAAGAACTTTTGATTGTTTTGATTCTCGAGTCTTGACGTTGTTTCTCAATGTGATATAGACTGACCACAAGATGGTTCAGTTGGTCCTCTCTTTCTATTTAATCATTTGTCTTCTTCATGGTGTAAGTGTCAATATGTTATAATCTAACCAGCATGTCATATCCCCACTTCTGACAAACCTCACAACATGCAAATCACAGCCAAAGACTTGGGTGATTAGCATACACAAACAATGATTAACCTTAGGAAACAATGATCATTAATATTCATTAATGGCAGGCGGTGATTCCTTGGTAATAAAGGCATTGCCAACATTCATCATCTTAACCAAGTCATGGGTGGTGATCCTTGAATTTAGAGCGAGGAAGAAGGAAAATTGGAAAACAAAATATGGAACAATCAGGTTGGAATTGGAGAAGAATTTAGAAATAAACTTGAATTAGAAAAAAGCCAAGTTATCTAGTTCTTTGTTTGAGGCTGGGTTCTGATTCTACTTTTGTTCTCCTCTGGGTTTGACTTGGGTTCCTTTGGTAGGAACTTGGGTGCCTGGGCCAATCCCGGGTGCACCTGTAGTATTATAAATATGATACATGAGGTATTTTATTCATAATTTTATAGGCTAACTCATTATTATGGTAACATGGGTATGAACACACTCCATGCCTTATAATGGTACCCGACAAGGACTGTGGTTCAAATGAAGTTGAACCAAATGTTGACCATGATGGCTATGATCATGATGAAGATAAATATGAATATTAAATCTAAAATATGGCTTGTAATTTGAATTTTCATTGTGAATGAAGAAACTATAGATTCAAGTTGACTCATTCTATGTTGTAGTATATTTGTTCCCTAGATCTACCATATTATATATGTGTAGCCTGTAAGGGACATCTTTTTCTCATCCATGTATCATAGCTCGGTGAGAGTTCTTAGGAGAAAGACAAGATGTCAGTGGGAGATGGAGAAACCAATATTAGAACACCACTTGAAGCCTTGCAATGTTGAGAGTGGGATAAAAGCTACACTTGAGACCCTATATAAGGAACAAACTTATTGAGCTTCACTTTGTTTCAAGAATAGTTTTATATTCTATACTAAATAGGGCCAACCACATGAAGCTGGAAGCTCATTTGCCCCCCCCCCCCAACATCACTCTAAATTCCCCGTTAACATCTAACATTCATTCATTGTTTCATCCATTAATAAAATTCATCTAACATCTAAAGTACATCTAACATTCATCTAAAGTTCATCTAATAAAATTCATCTAACATTCTAAAGTTCATCTAACATCTAACATTCATTCACACATTAATAAAATGTGACATTCATTAATTATCACACGATAACATTCATTAACACATTATAAAATTTATGAACATTCACTACCACATAATTAAATTCATTGGCATATAAAAATCAGTCATTATCAATTAAGGTGCATAGATGACAATCATTTCTTTTTTTTCTTTTGATTTCTAGTTTTTAAGATGTAATTGTTAAGATGAGTATCGATATCATCATCATGATCATCTACCCTCTCATTATATCTCAATGCATGCCTAGTTCTTTGTTGATGCAAAGGGGGGTCATCTGCAATAACATATAAAAGGGTTAAATTAAAAACATTTTAAACATTTTAAAGTATTTCAGTACTTTACAAGCCATAATCGTATAGCTCTTTACCTGATCTAGTCACATCATCAACATCAAGGTCAGTTTATCTGGCCTCGGCCTCAACCTCAACATGCTCATTAACAACAACCTCTACACTCTCTATAGCTATAATACAAATTGTTACATTAATCCAAACACCAATTGCAATTAAATTTGTATTACTACACCAATCAATTTAAGATGTTTACTTGTATTACTGTGATGCACATCCTCATTTTCACCAACACCCATAGGTTGTGTAGGGCAAGAATTGGCAGGCTGCATTTCAATTTCATACGCATTCATGTTATCATTGTTTTCTTACTTAAAACAAATTTACTCACTTTATGTTGGAACTTAACATCAAATAAACTAATTGGTAAATAATTAAATTTGAAATATCATCTATTTAGCTTACTTACCCCGACGGATCCATCGGTAGAACCTTGTGCACTTCTTATTCTTTCTGCCATGGCTTTATAGCCTCGTTGGAAGCCAATTCTCTTGTCCTCTTCTGTGAGACTTATATTGAACTCCGCGCCCTGCATTTTTGCTTGGTATCGTCAAATTTTATTTTATTGTTTCATCAAAACAAAAAAAGATTTCAAATTATAAATAAATATTTAAAGATCAAAGAATTATTTTCAGTGTTAAAAGCCATGTAAAGATTGTATTTTTCCAACACTTACAACTCGTGCAACAAGTTTCGAATAACAGCTAGAGCCTAGCTTGTGTTGCCCGTGCTGTTGCAATCTTGCCTTTGTTGCCTTTGATGTGTCAGGCAATCTATGAAGAGATTGAAATATGTTAGTTCATATAAATATGAAGAGTATTTAGTACACAATTACATTCTTAACAGTATGACATACCTTCTTCTATTCTTTAGTGGTGTATTTCCTTTTTTTTCTTCAGTTTTCTCATTCGCATCCAGAATAATAGATTTCCACTCTAAATCAGGAATGCAAGGGGGGCACTGGTAATGTGGGTTTTTGGTTAATGTACACCTATACTGGTCCCTAATATACCTCAAACATATCCCAGCTCTTTGAAGGAGCTTACCCTTCTCAAATGCACGAGGTCCAAACAAGTTTGTCATACTCTCTACGAGATCATCCTTTAACTTTTGATTTTGGGTTTTCCACCTTTTAAGAAAGAAAATAGTGTTAGATTCAAAAATGGATGTAATGATAACTATCCTAGCAATGATATGAAATCAAAATAGTGGATTGGGGTTTTAGTTCAGATATGATGTTTCACCCTGTATAGATGGTGGGCCCGAATATCCGCAAACACTCATCATTAAGTTTACTATAAAAAACATCATTCCTGAAAAAATAATCATGGGATCATTAGTCGAAGGATATAATAGTATAAAATAAGAACACAATAGATGTAAGCTTCTCATATTGAATGCAAGGTGTAATTAACATACGATTGTATAGTAAAAGAAAGGTCCAATCTTTAAAGTACCTGGAAGTTTTGTTATTTTCAAGGGAAGTCCTTCTTCTTCGAACAAAAGCAATATGCAATCCTTCACTATTCCCATACTAGCAATACTAGTACATCCAGGAAAATCACCATCAAGTGTTGCATCCCCTGTTGCATAAATTGAATCCATTACGAAATGGCCCTAAGAAAGAACACTTCAAGGGAAATAAACATATATATAATGATAGAGAAAATAAAATACATGTACGAGTAAGTGGTGCCATGGCATCTATGGCCATGCTCTGTGTTGCTGACATTGCAGGACGTGATACATCTAAGCCTGCCATCATATGAGGTGGCGATAGTAAATGATCATTGACATGTGCTGAAGAATAAGCTTGTTAGAGCATAACAAAACCAGTGATTAGCATGGACAATATTTTTAGAGAGTAAAAAAAATATAGTCCAACATGTGATCTACTTGAACTAGTTGTAGTACCCTCATCATGACCGCAAGGATCAAAATTACACAAAAAAAGCTGTAAAAGAAACACATCCACTTATTTTTTAATGACATAAAAGACTACTATAGCATAAAAACTATTATTGAACTTTTGTTATAATTAAAAATTACATTAATACTTACTCGGTAATTTTGAGATAGATGCATCAGTTTAGTTGCCCTCTTTTGTGACTCAAGAGTTGGAGGGAATATAGATGCCAATTCAGCCAATCTATTTCCAATTTTGTGGAGACATTTTTTAATTGCAGAGGCCAGCTCATCACAAGCACCGAAATCAACAACTAGGTCCTTGTCAAAGGGATCCTCTTCAGGGAATGCGGGTTCCTTTCCCTTTCTCTGTTGACCACCTGTCTGTGACAACAATATTACTAACACTATTAGAATTAATCTGAAATAGTGATGAAAAGAATATAATAAAATACTTTATTTAACATTTTGCTTCTATCTAATTTTTAGTTCAATAACAGAGAGGTTTACCTGCTGGGAAGAAGTGCATGCACGATCATCATTGTCCCCACTATGTGGTTGCTCTATATTGTGGTCCTGTGTTATTATTTAAAGTTAACCAATAATTAGAAATGACTACATTAATAAATTTCATTAGAAGATGATGATGGAGATGAGGTGGATGGTGAGGAGACTCTCTAAATGTGGTTGGCAAAAAAATTCAATTATTTAATGGTACATAGTATGTACCTGCACCCTAATGATAGTGACATCATTTGTATCTATGCGATTCAAATTGTAATCAATAAGAAACTCTTCCCCTACACTTATTGATTTTATCGCACATACAAATACGTGATTTCCCTCACGTGCCTCAAATATGCAATTGGGTTGCTTAATAGTTGACAAAGGTTGCATGCTATTTATAAAACCTACAATATTCCCAGATGCTTTTGGCCTTCCGTCAATGTATATAGCCACTCTTTTACTTTTCTCATTGTCTTTTTGTTGAATATAATTTTCCGAGAGTGCATCCCTACGCATACTTTTTTTATATTAAACAATTCACATCTAACTTTTGTATTCGTAACAAGGTCCAACATACTCCATCAATTCAACAACTTTGTTGTAAGAGACCTTTATGCCATCCATGGAAAATAAGCCCAAACCATGTATTGACGATGGTGCAATACGATATATCTTTCCTTTAACACTAAAATCAATGTTTATTGGAGGAAGTTCCTTGGGGACCCATTGTTTCTATAGATTTTGGTACCTAGAGGGCACCTCGATGTCACCTTTGCTCTCATCATCATAAGAACATGACCCCTCTTGAGCAAGGAAAAAATACATGCGTCTATTGAATTTCTTTCTAGTCTTTTGACCTCTAGTTGATCTTCCTAATTCAGACATACTAAATGACTCACTTTCTTCACTTGAGGAAGACACATATGAAAAATACCTATTTGCTACTACCTGTACTCCATCAAATGAGAGAGATAGCAAGTAATGCGAGATATTTTGCAAAATGTGAAATACATTAATCTCTATAGGGTGTATTGACTTATACCTGTCGATCCATGAGATTGTGTGGGATGCTTGTGAAAGGAGTCCGGGTACCTACATATGTAATTCAATTATCTAATGTTAGCTAAAAAACTCATGATACATATTGTGAGTTTGAAGAGAGTTTGTGCCATGTGTGATAGAACCTACTTTATCTAATATGGTGCATTGTTAAAAAAATTAAGAGTAGAGTAGTTATTACTTATTTTTTTGTGGGGGACAATGAAGATATGTCTAACAAATAGCAGGTCTTCTTTAGTATTTCATGAATTTTTACCACATATACTGTTTCAATCCTTTGAGTCTTGGAGAAGAAGAATGGTGTAAGTTGAATAGATCAGAGTGAATGGGGTGTTGAAACATGCTGAATAGACCATGATGAGATGATACTTGATGTCATGACTAAGTTTCCCTCACAAACATCAGCATAGACTAGTTTTACTAAGTTTCCTTTCCCTATTTTGAGGTTTCCTTTCTCTGCCATAGGGGTACAGTCAGAGGGTTCATTGAAAAAATGATCCTTCAAATGGTTACTATGAATATGAATGATTTGATATAGCATATTTCTCATTTTACTTGAAGTTTGGAATAGCTTGTGCAAGGGTGAAAGTAGTTTTGATCATTTTGGTCTTGACTGTTCCTCTACACAGTCAGGAAATGTAACTGTCTAATGATTATATGTAATGTTGAATGGATTAAATTCTTTATTCTTGGTAGAAGTGAATGGAAGGAATAGTGTTGGTGTTAGGTTTCATTTATTATTTAATTTAACTTAGCTCAATCATTCTACTATCGATGTTCTTATTTTATCCAATTAGCAACTGAATAACCTAAACTATCAAGGTAACATATCATATTATCAATGAATAAGTGTGAACACATTAACCTTTTTCTATTATTTAATTGCATAAAAGGTGTATTAACAAATAGAAATAAAGCAGATGATCTAATCAAAAGAACATCCTACTAACTATTATCAAGACTTTATTAATAGATAAAGGCTAAGTCCTATTACTCAAAAACTATTAATTGGTGCTTACATTGATTGACTAAAAGGTTAATCACCAAAAGGAAATAATAACTACTAAGATTAATATCTAAAAGATGAACTATAGAATTAACTAATTGATTGATTAAAGAATCCAACATACTAACAATAAACCCTTTTACTTAAAACTAATTGATTGATTTATGAGCCTAACATATATCAAAATATCCTTACTTACTACTAACCTAATTCTAACCTATAACCTATCACTTCAAAAACTTCCAATACATCACACATTTCCACATGGGCCCACATGCCCATTGGATGATAAGAAAAAGGCAAGGCTTCTAGGGGTGCGAAATACTAAGGAAAGATTAGACAAGTTTTGGGTCCCACCATCAAGGAAAGCCATCCCAATGCATAGAACCACACATAGGAAGAGGGAAGACTTTCTTGCCAAAAGGGAATATGCCAAGATCCTCATGTCACACCAAGTACAAAAGGGGGAAAAGATAACTTGTTTGTTTTGAAATAAATTTTAATGCCAAGTCAGCCCATGAGTTTGCATAGGGGAAAGGAAGGAGACAAGTTAACAAGGACTTGGATTATGTGTCAGGTCCTGAACAATAAACCCAAGCACTCACACAAGGAGGGAAGAAAATATTTATTGCCATTCCCTAGCAACCCACGTAGGGAAGAAGATAGGCAAGATCTAATTATCATAACAACATACATAAGGAGGAGAAGGTATGTGGGGTCCCTAAACACTTTACCTCATCCCAAGGCAAGGAGACTCTCACACAGGGAAAGGGGAGTTTGACTTGCCAAACAAGGCAAGCATTACATGGCTAGAAATCTATGTAGGGAAAGGGAGACAAGACAACCTTGTGTCATAGATTTAAATTTTATTATCCAAGGGTGAGTAATTCCATTACACCCTTCACAAAAATTACCATATTCAAAAGCAAGATAAAAACCATAAACAAGGATTCAAACCCAAAATCCCATTCCCATACAAAGTAGCAACACAAAAAAATGAACATATGAAAGAGAATGATGAACATACAAGTCTACTTGCAACAAAAAAAATTAAGGTCTTTCATGGCAATGGAGACCAACCTTCACAATGTGTTATGGAAAATGAATTTTTGAGAAGAGCCCAATTCCTATTCCTTCTTTCTCCAAAACCCTAATGTCTCTAAAGATAGAGAGTGGGTGAACACCCACTAACTCTACCAAGGGCCTCTAAAAAGACCTCCAACTTCTACCCACCTACTAGCATTAATTTCAAAATTGACTCTCAAGTCCTTTGGCTTTTCCTTGTCCCCTATCTTAAATGCCTGATTGGAAGGAAGAGTAGGGTTGGGTAAGGGTCAAGACTTCATCAAATTTCGTAGCTTATCTATCAAAAATGGTTCCCATATTTCTTCAAGATCTATTTTAATCTTTATATTGCAATTTTGATTAGATTTGACCTATAGTTGATTTCATTAGTATTTTATAACATATACTCCTAATGTGAAATGTGGAGAGAAAGAAAGAGACACACTAGGTATGAATTACACGATATACCCATCATCACTTAGCACTTAAATAATAAATTATGGACAGGGAACAACCTCCTAACCTCTGGATGTTTGTTTCATGTTGGCCTCTTATTATATGCAAAGGTAGGCCTATCTTAATTAGGCTAACAACCACAGTGTAGGTGCCATAAATTATGGAACCCAAAATAGTGCACACTTGTATTAAATTAGGTTCAGTAAACTACAAGGGAATGGAAACCATGCAATAGTGCCTCATGGGGATGGAAGAAACCCTTCACCAAGAAGATGGTTGTGTCTACAATATTTACTAGAGGCAAAGAACATAATTTGGTTCCAACAATTACTCCTAGAAGATAATGGCACCCAAAAAACACTTGGAAAAGATAGCACTCACTATATCTTTTATCATTCTTTTAAAGCTGGGACAATAAATCTCAAAGATTGATCAACAAATTCTTGAACACAAAGAACCATTGACAGATATGATTCATGTGTACAATAGCCAACAACTAGTTGTTCCAATCATGGTGTCCAATAATTATGTTAGAAAAAGAATCTACAAATCCCTTACACAACCATAATAGATTCAAACCATGAACTATAAGAACCTAACAATGAGACTAACAAAGATACAACCTAAACAAATCTTGATCATATTCCACCCTATTGTAAGGCCCAAGAAGTAACTCTATTTTAAAGCTACACATTCCTCTAGATGAAGCTCAAAGGTCAGGTAGCTGAAGCATAGCAATACTTGAATGAATATAGGAATAATTTGATGTACAATCATTTGCTAGCTTGGTTTGTGGGTTTTCCACATAATATTTTCCCTTTAACCACATTTATAGTTTGAGAAAATTAGAAAAAATTGTTTCAGATTTATATTATCCTTTTGAACTACCACACTGCCATCAAAATGCATAATCATTGGTCATCTCAAGAAAATTCCTATTGATTAGTAGGATATCCTTATAAAAATTTGATGCATGGATTTCTTGTGAATTATCGACTGCTATGTATCCTGCAACTATGGAAGGAATAGTGTTGGTGTTAGGTTTCATTTATTATTGAATTCAATGGTGTCCAAGATGTGTTGAGGAGTTTGCTCCTTGTTTAATGTTAATTGTTCCTACACAATCCACTCATAAAACACTGAAATGCTATGTGGAAGGGATGGTTGATAGTGTTCCTTGAGGGAAGGGGGATTGTGAAATACTTGTTATCATTGTATTGTGTATTTCCAATAAGTTTGGATGCAGGGTAGACCAGGAGAATGAAGGATCACTCACTGATTGCATGATAACCCGATTTTGAGGGTCACTAGTTGAGGGGACAGTCAAGGTCCGGATGATTGCGCCATTGGAGGACCCTATTTCTTTGTAGTAATTACTATTCAAATTGGATGCATGGATTTCTTATAAATTATCGACTGCTATGTATCCTGTAACTTCATCCGTAAATCTCCATATACTTCTCTAGGGTTGTAAGCCACTTAGGGATCAAAATACATAGACTAAATCAAAATCATTCTTTGTCCTATTTCCTTTTAACAAAGTCTCAACTATCAATGATACAATATTCATTTGATGCCCTAAGCTATCAAATATACAAATGGTGCCTACCTAGAAGCTCACCAGGAGAATGAAGGATCACTCACTGATTGCATGATAACCCGATTTTGAAGGGTCACTGGTTGAGGGGACAGTCAAGGTTTGGATGATTGGGACATTGGAGGACCCTAGTTATTTTTATTAATTGCTATTCAAATTGAATGCATGGATTTATTATAAATTATCAGCTGTTATGTATCCTGCAACTGCATCTGTAAATCTGCATATACTTCTCTAGGGTTGTAAGCCACTTAGGGATCAAAATAGAGAAACTAAATAAAAATCATTCTTTGTCCTATTTCCTTTTAAAAAAGTATCAAGTATCAATGATACAATACATTTGATGCCCTAAGCTATCAATACAAATGGCATCTAGCTAGAAGCTCATAGACTGTCCATTTGATAACCACAGTCAACATTTCAAAAAAATGGATATCCTTGAGCACAAGCACCAATAACATCAAATAATGGAGTTAAAGCATGGGCTAGGGCACGACACCAGTAGAATGTGGTTATTTCAGTGACATAAATTTACAATGGTGTCATTAAACATATATGCCAGTAATATCAACAAATGTGAATCCAAACATTTGAATATAGTGAATCAATATCCTTGAGCACAAGCACCAATAACATCAAATAATAGAGATAAAGCACTAGCTACAACACAACACCAGTATAATGTGGTCATTTCAGAGAGCATTCATGATCAAATAAAATGAAATGCATTCAAATATGATGCCAGAGGCTCGAAAGATGAAGAAATCACATACCTTCTCCCACGCTCAGCTTTCGCTCCTTTTCTCCCACTCGCTCTATCCAATCGAAATAAAAATGATGAGGCCATTTCACTTTTTATTATTATTATCTATACCTTGAATCTGTTGGAATTCCAATGGTCAATTAAAAACCCATCAAAATACCGACATCATCGGGGCCTATTACAAAAAAAAACACCAAATTCATAATAAAAAGTTACTCATCAAAAAATTATGTCAAAATTTGGCCCCAAATGTAGTAGTGAAGGAATTCAGATAAGAATAAAAATGCTTCATTCAATACATACCCTTCAACCATGCAATCCTCTAGATTTTCCTTTTGTCAGACATGTTCTTTTATATTTTTCATATACCTCTCAAAGAAAAACATACACCCTGTTGATACAACACCCGCCAATTTAATACCATCAACTAGGTGTATAAGTAAATGGGATTGTAGGTCCATGAAACTTGTAGGGAGCTCCTTCTCTAATACACATATAATTTCTATAATTTCCTTCTTCCATTTGTGCACTTTACATTCGTGGATCTCTTTGGAGGTCACCCATCTAATATAAGAGTAGTAGATTAATATGAACCTTTAGTGAAGAATTAAAATGTAATATAATATCTCTATTCCTCTCATGCATCAAAATTTCATATAACTACATACCTTGTAAATGTTGACAATTGACTATTGACTTATTGAATTCCTTAAGTCAATTGTAAGACATGAATCCCCCCTAATTTACAATAGCATGATATGATATCAAACACATTTATGAAAAGGGCATTAGTAATTTTTTCCCATGTAATAAAATATCAAAACATATTTAATACTTAATCAATGTTACCAATAAATGTTAAATGATGATATTTAATACTTTCATAAAATTATGAAAGTTATATGTTTTAAATCGTGTGATATATCCATTAGCTGTAAAAGCTTTAGCCAATAATGACCCATATCTAGTAGGTGTCCTTATTGAACATATGACATTTTTTAGTTGGTTTAGCTCTTTTTGGTTCAAAATCCATGGAGATTCTCCATATGTTTCATTTTCCTTGTTAGGCCACAAATGTTTTCCATCAATTTTGGTACGTGAAATAGAAATATCTCTCCTCGAAGATAAGGTGTCCTTCTCTTTTCCTTGTATATGTAAAATATAGAATCCAAGACATTTTTGAAGATGTGAATATGATCTAATAGGTGAGATATTAATAGATCCTTCTAGTAAGGGAGCTCATAAAACATGGATTTCCTTTTCATTCCTTCTAGCATTTTAACTACAAGTTATTTCAGTTATTCAATTGAATCTTGTAGATCAAAATATCCTCCCAAGATTTTGATTCAACATCTTCATAATTCTAAACTCAATCACCTGGACCCATAATCTTGGGATAACCTCTATTTCAACTTTTTCATCAAATTGATTCTTCAAAAGATTTATGAATCTATGATCTAGTGGTAGAAAAACCTTGTTGTTTGCATAAATAAATTTATGTAGACCTTTAGAATATCACCCTTGAAATCACATCTTGGACATGAAAATATCCCCTTTGTTTGAGGCCCTACAATTTAATAATTAATGTTAATAACATCAACAAATTAGTATAAAATTATTGGCAAAATAGTCAGTGCTCCCCTCGGGTACCGCTAAGGGGGAGATTGTTGGCAAAATGGTTAGTGCTCCACTCAAGATTTGTGACATTACTTAACCACCTCCTGTGTCTTCTATAAGTCTAGTGGTTGTATCAGGCATTAACATGTTGATATTTTGGTGCAATGACAACCACTACTTGTAACAAGTGGTAGTAGAGCTTGGTCACAGGTTCGAATCCCCTCGGGTAGCGTTGAGGGGGAGATTATTGGAAAAATAGTTAGCACTCCCCTCTGGATCCATGATATGGTTTGAGAGCCTCCAGTGTCTTCTATAAGTCTAGTGGTTGTGTCGAACATTATCATGTCGATCTTTTGGTGCAATGACAACCACTACTTGTTACAAAAACTAAGTATAAAAGTTGGCATGAAAATAAATAATGTGCATAAATATGTAAATATTTTATCTCACTAGAACAAACACCAAGTCCTAGGAAATCATGTATAGTCCAACATAACACACTGTGTACTAGAATTTGTACCTTCATAGGGTTAGTATCATCAATAAACTCAAATAACAATTAAATTACCACAAATAGCAATCTATTTAAGCTAGAAATTGATAATTAAGCACTCTATGGATCTCTAGCTAGGGATGCTAATGATGAAGCTCTCAGCAAGCTTCCATTAGTGATAGTCCTAGAATGCGAATTGATATGATAAAGCAAATAACAATGTTAATTCCAAATTGAATACAACTATTTAGCTCTAAATTTCCTTTCTAGCTCTAAATTGTAAGAGGTTTGATGCTATTCTCAGATTTGTGGATGATTTGTGATTGAATTATACCTTGCTTTTATAGATTTTGGCAAGGGTAGGGGGTGTAGTTGAGTTGATCATGATTAGGCTTGAGTTGAGTCTTTGGTTCCACCATTTGAAGATAATTTAAATATTGTGTCCTCAAAGCTTGGGGCAAGAAGACAAGATGAGTGGACAAGATGCTCTTTTAGAATGAGTGATTGAGATTCAATTTTGGCTTGATCCTTGTGAGTTTAATCCTTAATTCCTATTGGTTGATTGATTTTTCTCCCATTTGGTGGTTGAGAGAAAATAGGAATTAATTAATTAAATTTAATTGATTTATTTATCCATGTGTACCCCTTGAATGGGTTAATTTGATTTAAATTAAACTATGTAATTAATTAAATTAATTACACAATTAATTGATTTATCATGATTTAATCGATTTAAATTGATTTAATAGCTTTTGATTTTCAATTGATTTTGGATTAAGGTTTAATTGCAATTTGTTATTGATTTGATCTTGATTTGATTTAATTGAATTGAATTTGCCTTGAATTGCCTTGATTTCTCAATAAAATGATCTTTTCCATTTTTTAGTGATTATAAATGCCCCTCTTTGAGTTGACATGCGAAGCATGTCAATTCAAAGAATGTCTTAATTCAAGTGATGGAAGGTCCTGATTTAACTAATAAAGGTCCTGATTCTGTTGATGGTCAGTTTGATGTTTGATAGAAGATGCAGACTTGATGATGTTTAATATAGTTCTAATTGATTTGAAGTCCTTGATGGTCAATTTGATGATAGATCTCTGATGTGATACCTGATTTGATATGATTCGATGTTTGATGCCCCTTTCGATTGATAAGAGAAATTTTTTTTGATAAAAGCGTACGCTTTAATTTGATGGTCGTGCCCCTAATTTGATGATGTTGATGTCATTCTGATTATCCGAGTGTATGCCCCCTCAGAAATGAAATCAAATTTGATAGATATTTGAAAATTTGGATAGTGTAGGTCATTTTGCATGAATTAGGTCAATTTATAATAAATTTTGATTTCATTTCCGATAATGTTTTTGTGTCTGTTTGATGATAAATGCCCCTGATGTGGTAGAATTGGTGAAACGTTTGGGTCCCTGGGCGCCCTCTGGTTAAAGATTCCCTTTTTAGGTCAAAGATACCCTTCTTAGGTCAAAAGGACCTATATAAAGGGGTTAAAAGTCATTTTTACTATTCATTTTGACTTTTACTGGTTGACTTTTGCTCTGACTTTCTTTGACTCTTTCACGATGGTGATCCTGATACGTGAGTATAGGTTCAAGCATGCCCATTGATATCATCAGCCACTCACCTACTGTCCTTCGGTAAGTGCCTGATCCTCTCAATTTTTCAATTTATGCATTTAATTTTAAAAAAAATGAATTTTTCTATGAAAAACCCTATTTTTTTGCATTTGTAAATTGAAATAGTGCTTTTACCATTTTTAATAGCGTGTTTAGATTTTTTCAGCGCTTCTGTACTTTTAATTAGCGCTTCTGCGATGTAGAATTACACGTTTACACACCTGTTCTAGGGCATAAACCACATTTAAATTTTTGAATAGTGCATTTAATTTTAATTTTGCTTTTGAGTTATAAAATAGAGCTTTTGATTTTTAAAATGGCGCCTTTGCAAATTTTTAGCACTTTTGCATTGATGGTGCACTTTTGAAATTTTAGGTAGCGCGTTAAACTTTTAAATAGCACTTTTGATTTTTAGTGCTTTTAAAGCCTGAAATAGCGCTTTCACCTTGATAGGAAAAAAATTAATCGTCATAGTCAGTTTTCCAAACTGTTCAAGGTCATCGATCAGATGATTGGTTTAGGTAACAAACTTGATGTTATATCGAGTCGTAAGATGTCAGTATGAGTCAGTCATAGTCTAAATGTTTGATCGTCAATCTACATTTAGATGATGGATGATGATGAATTTTCCATCCTCTTTGAGTAGAATCAGGAAAATTGATTGTGGTTTGATAGTTGTAAATATTTGATTGACTTAGGATAATCCAAATGATAACTAATTTTGAAACTGATGTAATTGAACTTTCTTTGTGCAGGCGGTGCTTAAGTCATTAGCTATCTGTGGTTTGTATCTATTACCTATGAGTATGATTGATGACTTGAGTGCATTTGATTAGAGACATGTTGGCCTTTGTGGGTTGTCTTTCCTACTTGCTTTATCGTAATTCTGAGTGAATCAAGGTTTGATTACTACTATGGCTGAGAGATGGCACTCGGACCATAATACCTTTCATTTGCCTATGGGTGAGATGATGATCACCCCAGAGGATGTATATCATATCCTTTGCCTTCCTACCAGAGGAGAGCTAGTATACTATGATTTTGTTTATGATGGAGCAACGTGTCGGTGGGTCTTCCAGGATCTGACCATTGGAGATGATCACATCTAGTGGTCACAGTTTCATTCTTTTTTGGTGTTGTCAGCAGTCTTAGGCACTTTGATCGGTGGGTTCCTTGTTCTTGATAGACGAGGGCATGGGTTTGTAGTCAGATGGGGTCCTATTCTAGGAGGACTTGATGGCTCATCCTTGATGATTTGATTGGGGATCATGTGTATTGGCTTAGTTATATCACAAGCTACATATAATTGTGTATTGACGATCTTCCACGCTCATTGCAGGAGTGATTCTGTTATAGCTTTGGACTTGGGAGAATATCCCAGTGACATGCCCGATATCAACATGACAGTAAGATCCAGGTTGGCCATTCACCTGGATGTACGAGGGTATGGTGATATAGACCCATATGGGTAAGTTAGATTACTGGTGTCATGTTGTCGATGATATGGATGTGGTGGTCTGGAGGCCATATCTAGGATGTGAGGATTGGCCTGAGGATAGCATAACCCTACATGTTCTATCCACAATGCATGATTGGGCATACCCCATATATCATTGAGAGATTTTTCTTGAGGAGGGTACTGCATCAGTATGGGTGCACACAGGGTATGCCCTAGGAAGTTGCGATGTATGCTTGGGTCTAGGTTGAGAGATCTCTATGGGGCCCTTGTATGGATTTCAAGATAGCTTACTAGGAGGTATGAGACCTTGGGCATTTACCATGGTCGATGAGAGAGCATGTTATTGATGCTAGTGTTATAGATGAGTATGCAGATTGGTTCACTCAGAACTCATTTCTGAGGTTTACAGATCCTACTGAGAGAGTTCCTGGTATTGATGAGGAGTCATGTGGTGATGGAGGTGATGGAGGTGATGATGGTGATGATGGTGATGGCGGGAGGGTTGGGGGTAGGGTTAGAGAATGATGTGGATGAAGGGCTCGTCATATAGCTAGAGTTGGTAGAGTCCATATTGTAGTCATTATTGTTGCTCCTATTCCTCCTAGGGGTGGTGGTGGTTAGGCTAGAGGTGGTGCAAATAGAGCACTTCATCAGGTTGTCAAGGATCTAGCTATTAGACATGTCTGACCTAGAGCAAGGTAGCAGCGAGAGGTTGATGCATAGGTTGCATAGGTTTTATTGGATCAGGCACAGGGTCCTCCTTCTCTGCAGGATATATCGCCAATCATTCCACAAGCTACATCTTCTCAGGCACCTACTTCTACTTTGATGCCATCGTCTTCTTCACATCCATCTTCTTCTAGATTTTTTCCATCCTTGTCAGATCCATCTTCTTCCATGCCTTCTTCTTCTATGCCTCCACCACAAACTTCTGCTACATCGGCTCCTAGTGCAGTTGCACTAGAGGTTCGAGCATTACAGTCAGATGTTTCTCAGATCAGACATGAGGTTAGGTAGCTGAGTTCTATGATGCAGGCCTTTATAGCAGCAATGAGTCAACATGGATTACAGGTGAGCTCGAGTTGTCCTCCAGATGGTGCTCCTAGTCCTAATGTTGGAGATGGTGCTGGCGATTCAGCCAATTGATCCATGATTTGAGATATGGTTAGATTCTTTGTATTTTGATGATATACATGATCTCATTCTTTTGTTGATATCAAGACATTAGACTCTATAGTATCATTTGTTTCATCGATGTTGTTTATGTTGATGCTTGGATACTTTGATGGACTTTGATGTCTAGATATTGCATTTATGATCATTTGATAGAATTTGATATTCTTAGTTTGATAGCTTTACTATATATGATGTCATGATATGTTGGATCTCCTTTTCAAGTGTTTTAGTTTGATATGCAGATCTAGATGGTTCTATCTTCTATATGCTTTGTTTTATGCTTGTCAGATGCACTTTTTGATATGTATGCCCATGTCCTATTGATGCTTTAATGGTTGTCTTATGTATGACATAGAATAGATGAATGAATGTAATGATGTGGATTTGAATGATTAATGCTGTACTTTTATGCTTTTATGGATGCAATGGTATATAGATGTATTAGATGGATTTAATGAATAATGCGATGGAATGAATTTATTTTGATAATATGGATGGCTTTATGGTATGTAAATGTGATGCAATGCAATGATTTCATGTGACGTAATGTGATATGGATATGTAATGATTAATGATTTTACATGATATGAATGATTTTTAAATATGCATGAAGCAATGTTTCTAAATGATTTAAATGATATGCACCTAATGATGATGTTATGGTTATTTGAAATGCAATGATTTAATGGATGTATTGATGTAATGATTTGGTCCTAATGAATGCCATGGTAAGTGCACTTAATGGATGTAAAATGAATGATTTCTCTTGTAAAAGAATGATGCAATCTAATGCACTTAATGATTGGAAAATGCATGAATGAATGCAACCTAATGCAATTAATGGACTTAAATGATGAATGCAACCTAATGTAATTGAATGGAAATGATTCTAATGATAATTATTAATGCAACTTAATGTAATGAACTTAATGATTGAAATGATGACTGTAAGATAACATGAATCTAATGAAAATGATTTTAATGATTTAATGCAACACCATGCAATGATGTAAAATGAACCTAACAAATGAAAGTGAACTAATGGAATGTACTTTATTTTTTATTTTGGATTTCCAACACACTTGATCACATATAGTTTTAATGATCCTTTGATTTTTGATTTGACTACACCCCCTTTGTGTGTCAATATCCCTCTTGTAATTTAAATGCTAAAACTAAGGAAAGAAAAATACATTAAATGCATTTAATCTAGGATGTATGCAACTAACTATCACCATTCATAAATTTGGAGCTTATACTCATCATTGAGCAATTTTTGGAATTCCAATTTTTAGTACAACCATCACTAGTTAAACCATGATGATATGAATACTTTTTGCACCTCTTGTTTTTGCTTTCCCATCATCTCTAGGTATGACTATCATTGATTGAAGCCAATCATGAGAGTATAAATACCGATTTTGTCAGATTCTATGTTGTAGGTGGATTTTGGTATGATGATATTGAACATCAAAATATCCAAGGTATCCTTTTGCGTAAACAAACAAAGATCTCAGTTTTATCCTATGTACAAGTCCTTGATGATTCTTTGGTGATCACATCCTTAGGCAAATAATACATGATTTATAACTTTGATCTTAAGATAGTCATTCAAAAATCAATAAAATATCACGGTTTCATCATAGCTTATCTCATTTAAAAACTTTCATTGATTCACTAGAAAGATACGATTTCATCAATCAAGTTAACACTTAGAAAAAATTTGCAATGTTTTTCAAATCCATATTTCAAGTATAGTTCCATCTATTTCATACTTTTAATCCTGATAAAGATAAGGTCATGTGAGGTCTTGGATCAATTTTTGTTGGTTCACATTGGATTAGAATTTGGATTTGATTAAGTGTTGTTACTTGTGCTTTTGATGAATTGATTTGGTGTCTGATTGAAATGTGCTTTTGATGAATCCTTCCTCCTTTCGAGTAGATTACCCCTAGCTTGATATGATTACGTTTGTGGGACTTGGGACAATTTTTAGATTAGGTGACCAAAATCCTTAGGTACTTGCAAATGCAACAGTGGGGTTTTATTATGCAAGATATACAAATGCTGGTGAATGCAGTATTTAAAAGGATGACCACTAGGTATGCGATCCACTTGGACTTTCAATGGCACCTGTTTACCAAGTTTTCACTGATTGAATGGATCTTGCTTTCTTTTTCTATTTTTAAATCTTTTTCTCTTTTTTTGCTACCAAGGTGCCTATTTGCTAGGTTTTCACCAAGATACTTTTTCTCTTTTCTGATTTTTTTGTATTTTCTCTTTTTTCAAATTTTCAAATTTTCATGTCATCAAGGTGCCTATTTGCTAGGTTTTCACCGAGACAACATCTTTTGAGGATAATTTCTAAATGTTTTTGGATTTCTTCAGGCTTAATTTTCCACTATTTTTTATCTTTTCTACCTTTCTAATTTGTTTGGTCTTTTATGCTTTTCAATGTTTTTGGTATTTTCTAGATCTCTTTTGACTATATACAATAAATAAGATGCTAGCCATCTAATTTTATGATACTCTTTATACTCTTTCATCTGTCTCATGTATAAAACCTCTTTAGATGAATGCTATTGATAGGTTCTTGTAGTTCTTCTCTATTACAATCAGCTAGTTTATAGGTGCCTGTGCCAAAAGATGGGGTGATCACAAAAGGTCCTAACCAGTTTGCTTCCCATTTTCCTTTCTTTTCTCTTTCTGCTTGATTTTTGGGATTCTCTCACAAAACTAGGTCACCTATTTGGAATGTCCTTGATTTGATATGCTTGTTATAGGTTCTTGATATCCTATTTTGATATACTTTCAAATGATAAAATGCTTGTTGTTGTTTCTCATTAGCAGTTCTAGTTCATGCAACCTAGCAACCCTATAGTCTTCTTCAGTTATCAACCCATGTAGTGATACCCTTAAAGATGGAATTTCTACCTCCCATGGTAAAACCGCCTCTGCTCCAAAGACTAATAAAAATGGTGTAGCCCCCGTTGGGGTTCTAATGCTGGTTCTATATGCCCATAGGGATGTGTTTATTTGGACATGCTCATCTCTACCTAAGTTATCCACAGTTCTCTTCAATATTTTTAGGATATTCTTATTCGCTGCTTCTACTTGTCCATTACCTTGGGGGTAATAGATTGAAGAGGAATGATGTATCATGCAAAACTTTGTACACAACTCTTTTAGATCCTTGTTTTAAAAGTGTTTAGCATTATCTATGATGATGGTATGAGGTACACCATATCTACAAATTATATGATTCAGAATGAACAAGGATATTTGTTTTCCCGTGGCAGTCGATAAGGGTACAACTTCCACCCATTTAGTGAAGTATTCTATAGAAGTGATGCTAAATTTATGACCATTGGAAGATGGTGGATAAATCATCCCTATTAAGTCTAATCCCCATTGATAAAATGGCCAAGGTGTTTTCATCAGATGAAGCTCTTGGGCTGGTACATGGATCAAGTTTCCATGAAATTGACACTTTCGACAAGTCTTAGCAAAATGAAAGCATCTTTCTGCATTGTAGGCCAAAAATATCCTATCCTAAGAAGTTTCTTAGCTAGGGTTAATCCATTTGAATGTGACCCACAGATTCCCTCGTGGATTTCTCACAAGGCTATGTTCAACTCCTCTTTCTCTAGACATCTAAGAAGCATTCCGTCGAGACTGTTACGATACAATGTTTCAGATATTAAGGTATACCGAGAGGCTTGGTGGATGAAGCTTTTATTTTGGTTCCTAGTTTGGTCCATTGGTAGAATTTGGTCTTTGAGGTAAGTATAAATGGCTCCATACCAAGGTGATTCATGTCTGGTTAATAGGAAAATGGTATGAGGATGGGTAGGGTCAAATGTGGGTTGTTCCACTTCTACCATGAATTCATATTTGGCGCTTTGATTCAGTATTTGTAGAAGTGATGCCAAAGTTTCCATTGTATCTACTACTTTGTTCTTCTCTCTCAACACTTGCTCAAATGTAATAAGAGTGAAGTACTTCTTAATATTTTCAACCATATTTTTATAAGGCACCAACTTGTCATCTTTGGTTTGATATTCATCATTAATCTAATTGATAACTATTTGGGAGTTTCCATAAACTTGCAGCTTTGTCACCTTCCATTCCAATGCCAACTTTATGCCAATAACCAAGGCTTCATATTTTGTTATGTTATTGGTACATGTGAATAATAATTTATATGACTTTGGAATTATAGATCCTTGAGGAGTAATCAAGAGTATGCCTACTCCTGATCCATGTTGGGTGTAGGAACCATCAAAGTATAGTTGCCATGTTTTTGCCTCTACATTCACAATCTCAGAATATGGGAATTCTACTTGAATCAAATTATCATCTTGTAGTGGTGATTCAGCTAATTGGTTAGAAATGACTTTCCCTTTGATAGATTTGTAGTCTACATACTTGATATCAAATTCACTCAACACCATGACCCATTTGGCTAGCCTTCCATTTAATGTTGTTTTGCTAAGAAGACACTTCAAAGGATCCATCTTTGCAATGAGTATTATCTTATGAGATAGCATATAGTGATATAGTTTTTGGGAAGAAAAAACCATATCCAAACATGCCCTTTTGATGAAGGTATAATTCAACTTGTATTTCACCAGAGTTCTACTTATGTAGTATATTGCCTTTTCTTTGCCTGATTCATCTTCTTGTGCCAAGAGTGCCCCCAATAAATGTTCAGTTGCTGAAATATATAAGATCAAGGGTTTACCTCTTATTGGTGGCATCAAAGTTGGATGATTCATGAGATATTTCTTTAACATGGTGAAAGCTTCTTCACACTTCTCATCCAATTTGAAAACTATGTCTTTATGGAGAAGTTGAGTAAAGTTATGGCATTTTCCCCCCAATCAGGATATAAATCTCCTGATGGATTGAATTCTTCCTTGTAGTGATCTCATTTGGCTTATGTTTTGAGGTGCTTCCATCTCCATGATGGCTTTGACTTTAGTGGGATCTACCTCTATTCCTTTCATTGATACAATGAAGCCTAGTAGCTTCCCTGATTGGACCCCAAATGCACACTTTTTAGGATTGAGCCTTACTTTGAATTGCTCTAATCTGAAAAACATTTTCTCTAGAATTGGTAGATGCTCTTCTCTTGAATGAGACTTTTCTAGTATGTCATCTACATAGTCCTCCATGAATTTATCCATCATGTGGTGGAATATAGTGTGTTAGGAATAGTCCCAAGAGATAACTGAGAGGCGGGGGGGGGGGGGGGGGGGGGGGGGTGAATCAGTTAGCTACAAGTTTCAATTCTTTATCCAATTAAGTATACTTAAACATAAAGCATAAACACAATGAAAGAAAACATGAACACAACACCAATATTTTGGTTATAGGGAAACCCAAATAGGTAAAAACCTTGGTGGGACTTGATACCCACTAATATTTTGTACTAGTGTATAATGATCCTTGTTAGAAGATCCTTTACCCTGTTAGGAGTATCTTTACAATATATTAAGTACAGTAGACCTAGTCAAGGGTCAAACCCTGTTAGAAGTCTTTTATAATTATCCCTGTTAGGGGAGAGGATGCACTGTCTGAGAGCTCACTGCTCAGAGGGGAAAAGGCTACAACCTTATGAATAACAAATACACACTATATCTAGATCTTGGTGAACTACACTTTGACCTACTATCTGGATCAGTTCCAATGAATAGAACAAGTACTTTACTTGGTCACATAGACCTTCCTCTGATGGCTCAACACTTCACACACTCTGCTTAATCAACCATGAACCACACTCAAGTAATCACAAATGAATGCCTATAAGTATCTTTCCCCTAAATGATATAATCAAGTTAGCCTATTAGAACCACCTTGAAATCATATTAGAGAAACCATAAAAAACTCCAACAAACATTCTGTCGGCTCTACTATGCATGCAACACATTCTGGGACCCGTCCAAATAAGATAAATGTAGACGCACGCTACACACTATCGACTCTACCAAAACAACTGTATCTTTCTCTACAAGCTGAATTAACTCATGCACTCTTAACTAAACATCAATGAATCTCCTCTAAGCTTAAATCCAAGGGTGCATACCCTAAAGATAGGTGCAACTCAAGAACCAATAAGATCTCTGTCAGCTCTTCTGAATAAACACAGGAAACTGCTACTGGCGAATAGCGATTGCATAACTTCACTTCTACTAAATAGATGACTATGCATCCATAACTAAAACATCACTAATATGTCTTCAACATATATCCAAGGGTGCAAGCCTCCATGACAATTGTACTGACAACCATGCATAGAACACTGTCTGTAACTCTGTCAGGAACATTGCTGACACAAGCTACTATATAACTATCTATACTAATAGTTAACCTCTGTGACCATGATATCATGTTGATATCATGTCCATGCTACATATACAAAAATCTTACTTCATAAGACTTCCACACATGCTACTTTCTATATGTTGTCATCAATGAAAAACATATAGTTAGTATTGGCCTGCTGGCAAATCTCCAACAATCTCCCCCTTTGGCATTGATGGCAACATGTGGAATGAAAAACCACCACCAACCCAAATGAACATTTCTTTTATAACATTCTCCATTTCCTCTTCAAAACTCCCCCAAAGATGAATCCTTCATCTGCTGCAATATTTTCCAACATTCTCCATTTCCTCAATTGAACTGCTGTCACAACTGAATACTGCTCCCCCTAAGTATATTACTCCTTCTATTTTTCATGACTCTGTATACTACTCCCCCTTTGACATCAATGGAAAAGGGCACCATTCATTTTAAGCATGGGTACTACTCCTGAGGTAGAGTTGTCAACCTTCCATCAGTCCTTCAGAACTGATGCCTTTCCTTCTTTCTTCTAAGCAGAATCAGGGAAGGGAATTACTCCCAACTTCTCCTTGAGATACTCAAAAGTATCCTTAGGCAAGGGATTTATGAATATGTCTACCAACTAATCTTTAGTATTCACATAGTCCATCTTGACTTCTTTGTCTGCCACTTTCTCTCTTCGGAAGTGATACTTGATCTCAATGTGCTTTGTCTTTGCATGCATCAAAGGGTTCTTCGACATATTGATAGTGCTAGTGTTATCACAATGAATAAAAATAGGATAATCAATCTGAATTCCAAAATCTTTTATCATCTTCTTGATCCAAACAATTGTAGAAAAATTCAAGGCTACTGCAACATACTCAGCTTCTGCTATTGACTAAGAAATATAATTTTGTTTCTTGCTTGTCCAAGTGACAAGTCTATCACTAAGAAATGCTGCTCCTCTTGCTCCTGATGTACTCTTTCTATCATCAACACATCCTACTCAATTTGCATCAGTGTACACATGGAGCTCAATATTTTTTGAATTAGGATACCATAGACCATAGTCTATAGTGCCTTGTAAGTATCTGAATATCCTTTTTACTACCATGAGGTGACTTTGTTTAGGCTCTGTTGCAAATCTTCCAACTATGCCAACTGCATTGGAAATATCAGGTCTAGTCTAAGTAAGATAAATAAGTTTTCCAATCATAGACTTGTACAATTTTATATCAACTACTGGTGAGTCATCTTCCTTTGTAAGCTTGCATTTAGTAATCATAGGTGTCCCTACTAGCTTGCAATCATCCATCTTGAATTTCTTTAAAATTTCTTTCACATACTTGGACTGATTAATAAAACTACCTTTCTCTGTCTGCTACACATTCAATCCCAAAAAGTATTTGATAGGACCAATCATACTCATCTCAAATTCATTTTGCATCTCCTTAGAAAATTTAGCACTAAGTTTGTCATTTCCTCCAAAGATAATGTCATCAACAAATATAGCTACAAGCAACAAACCTTCAGATGTCTCTCTAATGAATAGTTTATAATCCACTGCTCCTTTCTTGAATCCAATCTTCATTAGGTATCCATCTAGTCTTTCATACCATGCTCTAGGGGCTTGCTTAATTCCATAGAGGGCCTTCTTCAATCTGCATACCATATCAGGTCTTTCTGATAAGGTGAATCCTTCTGGCTACTCAATGTATACTTCTTCTTTCAAATCACCATTCAGGAATGCTGATTTGACATCCATCTAATAAACTTTGAAGTTTTTGACTGTAGCATAAGCTAGGAACAACTTAATAGCTTCTAATCTTCTCACAGGTGCAAATGTGTCTGAATAGTCAATGCCTTCTCTTTGCACATATCCTTTACATACTAATCTTGCTTTGTTTCTTACTACTGTACCATCTTCATTCATCTTATTTCTGAATATCCACTTTGTACCAATCATATTCTTATCAGTAGGTCTTGGGACTAGTTCCCAAGTGTCATTCTTAATAATCTGATCAAGTTCTTCTTTCATAACATCATGCCAATCAGAATCATTACAAGATTCTTCAACACTTAAAGGTTCAATTTGAGATAGTAAACATACTGCTTCACTGGTAGTTGAGTTCTTTTCTTGTGATCTTGTTAGGACTTTGCCACTCTGATCTCCAATGATGTCTTTCTTGGAATAGTTTCTAGATGTAAACTTTGGAGCTTTAGTTGATGCAGACTCATCAACCTTAGGAGTTTCTTCTTCACTTGTCTCAGGGTCATTGAATAATACATCAATACTGTCAAACATTTCTTCAATAACTATCTCACTAGTGGAAGGTTTGGGTTCTTCTTCAATCATGGGTGAGTAATCATGATATCTTTCTTGAACCATAAAATTTTCATCAATCTTAACATGAGCACTTTCAATGATCTTTTTCAATCTTAAATTGAAACATCTATAAGCTTTACTTTTAGTAGAGTAACCAAGGAAAATACCTTCATCACTTCTTGCATCAAATTTGCCTACTGCTTCATCCCTCTTGATGTAGCACTTTCTTCCAAAGATTTTGAAGTATTTTACTGTGGGAACATTACCAAACCAAAGCTCATATGGTGTTTTGTCAGCACCAGGCCTCAATTGAATTCTATTGATGGTGTAGACTGCTGCATTGACCGCATCTCTCCAATAGGTGTGTGCAACTTTTCCTTCAATCATGATGGTGCATGCTATATCAAGAATGATGCTATTCCTTCTCTCTATAATTCCATTCTATTGAGGGGTTCTAGGTGCACTTAACTACCTCTTTATGCCATGTTCTTTGTAGTACTCATAAAATTTGTCAAAGGTGAATTATCCTCCTCTATCCAATCTCAAACATTTTATCTTTAATCCAGATTCATTCTCAACCTTAGCTTTGAATATTTTGAACTTATCAAATGCTTCTGACTTATCTTTCAAGAATGCAACCCACACCATCCTAGTATAATCATCAACAAATAAAATGAAATACCTTTCACCATAGTATGATCTTTTTTGAGTTGGACCACATAGGTTTGTATGAATCAAATCCAACTTATTTTCTACTGAACTATGCTTGCTCCTAAATGAATTCCTCACATGCTTTCCCATCACACATTCCCTACATATAGTATCAATTGGATTTGCTATGCTAGGTAGATCTCTTACTGCCTTAACATTGCTTATCTTTACTATGTTATCAAAATTGATATGACATAGTATTTTATGCCACAAACAACTATCATCAACTCTAGAAACAAAACAACTTGCTTCTGAATTGAGTTGGAAAACATTACCTCTTTTCTTTGAGCCTGATGCAATCATAACACCATCCTTTTTGTTAATGATGCATTTGTCATTGTTGAACTCCAACTGATATCCTTTTCCAAGTAACTATCCAACACTGAGAAGGTTATGTTTCAAACCATCAACATAGAGAACATCATCAGTACTGTTCTTTCCATCCAAAGTGATGGCTCCTCTACCAACTATTGGTTTAGGAGTGTTGTCTCCAAATCTGACCATACCTCTATTGTATTTGTCCAGATGAACAAATATTCCTTTATCACCTATCATGTGATGTGAACAACCACTATCTATAATCCAATCTATCCTTATATCTACTTGGGAAATCAAGGCTAGCTCTCGTTTCTCTTTCACATCTTTATGTTCTGTCTTATTATTCATTTTGTCTAAAATAGAAATGAATCCAATTTCTTCTTCACCTTATTCTTCATCTGAAACTCCATCTCCAGCAAAGTAGCATTCCTTAGAGTACTTAGGCTTGTAATCCTTTTTGAACTTTCTAGCTCTAGTAGGACACTTAGATGCAAAGTGACCAATCTTATTACATGAAAAGCACTTAAATGGAAATTGACCTTCATATTTCCCTTTTCCTTTCTTTTCTCTTTTAGAAATCATAGCAATAAAATCATCTAAAGTTTTCTCTTCATCATCATCATCAAAATTACTAGATTTGTTTGCAGATTTCTGACCATGAACTGTTGCTTTGAAGGCTGTCTCACTTTTGGGTTCTATCTTCAATATTGAAATCTCAAAAGCTGACATTTTGCTAATCAAGGTCTCTCTCTTGAAATTATATGTAAGCTACATGGTCTCATAAAGGATGTTGATCTTGCTTTCATATTCTAGAGTGAGAGTAGTCATCAGCTTGTCCATAATATCTTCCTCTGAGATTTCTCCACCATTGTTCCTGATTCCAGCAACTGCTTCATTGATCCTTTGATTATAAGCTCTGATGTTTTCTTCAGGTAGCATCTCTAATGTATTATATCTTTTCTTCCATGTTTTTCTACGTGCATCCTTTGCTTGTTTGTCTCCTTCAAATATGTCTACTAGGTACTTCCATATCTTGTGGGTGGTGTCTACCTTCTTTATCTTTGAAAACTCACTATCAGATAGAGTGCTGATAAGGGCTTCTTTGGCAATAGAATTCTAATGAAACAATTCCTTTTGTGTTTTAGTAGCATCATCCTTTCCAAGGTCTTCTAGGGTAGGGATCTTGGCTACTTTGATAGTTACATTAAAAACTTCAAAACCAATGCACTGAAGATGAGTCACCATCTTGTTCTTCCAATCAAGATAATTCTCTCCATCAAACTTAGGACTCTCTTTCTTGAAGTATGCCATCTAATCAACCTCAAGCTATTAAAATTTCTCTCTAAGGCACTTGGCTCTGATACCAATTGTTAGGAATAGTCCAAAGAGATAACTAAGAGGGGGGGGGGGTGAATCATTTATCTACAAGTTTCAATTCTTTATCCAATTAAGTATACTTAAACATAAATCATAAACACAATGAAAGAACACATGAACACAAAACCAATATTTTGGTTACGGGGAAACCCAAATAGGTAAAAACCCTAGTGGGACTTGATACCCACTAATATTTTGTACTAGTGTATAATGATCCTTGTCAGAAGATCCTTTACCCTGTTAGGAGTAGCTTTACAATATATTAAGTATAGTAGACCTGGTCAAGGGTCAGAACCTGTTAGGAGTCTTTTATAATTGTCCTTGTTAGGGGAGAAGATGCATTTTCTGAGAGCTCACTACTCAAAGGGGCGAAGGCTACAACCTTCTGAATAATAGATACACACTATATTTGGATCTTGGTGAATTGTGCTTTGACCTGCTGTCTGGATCAGTTCTAATGAATAGAACAAGTACTTTACTTGGTCACATAGACCTTCCTTTGATGGCTCAGTACTTCGCACACTCTGCTTTGCTCTACTTAATCAACCATGAACCACACTCAAGAAATCACAAATGACTACCTATAAGTATCTTTCCTCTAAATGATATAATCAAGTCAGCCTGTTAGAACCACCTTGAAATCATATTAGAGAAACCATAACAAACTCCAACAAACATTTTGTTAGCTCTATTATGCACGCAACACATTCTGGGACTTGTCCAAATAAGATAAATGTAGATGCATGCTACACACTGTCGGCTCTACCAAAACAACTAGATCTTTCTCTACAAGCTGAATTAACTCATGCATTCTTAACTGAACATCAATGAATCTCCTCTAAGATTAACTCCAAGGGTGCATGCCCTAAAGATAGGTGCAACTCAAGAACCAATAAGATCTCTGTCGGCTCTTCTAAATAAACACAGGAAACTACTATTGGCGAATAGCGACTACATAACTTCACTTCTACAGAATAGCTGACTATGCATCCATAACTAAAACATCACTAATATGTCTTCAACATATATCCAAGGGTGCAAGCCTCCATGACAATTGTACGAACAACCATGCATAGAAAACTATCTGTAACTCTGTTAGGAACACTGCTGATGCAAGCTGCTATATAATTGTCTGTACTAACAGTTAACATCTACGCCCATGATATCATGCTGATATCATGTCCATGCTACATATACAGAAATCTTACTGCATAAGACTTCCACGCATGCTACTTTCCATATGTTGTCATCAATGACAAACATACAATTAGTACTGGCCTACTGGAAAATCTCCAAGATAGTGGTCATTTCTCATTGATAGGTTGCTTTGACATTCTTCAAACCAAAAGGCATAACATTCCAAAAAAATGTACCCCATGCACACATGAATGCTATCTTATCTTGATCCTCAGGTGCTATCTTTATCTATTTATAGCCACTAAAACCATCCATCAGTGAGAAATTTGAATGTCCTACTGTTAGATCTACAATAGCGTCTATGCTCGGTAGAGGAAAGTCATTCTTAGGACACACCAGATTGAGGTCTCTAAAGTCTGTGAAAATCTTGATGGACTTATCTACTTTTGAAACTAGCATGATGTTTGAAATCTATTGAGCATAATTAATGGCCCCGATAAATCCCACTTTTAGCAATTTCTCCAATTCCATTTTTAGAAGAAAGGCTATATGCGGATGCATCTTTCTTATCTTTTGTTTGACTGGTTTGGCTCCTTCTTTGATGTTCAAATGATGCATGATCAAGTTTGGATCTAATCCTGGCATATCATCATATGACCATGCGAAGTTGATTTGTTTTTCCTTGAAGAATTTGATGAATTTTTTTCTCTCTTCATTAGATAGAGATGCTGCTAGGTGTATGATCTTTCGCTCTGATTCTAACCCATTGTTTATCTTCTCTGTAGGCTTGATCAAGATTGGAGATCTCTCTTCATAGTGTTCAGGTAAAGTATCCAAAATCCCTTCCTTAGGTGCCTCAATTGGGTTTTCACCTTTGGAAATATCCTTTATTTCTTTTTATTTTTGATCTAATGCTGCCACCATGTGGTTTTCAACATTAGATTCTTTTCCTTTTTTACTTTTTTTGTTTTTTCAATTTTAAGTAAATTGAAAGTTTGGATACTTCCCTTTATCACTTCCTCCTGATATTCCATAGTAGAAGAAGGTTTGACCACATTGAGGTATTGGGACACCACATTGTCATTTAAAAAGGTTGGGAGGATGGTTAGTTCAATGGAATCCCATTCGATTGATTCGGGGTATATGAGGGTTAAGGGATCAATGCTTTGGTTTGGTTTGATGGAGTTTAGGGATAAGACCTCATTTGACGGTTCATACATTGTATCATTCAAGTCTATGACATGTGCCTCTTCTAAATGTTCTAAAGAAGTAGGGTCAAAGACTTCCTCTCTAGACTCCTCTAAGGTTTTTGTTGGAAAAAAGTCTCATGGATTAAACCTAACATTAGATCCCTCTATAGTAGATCTCCTTGATGGTATGTAGGGTTATCCTACCCATTGATTTACTTCAATTTATTGAAGTAGGATGTCTTCTAAGACCACTTGATTTGAACTAGAGGTGCGATTCTAATTTGGTTCTGCAATTTGGTCCTTTTCTTTGCTAGGAGTATAGGTATGAATAACATCCACCTCCTTATCATGGAATGAATCACTTGACAATGAGTCCCACTCCCAATTGTTAGAATCTTCATCACTATGTGACTCTAATTGCAAGATTTGATCATAGACTTTAGGATAATTCTTTTGAGTGTACCCTTGTTCGAGGTACCCTAATCATGTCTTCTCTTTCCTATCTCTCCATGTCATTTTGATGGATTCGATGAGTCCTTCATTCCTTGTGCCCATAGGTCCTTGGCCTTTTTATCCCATATTTTTCATGATTTGAAACCCTTTACCATATTGATGTGTGGGAATGCTTACATTTTGGACACATTTTTCATGTGCGCTTGTTTCTTCGTCCTTATAAAGCCAATTTAGGATTTCATTATCATCCTCATCCATAGACGAAGATGTGTTTGCTCTTACAAAGTGATTATTATATTTAATGGGCATATTGAGTGGTCTTCCATATGATTTAGGTGATAATGGTAAGTCCATCATGGATAATGAATATTCACCTACTCCTTTTTGCTTGATCTAACATTGTTTATCAATATTCCTCATCATTTGATCTATTTTCTCATTATGAGCTTCCTTGGTATAGACTTGGATAGTTTTGGTTTGATCTTCTTTCAGCTTTTCAATAATATTTTCCTCACTAACCTTCTCTTTTCCCTTAGCCGATGTAGCTAGGTTAGTGGGTCTTGAGATGTCTTCAACAACAATTCCTTCTATCTTTTCCTTTCCTTTTACTAATGGAAAGTCCTTAGAAATTTTCCCTTGCTTGATTTGATTAGGTATACACCCCTCTGCATTATGCGAGACTAGAGAGTCATTAATAGGCTTGATGTTGTTACAATATTGGAAGGGATTTGAGTCCCCACTTACCATTATTTCATGCCCTAGATAAGGAAATTTTAAACATTGGTGATAAGTGGAAGGCACGACCTTCATTTCATGGATCCATGGCCTCCCTAACAAAATATTATAGGTTAACTTTAAATCCAACTCTTGGTAGATGCTCTCCTTTTGCATAGGACCAACTCTGATGGGAAGTATTATGACCCCTTTAGATGCTCGTTCTTCATCATCATAGGCTTTGATTATTATTTTTTCCTTTGGATCAATAGCCTCCTCAGAAATTCCTAGGGATTTTACCAAGTTTAGGGTAAAAATATTTAAGCCAGCTCCTTCATCGATAAGCACTCTTTTCACTCTATGTTTGTGAATGAGGACCTCTATATGCAAAGGTAAATTTTGTGGGTGGTTTAGCGACATGTCATCTTGCTCTAAAAATGATAATCAATGAGGAGCAATGAGATGTCCAACCATATTTTGAAACTTATCTGCATCTAGTTTTAGAGGTACATTGGTTTCTACTAAAGCTTTCTCTAGAATTTCCTTGTGAGTAGGTGATAATTTGAGAAATTCTAGGATTAAAATTTGAGTGGGATTTCTTCGTAATTGATCAACCAAGTTATATTTCTTTGACGATGAAGATGTGTTTTGGTTTGGTAGAAAAATTCTTGGAATATTTCTAGGTAGGGTGATTTTATAAGCTTGCCCCCTAGTGACAATGTTAGATGATGCTTCTCTTGGTTTCTCATTTACCATGATAACATTTATGGTATTGTCTTCTTCGCTTAGATTATTGATTATGTTATCGTAGGTATGAGAAAAGTTCACTTTCTCATTACCTCTTTTATGATTTTTGTTGGCATTAGATGATTCACCCTTCTCATGGTTTAGAAATGGGTTCTTGAAGGCCGTATGATCCTCATTGTTTTGAGGCCCTTCAACTTTAATCATTCCATCATCAATTAGGTCTTGCACTAAGTGTTTTAACTTCATGCATTCATTGGTTTTGTGACCCTTATTATGATGATTCTCACAATGGTGAGAATCATTCCACCAATTAGGTTTAATTTGAGGTTCATAAGGTCTCAAATCAGGTAATGTAATAATCTTATTAGCAACCAAGGTTCTTAATGCGTTCTCCAAGGGTTCACCTAGAAAGGTGAATTTTCTCTTTTGATACATGGAGAAGAAGGGTTTTGGCTTATTCCCATTAGCATTATTAGAAGGATTATTATTAGAATTGTTGTTGGAATTATTAGAATTAAAGGGAGCTTTATTCATTTGATTTACGTTTGTAATCACCGAAAAATGGACAAGATCAATTTATTGAGAAATCAAGGCAAATCAAGGAAAATCAAGGCAAATTCAAGGCAATTCAATTCAATTAAATCAAATCAACGATAAATTGAAATTAAACCTTAATCCAAAATCAATTGAAAATCAAAAGCCATTAAATCAATTTCAATCAAATAAAACATGATAAATCAATTAATTGTGTAATTAATCTAATTAATTACATAGTTTAATTTAAATAAAATCAACCCATTCAAGGGGTACACATGGCTAAATAAATTAATTAAAATTAATTGATTAATTTCTATTTTCTCTCAACCACCAAATAAGAGAAAAATCAATCAACCAATAGGAATTGAGGATCAAGCTCATAAGGATCAAGCCAAAATGAATCTCAATCACTTAATCCAAAAGAGCATCTTGTCCACTCATCTTGTCTTCTTGACCCAAGCTTTGAGGACACAATATTTAAATAATCTTCAAAGGGTGGAACCAAAGACTCAACTCAAGCTTAATCATGATTATCCCAACTACACCCCCTACCCTTGCCTAAATCTATAAAAGCAAGGCTAAAATCAATCAATTATCATCCACAAATCTGAGAATAGTATCAAACCTCTTGCATTTTAGAGCTAGAAAGGCAATGCAAGGCTAATTAGTTGTATTTCATTTGGAATTGAATAATTTTAGCTTGTTTATCATATCATTTCTCGTTCTAGGACTGTCATTAATGGAGGCTTACTGAGATCTTCAACATTAACATTCCTAGTTAGAGAGCCATAGAGTGCTTAATTGTTCTTTATTTGCTAAATGGATTTTCTATTTGTGGTAATTTAGTTTCTATTTGATTTATTGACAATACTAACCCTATGAAAGTACAAATTCTCATACACAAAATGGCACCCACCATGGGGCCTTAGGCTTCACTTTCTAAAAACCCGTAAATTTCATATTTGTTCAAAATTTTGCATGTTTAGCTCCTTGTTTTGTAGTGAAACAACACTTCTAAGACTTCAAACAACGCTTTTGAGCAGTTAAACAACGCTTCTGAGCACTGTTTCAATGCTTCCACAACAAAGTTATGTGCCTTTGCATAGAGAAACAATGCTTTCGAGTCTTTTTGGCTTCTGTCTAAATTTCTATCAGTGCTTATTACCTAACTACCAAGTGCATTTTCCTATTTCTCCAATGCATTTGCTCATTTTTTAGATGCCTTTGCTTAATTCTTTAGCACTTTTTCTCTTTGTTTTAGTGATTTTAACAGTTTAAATAATGCTTTTGATCCGATCTACAACGCTTTTAAGCATTTAAATAGCGCTTTCAATCATTTCTGCAAACACTTTTGACTAAACTGCAAATTTTCATAATCTGACTATCAGAAAATGATTTTCATGTCTCTGCAAGATGACTGATCATGGAAAAGTAAAAAAACCAGAGAGCAGATTCAATCAAGAAGGCAATCAAAGAGGAGACCATTGCTCACATTAAACTTGTTTTAGAATATTTGCAGTAAGAGACTAAGGTATACAAACATTATCTAAAATTTGTAGAATCATATAAGGAAAAGTTTGTATCATTGAATTGGATTTATTCACCTTAATCAAGTTTTGTTTAAATTTGACAAATAAGGCCTTATTTTCAATTCTATCTTGCTTTCTTCACTTTGGATATTTGTGTTGACTAACTTGTTGGAGGAAAAGCACATTGGAAAGGAACGATCACCACTAGGTGAGCATAAAATTGCAAAAATCATCAAAAATGCCCCTAGCCTTTGCTAGCATCGAAACAAGGTAAGCCTCAAACTTAGTCATTTTTTTGCTTAAATTGTGGCTTTGTTGTTTTCAAAATCTAGTAAGTAAAAAGAACCTATTATTGTTTGATAAATTGTGACATTAGGCCTATGCTCTTCACTTCTTTTAGTGAATCAAAATGCCAAACATGTCAAAATTTCTTGATTAAAAGAAAGGTTAAGGAAATCAAGCACTTAAAATTTTAAACCCCTTGTTTGTGGAGGAGAGTAGCAATACTCGAATCCCATTAGTTTAGTGGGTTTGGTAATTGAACATTGTTAATTATGTTTGGGAAATTGAGAAATAGCTAGGGATAGGCTCTTCACCTTTTGGTGTATCAAATTCCCAAAACCTATCTCTTAACTCCATTTTCTTGCTTTCACATGAACATGCTAGATCTTTAGTTGGGCTCACCTCCTAAGATTTGTCTTAAAAGGGCTAGTGAGAGGGACATCCCAAAGTGGGATACACTCTCCTTTTCCGTGATCATCCAACCCACTATAAAACAAAATGCATACATCCTTAATGGGGTGTGTGACAAAAGGGTGTTAAATTTTTGAACTTCCTTGAGTATTCCTATGGGATTGCGCAACACTCCAACATACCAGTGGTGGGAAACCTCCTAATATACTTGGAGGATGAAAGTTTAACATCCATTTTGAATGGAATATTGATTAAATACCTTGTTAACTTATCAAAGACTACCTTATAGAGCCATGTTTATGAACCAATCTTGAGCTAGGTAGATTGCTTGAAGTGTCTTTTTGTGTAAAAACCTGTGATAATGTTCTTTCAAAATCAAACATTATTGTGCTAAGGGTTAAAAAGAGACAAGTGTATTTTTGATTGTTGTATTTGACAAAACATAAGACAAGTGAGAGATATCCATCCAAAGATCAATCTTATATTTTTAATCTCTTCATTTAAAAACAACAATTACCAAATCGAAGGATCAATTTGAAATCAAACCTCATTGGATGCTGGCTTCCACACACTCCCATAAATTCAAAGTGTCTTTACAAGGAGATAGCACTTGCGTGGCCAAAGAGTTTGAATATCAAAGTTCTTTCAAAAATCACAATCAAGGGGATAGTCTCCCAAATCTTTTTGAAGAAATAATTAATAATATGGATCAAAACTCCATATTTTATGATCATCAACATGGAGGAAATAATGATAACATAAACAACGCTAATCAACCTCCTAAGGAAATACTTGAGGAAAAAGTTGAGAGAGCAGCCCAAGACATGGAATTTCTAGAGGCCATGGATAAACTGATAGATAGGGATAGAGAGAAATTTTTCCTAACCCTATCCCAAGTGGGAGTAAATCTCCCACATGACTATGTTATAGATCAACTTAAGAAGACTCAAGAAGAAGAGAACTTGATGAGTGCTATGACCAAGCAATTAAAAATGTTCCAAGAACAAATTGACTTAATTAAAAAGGCCGTTAAACCTAAGCCCTTTTCTTTTGAGGCCTTGTGCCCATTCCCCTTCGACAAAAGCTTAGTCATGATACCTTTTCTGTTCAATACCATTTTTCCTAAATATGATAAGTATATGGGTAAAACAGACCCACAAGATCATCTTCAAGAATTTTGCGCCTTAAGCATTGAGTTCATGCACAACACTACATACCTAATGAGACTTTTTCCTAGGAGTTTGGGAGGTCCTACCATGGAATGGTTCTCTAAACTCCCACCAGGAATTAAGAATTTTGAGGAATTAGCCTCTAAGTTTGTGACCCACTACCTTGTAATATTGAGCATGAAATCATAATGCTCAAGTTGTGTGATACCAAACAGAAAGATGATGAACCCTTCTTAGGATTCCTAAAAAGGTGGAGGACCATTTTTGCGCGGTATCCATGAAGTATCCTTGAAAAGGAGAAAATGGAAATATTTACAAATAATTTGAACATGGATATGAATTATTGACTCCAACTTCAGTGTCCCCCAACCTTTGAAAATCTTATCGAAAACAAAATTAAAATTGAAGATGTATTGGTAAAGAGAGGATAGATAAAATTGTTCAAAGACAATAAATCCAATACCAATACAAACAATAACCATTATATATCTAATTATACTAATAATAGGGGAACTAATAATCAAAATGATAAACCTAAGTTATGGTTGAAAATTAATAATAAAAATCTTGTGAACGATGGTTTCGTAGAGGCTCACAACTTGAAGGCTACCCCTTTTAACTTATCAAGTGGAGCTAATTCTTCATATAATGTAAATCAAATGAATAAGGCTCCATTTAATTCCAAAAATCCCAATAACAATAATCCTTTTAACAATACTAATGGGAATAAGCCCAAACCCTTCTTCTCCACATATCACAAGATAAAATTCACCTTTCTAGGTGAACCCTTGGAGAACACATTAAGAACCTTGGTTGCTAATAAAATTATCACATTACCTGATTTGAGACCTTATGAACCTCAAGTTAAACCTATTGGTGGCATGATTCTCACCATTGTGAGTATCATCGAAATAAGGGTCATAAAACCAATGAATGCATGATTCAACACTTAGTGCAAGACCTGATAGATGATGGAATGATCAAAATTGAAGGACCTCAAAACAATGAGGATCATACGGCCTTCAAGAACCTATTTCCAAGTCATGAAAAGGGTGAATCATATAATACCAACCAAAATTAGAAAAGAGGTAATGAGAAGGTGAAATTTGCTCACACTTACGATAACATAATCAATACTCTAAGTGAAGAGGATAATACCATAAATTTTATCATGGTAAAGGAGAAACCAAGAGAAGCATCATCTAACGTTGTCACTAGGGGGCAAGCTTCTAAAATCAGCCTACCTAGAAATTCTCCTAGAATTGTTCTACCCAGCCAAAAAACATCATCATCAAAGCAATATAACTTGGTTGATCAATTAAAAATGACTCTTGCACAAATCTCGATCCTAGAATTGCTCACATTATCACCTACGCACAAGGAAATTCTATAAAAATCTTTAGTGGAAACCAATATGCCGCTAAACTTAGATGCAAAAAATTTTCAAAATATGGTGGGACATCTCATTGCTCCTCATTGCTTATCCTTTTCAAAGCAAGATGACATGTCGCTAAACCATCCATAGAATTTACCTTTGCTCATAGAGGTCCTTATTCACAAACATAGAGTGAAAATAGTGCTTATAAATGGGGGAGCTGACTTAAACATATGTACCCTAAACTTGGTAAAAACCATAAGATTTTTTGAGGAGGCTATTGATCCAAAGAAAAAAATAACAATCAAAGCCTATGATGATGAAGAATGAGCATCTAAAGGGGTCATAATACTTCCCATCAGAGTTGGTCCTATGCAAAAGGAAATAATTTTCCAAGTGTTAGATTTAAATTTGACATACAATATCTTGTTAGGGAGGCCATGGATCCATGAAATGCAGGCCGTACCTTATACTTACCACCAATGTTTAAAGTTTCCTTATCTAGGGCAGGAAATAATGGTAAGTGGGGATTCAAACCCCTTCCAACATTGTAACAACATCAAGCCTATTAATGACTCTCTAGTCCCGCACAAAGCAATATAACTTGGTTGATCAATTACAAAGGACTCTTGCACAAATAGCGATCCTAGAATTGCTCACATTATCACCTACGCATAAGGAAATTCTAGAAAAAGCTTTAGTGGAAACCAATATGCCGCTAAACTTAGATGCAAATTTTTTTAAAAATATGGTGGGACATCTCATTGCTCCTCATTGCTTATCCTTTTCAAAGCAAGATGACATGTCGTTGAACCATCCATAAAATTTACCTTTGCACATAGAGGTCCTTATTCACAAACATAGAGTGAAAAGAGTGCTTATAAATGGGGGAGCTGACTTAAACATATGTACCCTAAACTTGGTAAAAGCCATAAGATTTTTTGAGGAGGCTATTGATCCAAAGAAAAAAATAACAATCAAAGCCTACGATGACGAAGAACGAGCATCTAAAGGGGTCATAATACTTCCCATCAGAGTTGGTCCTATGCAAAAGGAAATAATTTTCCAAGTGTTAGATTTAAAGTTGACATACAATATCTTTTTAGGGAGGCCATGGATCCATGAAATGCAGGCCATACCTTCTACTTACCACCAATGTTTAAAGTTTCCTTATCTAGGGCAAGAAATAATGGTAAGTGGGGAATCAAACCCCTTCCAATATTGTAACAAAATCAATCCTATTAACGACTCTCTAGTCCCACACAATGCAGAGGCATCTATATCTAATCAAATGGAGCAAGGGAAAAGTTCTAAGGACATCCCATTATTGAAGGAAACGATAGAAAAAGAGATTATTGTTGAATATATCCCAAGACCCACTAACCTAGCTACATCGACTAAGGGTAAGGAGAAGGTTAGTAAGGATAATATTATTGAAAAACCAAAAGAAGATCAAACCAAATCTATCCAAGTCTACACCAAGGAGGCCCACTATTAGAAAATGAATCGAATGATAATTTTTTTTGATGAACAATGCAAAATCAAGCAAAAAGGAGTAGGGGAATACTCACTATCCATGATGGACTTGCCATTATCACCTAAGTCCTATGGAAGACCATCTAATTTACCCCATAAATACAATGATCACTTTGTGAGAGCAAACACTTCTTCATCTATGGATGAGGATGATAAAGATATCCTAAATTAGCTTTATAAGGATGAAGTGACAAGCACACATGTAAAACACATCCAGAATATAAGCATTCCCACACATCAATATGGGAAAGGATTTCAAATCATGCAAAAGATGGGATACAAAGGCCAAGGACATTTGGGAACAAGGAATGAAGGCCTCATTGAACCCATAGAAATGACATATGGAGATATAGCAAGGAGAAGACATGATTAGGGTACCTCGAACAAGGGTACACTCAAAAGAACTATCCTAAAGTCTATGATCAGATATTTCAATTAGAATCCCATAGTGATGAAGATTATAATCAATGGGAATGGGAATCATTGTCAAGTGAGTCATGCCATGATAAGGAGGTAGATGTTATTCATACCTACACTTCTAGCAAAGAAAAAGGACAAATAATAGAATCAAATCAGAATCAAGCCTCTAGTTCAAATCAAGTGGTCTTAGAGAACCTTCAAATTCAAGAAATTGCAATAAATAAATGGGTAGGTGAACCTTATGTACCTTCATGGAGACCTACTATGGAGGAATCAAATGTTAGATTTAATCCACGAGACTTTTATCCAACGGAAACCTTAGAGGAGTCTAGCGAGGAAGACTTTGACCCTACTTCTTTGGAACATTTAGAAGAGGCACATGTCATAGAATTGAATGATACAATGTATGAACTGTTAAATGAGGTCTTATCCCTAAATTCTATCAAACCAAGCCAAAGCGTTGATCCTTTAACTCTCATATACCTGTAATTAATTGAGTGGGATTTCATTGAACCAACCATCCTCCCCACCTTTTTGAATGACAATGTGGTGTCCCAATAGCTTAATGCAGTTGAACCTTCTTCTACTATGGAATATCAGGAGGAAATGATAAAGGGGAGTATCCAAAATTTTAATCCACCTAAAAATGAAAAAAAAAAAAAAAAGTAAAAAAGGAAAAGAATCTAATGTTGAAAACCACATGGTGGCAGCATTAGAGAAAAAAGAAAAAGAAATAAAGAATGTTTTCAAAGGTGAAAAACCAATTGAGGAACCTAAGGAAGGAAGTTTGGATGCTTTACCTAAATATTATGAAGAGAGATCTCCCATTTTGATTGAGCCTATAGAGAAGATAAACATTGGGTCATAAACTGAGCCAAAGATCATACATCTAGCGGCATCATTATCCAGTGAAGAGAGAAAATAATTAATCAAATTATTCAAGGAAAAAAAAGTCAACTTCATATGGTCATACGATGATATGTCAGGCTTAGATCCAAACTTGATTATGCATCATCTAAACATCAAAGAAGGAGCCAAACCGGTTAAACAAAAGCTAAGAAAGATGCACCCGCATATAGCATTGCTTGTAAAAGTGGAATTGGAGAAATTTATAAAAGTGGGATTTATTAGGGCCATTGATTATGCACAATGGATTTAAAACATCGTTACAATATCAAAAGTAGATAAGTCCATTAGGATTTGCATAGATTTCAAAGACCTAAACCTGGCGTGTCCTAAGGATGATTTTCCTCTCCCAAGTATAGACGTCATTGTGGACCTAACAACATGACATTATATGTTCTCACTCATGGATGGTTTTAGTGGCTATAATCAAATAAAGATAGCACCTAAGGATCAAGATAAGACAACATTCATGTGTGCATGGGGGACTTTCTGCTATAATGTCATGCCTTTTGGTTTGAAGAATGCTGAAGTGACCTATCAACAAGCAATGTCCACTATATTCCATGACATGATGCATAAGTTTATGGAGGAATATTTAGATGACATATTAGGAAAGTATCATTCAAGAGAGGAGCATTTACCAATTCTAGAGAAAATATTTTTTAGGATAGAGCAATTCAAAGGGAGGCTCAATCCGAAAAAGTGTGCATTTGGGGTCCAATCAGGCAAGTTGCTAGGCTACATTGTATCCACGAAAGGGATAGAAGTGGATCCCACTAAAGTCAAAGCCCTCATGGAGATGGAAGCAACTCGAAACATAAATCAAATGAGGTTTCTACAAGGAAGAATTAAATCCATCAGGAGGTTTATATCCCAATTGGTAGAAAAATATCATAACTTCACTCAACTTCTCCATAAAGACATAGTTTTCAAATGGGATGAGAAGTGTGAAGAAACTTTCAACATGTTAAAGAAATATCTCATGAATCATCCAATTTTGATGCCACCAATAAGAGGCAAACCCTTAATTCTATATATTTGAGTGACTGAGCGTTCATTAGGGGCACTCTTGGCACAATAAGATGAATCAGGCAAATAAAATGCAATATACTACGTAAGTAGAACTCTGGTCAAATACGAGTTAAACTATACTTTCATTGAAAGGGAATGCTTGGCTGTGGTTTTTGCTTCACAAAAACTATGCCACTATATGCTATCTCATAAGATAAGACTCATTGCAAAGATCGATCCTTTGAAGTATTTACTAAGAAAAAAATCATTGAATGGAAGGCTAGCCAAATGGGTCATGGTGTTGAGTGAGTTTGAAATTGAATATGTAGACCACAAATCTATCAAAGGGAAAGTCATTGCTGACCAACTAGTAGAATCACCACTACAAGATGACCATTTGGTTCAAGTAGAATTCCCAGACTCTGAGATTGTGAATGTTGATGCAAAAACATGGAAACTATACTTTGATGGTTCATACACACAACATGGATTAGGAGAAGGCATACTCTTGATTACTTGACAAGGGTCTACAATTCCAAAATCCTATAAATTGCTATTTCCATGTACCAATAACATAGAAGAATATGAAGCCTTAGTAATCGGCATAAAGTTGGCTTTGGAATGGAAGGTGACAGAATTGAAAGTTTATGGAGACTCCCAACTAGTCATTAATGAGATTAATGATGAATATTAGACCAAAGATGACAAGTTGGTGCCTTACAAGAATATGGTGGAAAATATTAAGAAGTACTTCACTCTTTTTACATTTGAGCAAGTACCATGAGAAAAGAACAGAGCAGTAGATGCAATGGCAACTTCGGTATCACTTCTACAAAAACTAGATCAAAGCGCCAGATATGAATTCCTGGTAGAAGAAGTGGAACAACCCGCATTTGACCCTACCCATCCTCATACCATTTTCTTACTAACTGGACATGAATCACCTTGGTATGGAGCCATTTACACTTACCTCAAAGACCAAATCTTACCAATAGACCAAACTAGGAACCAAAAGAAAAGCTTCATCTATCAAGCCTCTCGATATACCTTAATATCCGAAACATTGTATCATAAGAGTTTAGTCGGAATGCTTATTAGATGTCTAGAGAGAGGAGTCAAATGTAGCCTTGTGAGAAATCCATGAGGGAATATGTGGGTCACATTCAAATGGATTAACCATAGCAAAGAAAATTCTTAGGATAGGATATTTTTGGCCTACAATGGAGAAAGATTCTTTTCATTTTGCTAAGACTTGTCAAAAGTGCCAATTTCATGGAAACTTGATCCATGTACCAGCCCAAGAGCTTCATTTGATGACTACACCTTGGCCATTTTATCAATGGGGATTAGACTTAATAGGGATGATTTATCCACCATCTTCCAATGGTCATAAATTTATCATCACCGCTACAGATTACTTCACTAAATGGGTGGAAGATGTACCCTTGTCAACTGCAATAGGAAAAAAAATATCTTTGTTCATTCTGAATCATACAATTTGTAGATATGGTGTACCTCATGCCATCATCATAGATAATGCTAAACACTTTAAAAATAAGGATCTAAAAGAATTGTGTGCAAAGTTTTGCATGATACATCATTCCTCTTCAATCTATTACCCCCAAGGTAATGGACAAGCAGAAGCAATGAATAAAAATATTGAAGAGAACTGTGGATAACCCAAGAAGAGATTGGCACATCCAAATAAACCCAACTCTATAGGATTATAGAACTAGCATTAGGATGCCAATAGGGGCTACACCATTTTCCTTAGTATTTGGAGTAGAGGTCATCTTACCTTTGGAGGTAGAGATTCCATCCTTAAGGGTATCACTACAAGGGTTGATAACTAAAGAAGACTATAGGGTTGCTAGGTTGCATGAACTAGAACTGCTAGATGAGAAACACCAACAAGCATTTGATCATTTGAAAGTATTTCAAAATAGGATGTCAAGAACCTATAACAAGCACATTAAATCAAGGATATTCCAAATAGGTGACCTAGTTTTGTGAGAGAATCCCAAGAATCAAGAAGAAAGAGAAAAGAAATGAAAATGGGAAGCAAACTGGTTAGGACCTTTTGTGATCACCTCATCTTTTGGCACAGGCACCTATAAGCTAGCTGATTATGACGGAGAAGAGCTACAAGAACCTATCAATAACATTCACCTAAAGAGGTTCTATACATTAGACAGATGAAAGAGTATAAAGAGTATCAAAAAAATTATATGTTGAGCATCCTATTTATTGTATATAGTCAAAACAGATCCTGAAAATACCAAAAACATTGAAAAGTAGAAAAGATCAAACAAATCAGAAAAGCAAAAAAGATAAAAAATAGTGGAAAATTGAGCATGAAGAAAGCCTAAAAAAATTCAAAAATGATCCTCAAAAGATGTTATCTTGATGAAAACCTAGCAAATAGGCACCTTGATTATATGAAAATAAAAAAAATTGAAAAGGAGAAAAAATAAAAAAAATCAGAAAAGAAAAAAAAGTATCTTGGTGAAAACCTAGCAAATAGGCACCTTGGGAAAAAAAAAAGAGAAAAAGCTTTTAAAAATATAAAAATGAAAGCAAGATCCATTCAATCGGTGAAAATCTAGTAAATAGGTGCCATTGAAAGTCCAAGTCAGTCGCATACCTAGTGGTCACCTTGTAAATACTGCATTCGCCAGCATTTGTATATATTGCATAATAAAACCCTGGACAGTTGCATATACAAGTACTTAAAGATTTTGGTCACCTAATCTAAAAATTGTTCCAAGTCCCAAAAATGTAATCATATCAAGCTTTGGGCAATCTACTCGTAAGGAGAAAGGATTCATCAAAAGAAAATTTCAATCAGACACCAAATCAATTCATCAAAAGCACAAGTAACAACGCTTAATCAAATCCAAATTCTAATTCAATGTGAACCCAACAAAAAATTTGATCCAAGATCTCACATGACCTTATCTTTATTAGGATTAAAAGTATTAAATGGATGGAACTATACTTGAACAATGGATTTTAAAAACATTGCAAAATTTTTCTAAGTGTTAACTTGATGGATGAAATCATATATTCCTAGTGAGTTGATGAAAGTTTCTAAACAAGATACGCTATGATGAAAGTATGATATTTTATTGATTTTTGAATGACTATCTTAAGATCAAAGTGCTAAATCATGTATTATTTGTCTAAGGACATGATCATCAAAGAATCATCAAGGACTTGTACATAGGATAAAACTGCGATCTTTGTTTGTTTATGCAAAAGGATACCTTGGATATTTTGATTTTAAATATCATAATACCAAAATCCACTTGCAACATAGAATCTGACAAAATCGGTATTCATAGTCTCATGATTGCTTTCAATCAGTGATAGTCATACCAAGAAAGGATGGGAAAGCAAAAACAAGAGGTGCAAAAAGTATTCATATCATCATGGTTGAACTAGTGATGGTTGTACTAAAAAATGGAATTCCAAAAAATCACTCAATGATGAATATAAGCTCCAAATTTTTTGAATAATGACAGTTAGTTGATACATCCTAGATTAAATGCATTTTAATGTATTTTTTTTTCCTTAATCTTGAGTCTTTAAATTGCAAGAGGGAAATTGACATAAAGAAAGGGGGTAGTCAAATAAAAAATCAAAGAATCATAGAAAACTATATGTGATTGAGTGTGTTGGAAATAAAATAAAATAAAATAAAGGGCATTCCATTAGTTCACTTGCAGTTTCTAGGGTCATTTAGCACCATTGCATTACATTGCATTAAATCATTGAAATCATCTTCATTAGATCCATTTTATCTTACATTCATTTAAGCATTTTTCATCATTAAAACCATTAAAGTCATTGCATTTCATCATTTTATATCATTGCATTAAGTTGCATAAGTCATTTATCATCATTAGGTTCATTGTATTAAGTTGCATTAATCTTTATTATTAGAATAATTTTCATTCAATTGCATTAGGTTGCATTCATTCATTATAAAACCATTAAGTGCATTAGATTCATTTCATCTAGTATGCATCATACATATAAATCCATTCAATAAAAGCATTACATCATCATTTATATCATGTAACATATAGAATCATTAAGCATTACACATCCATATCATATTACATCATCATTACATATCATTTCATTGCATCACATTGTATTCATAAAGTCATTTCATCGCATTATTCATTAAATTCATCTAAATACATCTATATATCATTGCATCCATTAGTAAAAACCATAGCATTAATCAATAAAATCCACATCTATATATCATTACATCCATCTATTCTATGTCATACATAAGGAAACCATTTAAACATCAATAGAACATGTGCATACATATCAAAAACTGCATCTAAAAAGCATAAAACACAACATATAGGAGATAGAACCATCTAGATCTGCATATCATGCTAAAACACCTGAAAAAGAGATTCAACACATCATGACATCATATATAGTAAAGATATCAAACTGAGTATCAAAGTCTATAACATCATCATGAAGTAAGTAGAATATCATATTCCATCAAATGATCATAAGAACAATATCCAGATATCAATGTCCATCCAACCATCAAAGTATCAACATAAACAACATAGATCAAATAAAAAATGATACAATAGAGTCCAATGTCTTAATATCAATGAAAAGAATGAGATCATGTATGCCATAAAATACAATGTAACTGAAATATCTCAAAACATATCTCAACTAGCTAAACCACTAGTACCATCTCCACCATCAGGACTAGGAGCACTATCTGGTGGTTGACTCAAGCTAGGCTATAACCTGTACTGAATCATCACTGCCATAAAGGCCTACATCATAGAACTCAGTTGCCTCATCTCTTGTCTAATAGAAGAAACATTTGACTATAAGGCCTGAACCTCTGGGGCAACTGTGCTAGGATCCTGTGTCACATTAGTCTATGGTGGAGTCATGGAAGACAATGGCATGGAAGAAGATGGAATAGATAATGATGGAACAAAAGAAGAAGAAGATGGATGCGAAGAAGATAAAGGCATCAAAGTTGAAGCAAGTGACTGAGAAGAGGAAGCCTATGGAATGACTGAGCAGGAGGACCCTGTGCCTAATCAAGTAAAACCTGTGCAACCTATGCATCAACCTCTCATTGTTGCCTAGCCCTATGTCAACTTGGTCTCATAGCTACATCCCTAGCAACCTGATGGAGTGCTCTATCTACACCACCTCTAACCCGATCACCCATAGGAGGGATAGGAGAAGAAATAATCACTTGAATATGTACTCTACCTGCTCTGACTTCCCGATGACCCCATTGTTTGCATCATGATCTAATCCTACCCCCACCCCTCCCACCATCTCCATCATTTGCATCATCTCCATCATCCCCCGCATCACCTCCATCACCATTTGACAACTCATCAATACGTGGGACTCTCTTAGCGGGATTTGTAAACCTTGAAAATGGGTTCCAATGCAGCCAATCATCGTAATCATCTATAATCCTAGCATCCATAATATGCTCTCTCATTGACCAAGGTAAATACCCAAGGTCTCAAATATCTCAGACAATTGTCCTGTAATCCATATAGGGACCCCATAAAGATCTCTCAACCTACACCCGAGCATACATAGCCACTCCCTAGGGCATACCCTATGTGCGCCCATACTAATGTAACACTCTCCTGAAGCAAAATATATCAATAATATAAGTCGAACACATAATCATCCATCATGGGAAGAACATAAAAGGCAACTCAGTGCCATCCTTAGGCCAAGCCTGACAACCCACATATGGCCTCCAGACTACACCATCCATATCGTTGATTACACAATGCCAATAATCTAGCTTACCCATATGGGTCTGAATAACCATACCCTCATACATCTAGGCGAATAGCCAACCTAGATCTTGTTGTCATGTTGTGATAGGCTGTGTCACTGGGATATGCTCCCAAGTCCAAAGTTGTAAGAGAATCGCTCCTACAGTGAGCATAGAAGATCATTTGTAAACAATTGTATGTAACTCATGATATAACTAGGCTAATGCACAAGATCCCCAATCAAACCATTGGGGATGCGCCATCAAGTCCTCAAGGATCAAACCCCATCCAAATGCAAATCCATGCCCTCATCTATCAAAAACAAGGAACCCACTGATCAGAACACCTAATATTGCTAGTAGCACTAGAAAATAATGAAACTATGCCCATTGGATATGATCGTCTCCAATGGTCAGATCCAAGAAGACCTGCCGACATGCTGACCCATTATATACATAATCATAATAAACTAGCTCTCCTCTGGTAGGAAGGTGAAGGATACAATACACATCCTTCAAGGTGATCACCATCTCTCAGCCATAGCAGTGATTAAACCTCGATTCACTCAGAATCGAGGTAGAACCAAAAGGAAAGACAATCCACGTAGACCAACATGTCTCCTATCAAACGCACTCAAGTCTTGGATCATACTGAGTGGCAAGGGGTACGAACCATGAATGGCCAGTGACTTAAGCACTGCCTGCAAAAAGTAAGTTCAATACATTAGTTTTTGAAATCAATTATCATTTGGATCATCCTAAGTCAATCAAACATTTACAAATATCAAACCACAATCAATTTTCCTGATTCTACTCAGATAGGATGGAAAATTCATTATCACACCATCATCTAAATCTAGATTGATGATCAAATATCTAGACTATAACTAACTCATATTGACATCTTATGACTTGCTAAAACATCAGGTTTGTAACCTAAACCGATCAGTTGATCGACAACGTTGAACAATTTGAAAAACTAACTTCGGCAATTCAAAATTTTCCTATCAGGCTGAAAGCGCTATTTCAAGCTTTAAAAGTGCTAAAACTCAAAAGCGGTGTTTAAAAGTTTAAGTGAGCTACTTAAAAATTCAAAAGCGCAACATTAGGGTAAATGCGCTAAAACTATTTGAAAGCATTATTTATAAATTCATACATGCTAATCTAAATTGCAAAAGTGAAATCAAATTTAAAAGTGCTAGTTGACAAAGAAAAAGCGGTTTATGCCCTAGAACAGGCATGTAAACGTGCTATTCCAATTCGCGGAAGCACTAATTAAAACCGTAGAAGTGCTATTTGAAGTGTAAAAGCACTATTTAAATTAGTAAAAGCACTATTTCAAAAATAAAAAGCAAAAAAAGAGGGTTTTACTAAGAAAAATTCAAATTTTTTGAATTTAAATGCATAAATTGAAAAAATGGAGAGGTTCAGGCACTCACTGGAGGTCCGTAGTTCAGTGGCCATTGATACCATCGACCATGCTTGAATCTATGCTCACGTATCAAGATCGACATCATCAAGGAGTCAAAGAAGGTCAGAGCAAAAAGTCAATAGCAAAAGTGAAAATAAATAGTAAAAAAGACTTTTTACCCCTTTATATAAACCCTTTTGACCAAAAAAGGGTATCTTTGACCTAAATCAGGGGCCTGGGGCCTTGAATTGTTCACCAATTCTACCAAATCAGGGGCATTTATCATCAAATAGGTGCGAAAACATTATCAGAAATGAAATCAAAATTCATTATAAATTGATCCAATTAATGCAAATTGACCTAAACCGTCAAACTTTCCAACATTTATCAAATTTTATTTCATTTCTGAGGGGGCATACACTTGGATAATTAGATCATCATCAACATCATCAAATCAAGAGAACAACCATCAAATCAAAGCACAATCTTTTAACAGGAAAATTTTGCTTATCAATCGAAAGGGACATTAATCATTGAACCAACATCAAATCAGGTATCACATCAGCAATCTAATATCATATTTACCATCAAGGACTTCAAATCAATCATAACTATATCAAACATCATCAGAACTGCATCTTTTATCGAATATCAAACCGACCATCAACAGAATCAGGATCTTTATTAGTTGAATCAAGACCTTCCATCAAGTTGAATCAAGACATTCTTTGAACCGACATGCTTTGCGCGTCGACTCAAAGAGGGGCATTTGTAATCACTAAAAAATGGACAAGATCAATTTATTGAGAAATCAAGGCAAATTCAAGGCAATTCAATTCAATTAAATCAAATCAAGATCAAATCAACAATAAATTGAAATTAAACCTTAATCCAAAATCAATTGAAAATCAAAAGCCATTAAATCAAATAAAACATGATAAATCAATTAATTGTGTAATTAATCTAATTAATTACATAGTTCAATTTAAATCAAATCAACCCATTCAAGGGGTACACATGGCTAAATAAATTAATTAAAATCAATTGATTAATTCATATTTTCTGTCAACCACCAAATAGGATAAAAATCAATCAACCAATAGGAATTGAGGATGAAGCTCACAAGGATCAAGCCAAAATGAATCTCAATCACTCAATCCAAAAGAGCATCTTGTCCACTCATCTTGTCTTCTTGTCCCAAGCTTTGAGGACACAATATTTAAATTGTATTCAAAGGGTGGAACCAAAGACTCAACTCAAGCTTAATCATGATTAACTCAACTACACCCCCTACCCTTGCCTAAATCTATAAAAGCAAGGCTGAAATCAATTAATTATCATCCACAAATCTGAGAATAGCATCAAAACTCTTGCATTTTATAGCTACAAAGGCAATGTAAGGCTAATTAGTTGTATTTCATTTGGAATTGAACAATTTTAGCTTGTTTATCATATCATTTCTCATTCTAGGACTGTCATTAATGGAGGCTTGCTGAGAGCTTCAACATTAACATCCCTAGTTAGAGAGCTATAGAGTGCTTAATTGTTCTTTATTTGCTAAATAGATTTTCTATTTGTGGTAATTTAGTTTCTATTTGATTTATTGACAATACTAACCCTATGAAGGTAAAAATACTCATACACAATGTTATATGAAGAATTAGCTCTACTTAATAAGTTAAAAGGGTTAGCGTTTAAGTTGTGGGCCTCCACAACTCCATCATTCATGAGATTTTTGTTATTAATTTTCAACCATAACTTAGGTTTATCATTGTGATTATTGGTTCCTCGATTATTAATATAATTAGATACATAATGATTATTGTTGGTATTGGTATTGGATTTATTGTCTTTGAACAATTTTATCTCTCCTCTCTTTACCAATACATCTTCAATTTTAATCCCATTTTCGATAAGTTTTTCAAATGTAGGGGGACACTGGAGTTGGAGTCGATAATTGATCTCCATGTTCAAATTGTTTGTAAATATTTCCATTTTCTCATTCTCGGGGATACTTCATGGATACCTTGTGAAAATGGTCCTCCACCTTTGTAGGAATCCTAAGAAGGATTCACCATCTTTCTATTTGGTATCACACAATTTGAGAATTGTGATTTCATGCTCGATATTATAGGAGTAATGGGTTACAAACTTAGAGGCTAATTCCTCAAAAGTCTTTATTTCTTATGGGAGTTTAGAGAACCATTCCATGGGAGGACCTCCCAAACTCCTTGGGAAAAGTCTCATTAGGTGCGTAGTGTTGTGCATGAACTCAATACTTAAAGAGAAAAACTCTCTTAGATGATCCTGTGGGTCTGTTTTACCCATATACTTATCATATTTAGGAAAAATTGTATTCAAAGGAAAAGGTTCCATGACCAAGCTTTTGTCGAAGGGAAATGGGCACAAGGCTTCAATAGAAAAGGGCTTAGGTTTAGCGGCCTTTTTCATTGCATCAATTTGTTCTTGGAACATTTTTAATTGTTTGGTCATAGCACTCATTGGGTTATCTTATTCTTGGTTCTTCTTGAGTTGATCTATATCATAGTCATGTGGGAGCTTTACTCCTACTTGGGATAGGGTTAGGAAAAGCTTCTCTCTATCCCTATCTATCAATTTATCCATGACCTCAAGAAACTCCGTGTCTTGAGCCATTCTATTTTCTCTTTCCTCAATTGTTTCCTTAGGACCTTGATTAGCATTATTGATGTAATCATTATTTACTCCATGTTGGTGATCATAAAACACAGAGTTTCGATCCATTATGTCAATTCTTTCTTTAAAAAGGTGTGGGAGACTATCCCCTTGATTATGATTATTGAAAGAAATTTGATATTCAAAATCTTTGGCAATGCAAGTGATGTCTCCTTGTAAGGATACCCTGAGTTTGTGAGACCATGTGGAAACTGGCCTCCAACGAGGTTTGATTTCAATTTGATCCTTTGATTTGGTAATTATTGTTTTTAAATGAAGAGATTAAAAATATAAGATGATCTTTTGAATGGATATCTCTCACTTTTTTAATGTATTCTCAAATGCAACAATCACAAATACACTTGTTTCTTTTTAACCCTTTGCACAATGATGTTTGAATTTGCAAGAACGTTATCACAGGTTTTTGCACAAAAAGACACTTCAAGCAATCTACCTAGCTCAAAATTGGTTCGTAAACATGACTCTATAATGTAGTCTTTGCTAAGTTAATAAGGTATTTAATCAAGATTCCATTCAAAATGGATGTTAAAATTTCATCCTCCAAAAATTAGGAGGCTTCCCTCTCACCGGCCCTTTTAAGGAAAATCTCGAGAGGCGAGCCCACTAAAGGTCTAGCATTTTCATTTGAAAGAAAGAAAGTGGAGATAAGAGATAGGGTTTGGGAGTTTGATTCACCAAAAGGTGAAGAGCATATCCCTAGCTATTTCTCAATTCCCAAACACAATTAACAATGTTCAATTACTAAACCCACTAACTAATGGAATTCGAGTATTGCTACTCTCTTCCACAAACAAGGGGTTTCAATTTTTATGTGCTTGATTTCCTTAACCTTTCTTTTAATCAAGAAATTTTGACACTTTTGGCATTCTGATTCACTAAAAGAAGTGAAGAGCATAGGCCTAATATCAAAATTTCTCAAACAATAATAGGCTGCTTTTTAATAACTAGATTTTTGAAATGACAAAGCCACAATTTAAGCAAAAATATGACTAAGTTTTAGGATTACCTCATTTCGATGCTAGCAAAGGCTAGGGGCATTTTTGATGGTTTTTGCAAATTTTATGCTCACCTAGTGGCGATCATTCCTTTCCACTTGCTTTTCTTCCAACAAGTTAGTCAACAAAAAACAACCAAAGTGAAGAAAACAAGGATAACTTTGAATTTTAAGCCCTATTTATCAAATTTTGAGAAAACTTGATTAAGGAAAATAAATCCAATTAAGTGACACAAACTTTGATTTGTATGATTCTATAACTTTCAAATAGTGTTCATGTACCTTGTTTTCTTGCTACGAATCCTTTAGAACTAGCTTGATATGTGCGATATTCTCATTTTTTATTTTCCTAGCCAAAGCCTTTCCTTCGTGATTAAATCTACTCTTTGGTTTTTTTATTCTTTTATGATTAGTTATCTTGCAGAGACAGAGAAATCATTTTTTGACAGTCAGATTTTGAAAATTTGTAATTTAATCAAAAGCATTGCAGAAATTATTGTAAGCGCTATTTAAATTCTCAAACGCGCTATGGATTAGATTAAAAGCGCTACTTAAACTTGTAAACACGCTAAAATAGAGTACAAACGGGCTAAAGAATTAAGCAAAGACATCAGAAAATGATCAAACATGCTGGAGGAATAGGCAAACACGCTGACTAGTCAGGGAATAAGCGCTGATAGAAAATTAGACAGAAGCCAAAAAGGATCAAAAGCGCTATTTCTCTACACAAAGGCACAACAATTTATCGTGGATGCACTATTACAGTGCTCAAAAGCATTGTTCAAATGCTCAAACATGTTGTTTAAATGCTCAAAAGCATTGTTTCACCTGCAAAATAAAGAGTTTAACATGCAAAAAACTTGAAAATATTGAATTTTCCAAATTTTTAGAAAAATGAAGCCTACTACCCCACAGTGGGCACCATTTTGTGTACTATAATTTGTACCTTCATAGGGTTATTATCATCAATAAACTCAAATAAAAATAAAATTACCACAAATAGAAATCTATTTAAGCTAGAAATTGACAATTAAGCACTCTATGGATCTCTAGCTAGGGATGCTAATGATGAAGCTCTCAGCAAGCCTCCATTAGTGACAATCCTAGAATGAGAATTGATATGATAAAGCAAATAACAATGTTAATTCCAAATTGAATACAACTATTTAGCTCTAAATTGCAAGAGGTTTGATGCTATTCTCAGATTTGTGGATGATTTGTGATTGAATTATGCCTTGCTTTTATAGATTTTGGCAAGGGTAGGGGGTGTAGTTGTGTTGATCATGATTAGGCTTGAGTTGAGTCTTTGGTTCCACCCTTTGAAGACAATTTAAAGATTGTGTCCTCAAAGCTTGGAACAAGAAGACAAGATGAGTGGACAAGATGCTCTTTTAGAATGAGTGATTGAGATTCAATTTTGGCTTGATCCTTGTGAGTTTAATCCTTAATTCCTATTGGTTGATTGATTTTTCTCCCATTTGATGGTTGAGAGAAAATATGAATGAATTAATTAAATTTAATTGATTTATTTAGCCATGTGTACCCCTTGAATGGGTTAATTTGATTTAAATTGAACTATGTAATTAATTAAATTAATTACACAATTAATTGATTTATCATGATTTAATTGATTTAATAGCTTTTGATTTTCAATTGATTTCGGATTAAGGTTTAATTACAATTTGTTGTTGATTTGATTTAATTGAATTGAATTTTCCTTAAATTGCCTTGATTTGCCTTGATTTCTCAATAAAATGATCTTGTCCATTTTTCGGTGATTACACACACCATTCAACATGAAGGTCCTATTTGATGGAGGACGTGATATGTCATACATTCTTATGCATTTCAATAGTAGTTGCATCTCATTAATAAAAGGTGTGAGATAAACATCCATGATTTTAACTTGATGTTTTCATGGAATAATGAGAGTCAACATAAGGCGCTCCTTTCTAACCCTCATCCATGGGGGAATATTTTATACTATCATTCCCACTATCCAAACATTATAATTTAATCTTAAGAAAGAGAATGAGCTCACTCCATTAATTGCAAGACCAAACTTGATACTGTGGGGTTCATCTTTGAATTTTCTTGGTCATTTTTCTTCTATGTGTTTCAATGCTTTTGATTCACCTAAAATTTGAATGAATCCATCTTTACTCATATTCTTTGCATGCTAGTCCATCAATTGTGCAAGTGACTTACAGTGATAAATTCGTTGAAGTCTAGGTATAATGGCTATGTGACATAAAACCTTCTTTGGAACTATAGGAACTTGTACATCTGTACGATATCTCTTCTCTTTGCATACAAATAATTATACCTTGTTTTGATTATGTAAAATGAAATCATTTATATATGAATGAATTTTCTTATATTCAATCCCTAACTCAACCAAAAATAGATGCACCTCTCTGAATGTTGATGGCAACACATTCTCTTCAGGGAATATTTTTATTTTTAGTGCCTTGTAAGATTTCCATTTATTAAACTAATTTAATGTTTGACTTATGATGATCATGATTGATATGCCAATCTATACTAGGTTTGTTTATATGTAATCTATAGTTTAAAAACCCCCTTTAAAAATTATTAAACAAAGTTGATGAATATTTATGAATTATGTACACCAATTGACAATGCAAAGTAAGAAATATATTTCGACTCAATTCAGTAGGGTAGTGAATTCTTTGTCCAACCAATCAAATAGTGACTTGATTTTTAATAATATTAATGTGCATTCCGGTTTTGAGGTTCTACTTACACCTGATTTGAACACATGTGTCTTTGTTACTTTATTGATGGAGTCTTTGAGGTTTTTATCATCAAGATTAGGTTGGTGGTTATTCCCCCTGCTATCATTGTTACTGTCAACCATATGATCATTAATGTCATCATTGTTTCCATCCCTAAAGAAACCTATAAGAATTATATTCAATCCTTCTTCATGAACTACATTTTTAGTATCATGGTCATCATCATTAAGGCCATGTGGCATGTCATCAACATATGCGCATCTCATCAACTCTTAAAATTTAGCAGGTGGTAATGTTCTCTTCAATGTTGCTCTTCTCACCCTGGTATGATTTAAAGGATGGTTTGGATCATCGCATCTAAATCTTAATAACCATATTGAATCATGGGTATTAGTATGTGTTTCACCAACATCTTCTATCTATCAACAAACACAAGCATTATTTAATGTTTTAAAATAATTGGATAAATCACAAATGTATCATTTTCAAAGAAATATAATCAAATATGACTTTAAAAGATTCAAAATATAAATTGTATGAACATATATACATCAATTGAATAGTGGAACATTATTTTATAGACTACCTTTTTTATACAATAACTTAAATAAAACACAATTTTGACAACATCATTTATAAACTTTAGTCCACACTCATTTATTAATCTTTGGTTTTCTACCATTAAGAACATCCTCAGGGTGACCTTATTTTCCCCTTTTCTTTCATACAATAGTGCATTTTAAGAAGGGGTAATCAATCAATAACTCATCCCCAATGGTAAGGTCCATAATAGCCTCAACCATTTTCAATCTATCAACCTCTCTTTCCATATCTCCATATTTATCATTTATAACCTCAACAAATTGAAAATTCACTCTTACAGTAGGGTCCCTTCCTTTACTACTATTTATAAATCCTACAATATTTTTGTATGTGTACATGCGTCCATCTATATAAATAAGATGAAATCTATTCATTTCTTATGCACTTTCCAATTGGAGACAATGTGTATACATATTCAAATTTAGACCATATGCTAACATGCTAGGCTTATAGTTTGCTATCCTTCTCCATTCACCACTGTAATATGATGGACCATAAAATGGAATTAATCTCTTAGTAGTTTTTTTCTAAATTATTTTTATGTTTATATCCCACATGTATATTTTGGATGATAGAGAGGCCCAGATTCACTCCATGAATATTGGAGGGTCGTATCATGTAGTTGTATCCCCAAAATTGAAACACATCATACACTCTAGCTAGTTGTTTATCACCAGGCCAAGCACAATATAGTCAAAAATCATATGTCTCTTTGTAAATTTATCTCAAACTCAAGGGAAATTCATCATCTCCATCACATTCATTCTCATAGGATGTGTAGTCCACCTTCCCCAGGTCTTTAAGAAAATTATGTATCTATAAATCTTCTATTGTTCTATTACTTGTTTTCATTAATTCATCATCTTCTGAGTTGGTATATTAGCATATATTTTTGTTAGATATATCATCTCATAAATGATCATTGGCCTCTACGCTGGAAGTCAGTAATCTAGAATACTTTAAACCAAGAACTTTTTCCTGCAAGTATCTATTAAGAGAAAAATTAGTTATTTACATAATATAGAACAATGTTTAAATGACGTATACATGTTATTTATATCAATTTGTAAAATTTATTACTATAATTCCTATTGGATTTGAATCAATTGTGGGAGGTATACTACCAACTAAAATCTCATCAATTATGTAATATCTTTGTGCAATTGCTCATTTGATTCGTTTCTCTCCACGACATAGAGAACATCCACAAACAACAATTTTCTCAAAGTATTCATCCCATGTACTATAGTCCTTACCAACTTGTTCTTTAGTGCAATCTATTGGGATTATGAAAAGGTGAGTTACTAAGAGGGGAGGGGTGAATCAATAACCCTAAAAACTTTTGTACTCAATCGTTAAGATAATATCTTTCATTAATCGAATGTCATATTCATCATTACCATTCATTCATGTAGATAACTAAAATGTAAATACTTCTAATCTAACAAATAAACATTCATGAAACTTCATACACTTGATAAAAATATTTTGGCATCGTAGAAACCCTTGTTATAAGGTAAAAACCATGGTGGGGATAAAACCCACAAAGATTCACTACTGCAATAATAAATTTGCATGTTAGGGCATACAAATTTTGATCACTTCTGATGATCTTACCCTGTTAGGAGTAACATTTAAGACCTGTTAAGATCTACCTTGTTAGAGGATTTTAGCAACATTATTAAGTGTGCACTCGGTTAATAGATTTACAAAAAGGTAGTTAAGTCTACTCTGTTAGGACATTTTTCTACCATAATTATTAGAAAGTAACAATATAATGATCTAGATGTTTTCAACTTTGTTGAATATCAAATCTTATTAGCCCTTAATTGATATCACTTCTTTGTGATAGATATCTCCTTCAAATACTGCTCGGTAGCCTCTGGTCTTCTTTTGATATAATCTTAAATATTCTGTCAAAAACTTAGCCTCATAACCCTATTTGATCTTTAGATGTATCCTATAGGCGGATACTGCATATCATGTACACACTAATCTGATATCTTGAAAATTCTTAAATCATAACAATTTGACCTAATTAGGGTTGTGGAAACTTCTAGAAAACATTTGATCAATGATCCACATGAATAACCTAATTCAAAACTGCATAGGGATCATCACCAATCCATATGATATCTATAATAAATCTTTACCTTGATTTATGTAAACCATTTTCTAGCTCGGTAAAAACTATTTGCCTTGTTTTCAGTGTCATTCCAAACTTCTATGTCAATCATGTATTACTTGGTAAATACTATATTTCTGCCTTAGTAAAATAGTGATGTTTGGTAAACATGTATGCTCAGTTATAATTGTGCTCAATGTGCTCGATAATCATTTGGCTTGGTGTCTATGCTTGATCAAGACTATGCTCGGTTAACTTGTCTTTCTCCTTGTACTCTGCTTGGTTACTATACTTGGTATTTTGACTGACTTGTCTGTTTGCTTTGATTTACTGACTATATGTGTGACACTAATGACAAAACTTAATGCAATTATGTGTAATATTCCCTTTCTTTGGCATTAGTGACAAAAATACATATGTATGCCATATCCAAAATCTTTTCAAAATTTGTAGATCCCCCCATCAATATGCTCTCAATAAAGTACATACTATATACATATGATTCCCCCTTTTTTGATCATAATGCCAAAAAATATGTACTTATAGCTTGTAAAAAATATTCCTATGGGTTTTCTGAAGGTTGACCAAGAGGTTTTTCCATTCCTCTTTTAAACTTTCTAAAGCAATTTTTTCTAGGCCTACCTGTGCATGCATGTCAAAATTATGTTCAACTACCGATAGCTAAGGGGTGGAAACTAAATCCTTTTCATTCTTTACATGCTTCTACATCACATTAATGTGGGGTAATAACTCATCCTATAGCTCAGTTATTTGATCCTTTATTCTATCCTCTTCTTTCCTTAACTCATGTCTTAACATCTGAATGTGTTTAACCTTTGAATAATGCAATTTGAATGCATGGGGTTCAGTTATTAAACTCTATACTTTTCTAAAAATGTTCTTCAATTTCTCATTAATCTTTGTAGTAAAAGAATCTAAAGTGCATAGTTTCTACAAAATAGTAATAATCCTCTGAATGATACCTTATATCTTGATTACTATTTCAAAAAGTTTTACCTTGTGAATTTCCACTACTTGGCTGATCTTCTCCGTGACCTTGTTCTCTATCTTCTTTTCAGATCTTTCCTCTATTTTCTTCTTTGTATCAGTGGTAGGTGCATTGATATTCTTGGTTAGCACAACAAGTTGGTCAATGATAGGAGTATTCTCATCAACATTGACATCTAGAACAACTTGCAACAATATTTATTTCACATCTTCTAGCACCTGTTTGTTTTTACTTTCTTGCCTTAGCTTTTCCTGAGCTTCTTTTTAGGTGAATAGCTCTCCATACTTTCTAAGAGCTTTAGGGTCCAATGTCCTTGGGTCAAAAGTTGGTATTTCTATAATTTCATCTAGTGTGACTGGACCTTTACCTCCATATTTCTTCATTTTCTTCTTTTCCTGCTTGCTTGAAGTAGGTGACTGACTATATGGAACTAGAGACTTTTTCTCTGGATTTATCTATGGTTTCTTGGTAGACAAACTTTCTTCCTTCTTGTCTTTCCCAACATAAATTCCCCCAATTTGAGGTCCTAAGGATTTTGGTCTTGTGCCTCTAGTAGAATCATCTACTTTATTTACATTTTCATATTCCTAAACATTTACCTCAGTATTAGTGGTCTCAATGTTCTCTCCATCTCTTGTAGATTCACCACAATTCTTGGTGTCCTTTCCTACTTCATCACCCTTGTCTTCAACTATAGTCTATTCTTGCTTGGGTGGTATACTCTCTTGTATCTTAGTTGCTTTAGTATCTTTTACCATTTCAATTTGTTGCTTGATATTTATATCAATTGCTTGTACAAGATTAGGTGAATCACCTGCTATAAATGATCTAGCCACCTTAGTAGGTTGTGCATCTTCTTGGTTATTGGTAGTAGTAGCTACATCTTCATCATCCTTTTCTTCTTGGGGGTCTCCTTCTGTAATTTCTTCAATTAGTACTTCTTCTCCTTATCTTCAACATCTCTGGAATATCTTTCATTACAATTTCTACAATAGTTATGAAATCTTCAACATATGTTTGGTCTTCTAGCTGGTCAGTGTTAGAGATATGAATGGTCTCTTTTGTTCTATCAAAATCATCATCTATTTTAACTTATTTATTTCTATTTGGTATAGATTACTTAGTATTAAATGTAGATGTAGTTTGCTCGGTTTCATCCTTGGAACTAAGAATAATAGTCCAAATATCTGTACTCTCATCATCAACTTCTTGTAATTATCCTTATAGAATATTTAGTGCCCTTCCTTTCATCAAAAATTTATTTTCATAAGTTTTCATTGTGGCTTCAATCTTGGGAATAGATAGATTTGGCATTTCTAGAATCAAGGACCTTTCTCTCATCTTCTTCTCTGTATTTGGGGCATAGGTCCGTCTTGCTAAAACTTTATCATATAACTCTTGTGGTATACTAAGTGAAAATTCAACTGGTACTATTTTAAATTTAATCATCATGTCGATGATAGATTCTTCCATTTCTTCTTGGTCCTCTTTTCTCATGTTTGAATTCTCTTAATTTTAGGATGACTTAGTCCTCCTCTTTCTCTTATTCCATTTGTAATTTCATCTATTATATGTATTTCTTTATTAACTACAACTCTAAATTGACTATTTTCTTCTTCCTCTAAATCAACATCATTTTTATTTCTGATTAATCTTCTCCTCTTCTTAGGTTCAGGTACCTCAGTGGAAACTTGTGTCCATCTTTCTTCTGATAAGGCTTAGTAGGTGTAGGCCTTGTGATCTTTGCAACTCCTCTTTTCAGAGGTGTAGTCACACTAGTGGTAGAACTTGTCCTTTCTCGTGTTGTTGTATCAACTTGTTTCTCTTTTCCTTTCATTTCCTTAGGTGGCTCTTCCTGTACTTTTCCATCTAGCTCAATTTCCTCTTCATCTTCACCGACTGATTTCTTCTCTTTGGTTACCTCTTAAACCGACTTCTCTACTTCATCCTCAACATCACCAAATTGTTTCTCTAAATTCGATCCCAATCATTTTGTTTGTTTTCCTTCCCATCTTTACTCCAACTAAGTCCATTTTTATTCTTTTTTTTGCTTCTTCATAAGTGCCAAACATTTTTGCTCCTTTGTCCTTCGGTTCTACTAGTAATGCCTTTATTGACCTAGTGGCTTGGTCAATATCTAATTTATACTCCATCGATGGTAGTCATGTAGTTCTTGGTTCAACTCCCTTAATCAATGTAGTGTCAGTTTCCACTAAGAAACACATATAATCTTTATACTTCTCAACAATTTGTGTAGGAATTCTGTTTCTCTTATGCATTTTGTACTTAAATTTGCTGAAATAATAATCCATTATTGGCTCAAAATTCTTATCTAAACCATTTATGAATTCACTGATTTGAATAATGATGGGCTTGTTCACATCCCATTCTACATTACCGATCAAGGGAAATGAGTTCTGTAAGTAGAAAAATGTACATACCAATAACAGTCCAAACTTTTAGGTATTAGACTTTGCAACTCAGATAGTTCTCATGTTCTCCTCCAGTTTCCTTAACATAAGTTCAGCTAGGTAAATTTGAAGACCCTTCTTCATGATCTTGTATGCAATATCAACAATGCCTCATGGAACATTTTTTGGTCTACTAGATTGAAATATATTGTATGCAATCACATACTCTCTAAATATGGTCTCAAGGTCATTAGTAGTGTTAATCTTCATTCCTCTATCATCCCACCTTGCTCTAGTCAGCTTCTCAATTTCATTCTTTGATGGGTGCCTTAGGGATTTTGTTTTTTCACATACTGGATACTTTGTTACCATATGAATCACATCTTTGGTGATTTTCACTACCTCATCTAACCACATTGTTCCATCATGAACTTGGCTAAGTACAATTCTAATCCACTCAGTCTTGAACTCCTTTAGAAAATGAAGTGCCTATGTCAAAACTTTTACCTGTAGATTCTTGTGTTCATCCTTTAACTTTCCATCCTTGCATAGTTCCTGATAGGTAGATTGGAGCACAAAATCACCTATCTCACTAATCTTGTAGTTAATATAAGACCTAATGTCCTTTACTAGTAAAACCCTAGGCGGTATAGACAAAAATGCGTCATTGTCATCAATTTGTGTTGCGATCTTTGGATGTAACTTGTAGTTGGGTTCTTCATTTGATGTGCTCTTGATCAATGTCACTTTGTTTTCCTTATCAACCTTAGATTGAACAGTTTTTAAAGTAGAAGCCATTGTTGATGATAAGTTAGGGCATTGAGAAATCTACATTCAAATCACTCGGTTACACTTCAAATGTTCTTGAATAGATTTGAATCAATCTGTAGAACTCAAAAATCTTTGTAATAGCTCATAATTTGGTTGCTTAATCTTCCCTCTTTTTCACTCTTTGAATTCCATGCAAATAATGAACTTGTTCATCGTGTATTTATACCCCAAAACCCTTTACGACATAAGTGTGCTACATTAACTTCTTTACCAACCACTACTTGATTAGTGATCAAACATTGAATTATCTCCATTCTATCCACATTCGATACTTTAGCTCATTTAACACTACCAGTGCTCGGTTGACAACACAACTCGGTTATCTTTACCACTTTCACGACTGTCAACCACTTACTCGATCTAACTTTACCGACTATGCTCATTTCAAGTTCATAACATATAACAACCTAGATTTTGCAACTCAGATAGTTCTCATGTTCTCCTCTAGTTGCCTTAACATAAGTTCAGCTAGGTAAATTTGAAGACCCTTCTTCATGATCTTGTATGCAATATCAACAATGCCTCATGGAACATTTTTCGGTCTACTAGATTGAAATATATTGTATGCAATCACATACTCTCTAAATATGGTCTCAAGGTCATTAGTAGTGTTAATCTTCATTCCTCTATCATCCCACTTTGCTCTAGTCAGCTTCTCAATTTCATTCTTTGATGGGTGCCTTAGGGATTTTGTTTTTTCACATACTGGATACTTTGTTACCATATGAATCACATCTTTGGTGATTTTCACTACCTCATCTAACCACATTGTTCCATCATGAACTTGGCTAAGTACAATTCTAATCCACTCAGTCTTGAACTCCTTTAGAAAATGAAGTGCCTATGTCAAACCTTTTACATGTAGATTCTTGTGTTCATCCTTTAACTTTCCATCCTTGCATAGTTCTTGATAGGTCGATTGGAGCTCAAAATCACCTGTCTCACTAATCTTGTAGTTAATATAAGACCTAACGTCCTTTACTAGTAAAACCCTAGGTGGTATAGACAAAAATGTCTCGTTGTCATCAATTTGTGTTGCGATCTCTGGATGTAACTTGTAGTTGGGTTCTTCATATGATGTGCTCTTGATCAATGTCACTTTGTTTTCCTTATCAACCTTAGATTGAACAGTTTTTAAAGTAGAAGCCATTATTGATGATAAATTAGGGCATTGAGAAATCTACATTCAAATCGCTCGGTTACACTTCAAATGTTCTTGAATAGATTTGAATCAATCTGTAGAACTCAAAAATCTTTTTAATAGCTCATAATTTGGTTGCTTAATCTTCCCTCTTTTTCTCTCTTTGAATTCCATGCAAATAATGAACTTGTTCATCGTGTATTTATACCCCAAAACCCTTTACGACATAAGTGTGCTACATTAACTTCTTTACCAACCACTACTCGATTAGTGATCAAACATTCAATTATCTCCATTCTATCCACATTTGATACTTTAGCTCATTTAACACTACCAGTGCTCGGTTGACAACACAACTCGGTTATCTTTACCACTTTCATGACTGGCAACCACTTACTTGGTCTAACTTTACCGACTATGCTCATTTCAAGTTCATAACATATAACAACCTAGTGCATCTTAATTCATGAATATATGGTATTCATGCAATAGATATAAGGAATTGTTGTAAGATATAACTGATTAAAATTCACTTCCCACACTAACTTGATTGACTTAAGTAGAAGTGGTGAAATCACCTAATCCAAAGGAGGAGGTGTCACCAACTATTGTGCTTGTTCCTCCATTATCTTCTATTGATATTATCCACATTTGACTCATCTTCCTTATGATTCCATCAATAGTATTTTCATTCATATCTACACTCGGTTCTGGTGCTTGGTCTCTGCAGTCTTTACTTAAGTGACCAACCTTGTGATAGTGTAGACATGCCATTCCAGAATTTGTCCAGTTTCTAGATCTTCCTCTCCAATGAAGTCTCATATAATTTGAAACAATATTAATATATCTTCCATAGGCTATACAATTAATCCATGTGTTTTAATCCCAAATATAATAATTACCTTGCCTTCTCGGTTGATGTGTATTGTTTTGTCTCTTTAGTTTCCAAACTTGCTTCAGCTGTGCCTTGCATTCTTTTGATATATGACCATGCTTGTTAAAAATACTACAATACTTTTCCATGTAGTTCCTCTTAGGTGACTTGTTCATCTTTGATCTACATTCATATGCTTGATGTCCATACTTGTTGCAATTGTAGCAATATCCATCAAATTTAGGAATAGTGTTGGGAGTACCTTTAGCTTTACTTACTTTACTCCTGCAAACATTTGTTGTATGACCTGGTTTTCCACAATGATAGCATGAGAGATTCTTTGGTCTTGGATTTGCATAGGCATTCCTTTTCTTTGCTTGATTTGATGACTCTCCTTACTTGGTATATCCCAATCCATTGGTGTTGTCTAGTCTCCTTTGACTTATTAAAAATCCATCCATCCTTTCGGTGCTTTCCTCAGTTTTCTTCATCATTTTATTGTGTTGTTGTATCTTAAATTCATTTTTAGTATTTCATTTTCTTCCCTTAATTTACCAGTCTTCCAATTTTCTAAAAATCTCACTATTCACCCGGTTGACTTCTTGACTCATGATAATCATCTGATTAGAAATTTCAAAGTGATGCTCAGTAAACCTTTGTATTTCTGATTCATATTCTTCCAGTTTTTCAATCATTTTTCTTATGTCCTTAATAGGTATGTTTCTCTCTTGTTCATCTTGTGCTGTATTACTCATAACTTAAATCTTTCTCACCATTTGTGTTTCTTGTCCATTTTGTAGTGCTTTTAGTTACTTGGTGAGGTGTTGATTCTTTTCAAACAAATCTAAAATTATTTCTTTAGATGCATCAAATACACTTTTAGATCCTTTAGATAGTTCTTCAATCTCATCTTCCTGATACTAAGTATCATTCTTCTGACATGCTAATTCCTTCCTCTTGCTCAATGAATCTCTTAGCTTTTTCTTGATATCCTTAAGCTATTCCAGGGTAATCTGTAACTCCAATTTTTGATTTTCAATAATCTTGTCAAGCTTGTACCTTTCCAACTCTATGGATATTTCCTTAATAGTGATTAAACTTCCTTAACAAGAGAAAAAACTCTGATACAAATTGTTGGGATTATAGAAAGGTAAGTTACTAAGAGGGGAGGGGTGAATTAGTAACCCTAAAAACTTTGGTACTTAATCCTTAAGATAATATCCTTCGTTAACTGACTGTCATATTCATTATTACCATTCATTCATGTATATAACTAAAATGTAAATGCTTTTAATCTAACAAATAAATATTTATGAAACTTCATATGCTTGACACAAAGATTTTGGTATCACAGAAACCCTTGTTAGAAGGTAAAAATTGTGGTGGGGATGAAACCCACAAAGCTTCACTAATGCAATAATAAAGTTTCCTATTAAGGCATACAATTTTTTATCACTTCTAATAATCTTACCCTTTTAGGAGTAACATTTAAGACCTATTAAGATCTACCTTGTTAGAGGATTTTATCAACACTGTTGTGCACTTGGCTAAGAGATTTACAAAAACATGGTTAAGTCTACTCTGTTAGGAGATTTTTATACCACAATTGTTATAAATTAGTAGCATAATGATCTGGATGTTTGCAACTTACTTTGTTGAATATCAGATCTACTTAGCATTTAACTGATTTCACCTTTCTGTGATAGATATCTCCTTCAAATACTATTTGGTAGCTTTTGGTATGCTTTTGATATAATCTTGAATACTTTGTCAAAAACTTAGCATGATAACCCTGTCTGATCTTTAGATGTCTCCTATAGGAGGCTACTACATATCTGATGAACTACAACTGATTGAATATATGAGATGAATTGAAGAATCGTGATTAGAGATCACCGAGTATTGAAATGATATGTAAGATGATTAAATCAGTCAACATGTTGTCATTGATGTCAACTAGTCTTGACAATACTTATCATGTTAAGTTACAAACATCTAAACATCTGTTGAAGAAGAAAAGATGGAGAATAGAGATATCTACATGAGGAAAAGATGAATATGATAGAGAAGGAAAAGGTAAACATTGGGTAATTTATTTGATGAGGCTATGACTATATATTGTTGACTTGATCATGTTGCATTAGTCTATCTCGAAGAAGAGATTCAAAATTGAACAAGTCAATGTGGTCGGTAATTGAAGTTTTCTGTATACACCGAGCCAGTGCAGTGTATACCAAGTGACAGTATTAACTGAGCTAATCTAACTAGTTATCACCAATGCATTTCTATATAAACCGAGTATGGATGAAAATATTAAATGCTAAGGTTAGCTAACAGAATATGATGAGCTGGATTTTGTTATGATTTCAAGGTTAAGGATGAAGTTTGTTTTGAGATCCACGGCTGACAAAATTTGAAGATGATCTAAAGGATGAGATTGAAACATGTTATGAACACATCTACTGAGGAAGGTTTAAGCAACAAAATGGATGAAGGAGATTAAGCAACAAAATCTGATGGTTGAAAAGAAAACATTTTACCTGTCTATTTAAGAGACATGAGTTTCATTATTGAAATTACACTAGAAGGAGACTGTAGAGAATTCATGTGAAGACAAGTTTCAAGCATGCCTGATCAAACTGGTTATTGAAGAATCGAGCTGTAGATTTTTTACCGAGCATCAGAGAATCATTTACCGAGCAAAAGTAAGTTGAGATATTGAAGGAAGTGAATTGTTTAATGATCAGAGGATTATTTCTAAGGGCTTAGCATAGATCTGAATATCTACAATTGAGTTGTATTTGAATCAAATCATTACTCTATTAGTTTAACCTGTTACCCAAATTTTCCTGCCCCATACAAATTTGGCCACTGGTTGGGAGGTCCAATATTCTGTAAATCCTGTTGCACCTCAAAATTTCATGGTTTTCTGCCTGTTCTCCTAGTCTCTGCAAATCTCTACCCCTTGGTCTATAAGTTTAAATTCAAAATCTAGCCGCTTGACCCAAAAAGCCCTAAACCCTAAGCCTGTTATGTTTCACCATTACCTTTTCGGCCGCTTAAGTGACTCCTATTTCCACGTGCTTTTTATTTCTTTCTTCAGTCGTGGAATCTCCTATTCCTAGCGGTTAACCCCTTAACATCCAGTGATCTGGTGAACGGTTATGGTTTGGTTGGTGATCTCAGCTCAGTGTTTAAAGTGAACAATCTAGATCTACTGCTGGTGCATGATCGCATAGGCTAGGAATATTCCTTGCAATCATGCGACAACCATCAATCTTCACTTGTCTGCAAAGTTTAGTTGTCAGTGGGTCCACCGCCAGGTCATGCTAACATGCAAGCTTCTGATTGGTCAAAGGTTAGTGATGTGGTGCCATGTCAGAGCGGGCCCAGTGGGTTGTCAGTCGATGATGATCTAAAGATTGTTGTATGATCGCAAGGAATATTCCAAGCCCATGCGATCATATGCCAACTGTTGATCTTACTTTATCTCTGGGCTCTGTCAGGTGGGTCCTTTCCTGGTGACGTGTTCATTCGTTATTGGCTGGCTGGATGACAGCTAGAATCTGTCAGTGGGACCATGTTGGAGGATCTGCAGGGATGTCAGTGGAATTTAGATCGGATGGCTAGCACATGATCTGATAGAATCTTTTGAGCTCATGAGATCATGCACCCACCGTCTGATGCAAAGCAGGATTCTTTCTGTCTTCCGATGTCAATGGTTTTTGAGGTGTTTGCTCATGAGGCGGTTAAAAGAGAATAAAATAAAGAAAAGTTGCATGGATGGGCCCAAATTTATGTGCTCAGTCGGGTGATCACTTAAACAAAAGGGGATATTCTTTCCAATTTAGCGATTCAGAGAACAGGGGTGTTCGCTAGTTCACACAATAAGCATGTGGTCAAGTTTCCCTTTTAGTGAATGGGAGATAGTCTTTGGTCGCCAGTTCTCTGAATGTAACTGGGGGTCAATGAAGGATTATGAGACTTGGTGAATGCTCCATTTGCTGAATCACTTGATCAAACCAGAGTTAGGAAATGTGTTTCATGACTTGGAGACTTCCTTCAGTCGCGCATTCACTGAATGACTAAGGGTTACTAAGTTTGCTGGGATAGATGGGTCCAGATTGCCAAGTATTGCTGACGTGCATGATTCTTATTGAGTGAGAGACTGCTGATGAGGCGAGAGACTTTTCAAGGCTTTCTAACTGTTATAAAGATTATTGAGGACCGCCTGATCTGTTGGGAAATAAATAAATCAATCGTGACATTTTAAACCTGAGCCTGTTAGCCATTTTTATTCAAATTCAAATCTTTTTGCAGGGTTTTTACTAGTATTTGATCCAGTGAGCCACAAATGACAAGGGTAGCTCAGAATTTATGTCACCAGGATGATTTGCAATTGGGAGACTGATGTGAAGACCTGGGTAGCCCTCACAGGTCATTTCTTGCTTCTTGAGAGTACCAATTTGAGCATTCATGGCAAGCCCGAGTTGTAGGGAGGTAGATAAATCAAGGTGGCTTGTCTACAAGTAAATGTAGCATAGAGATGGAGATTGCATTCAAGGCACGTATCTGATTGATCAAGATATTTCAAGATACATTTATGATCAGACATGATAGAATTAGGGTTTGATTATTATTTGACAATTTATGTAACCCTAGTTAGGTTTTTTGACTCCTACCTGCATGCTTTAAGGGAGATGTATATAATGTTTTTGGAGCTTTTAGAGCTCAAGGTGGACAATTGTAAAAGAAGGATTTTCTCTTTCTTAGAATTTATCTGTGGCATTCTTTTTGCCCTTTGATTTCTGTAGTTTGTAGCTTTCATTGATGATTCAGATATTGTAAGGTACTTTGTGACATTTTTCATGTCCCTATGCTTTCTTGTCTGAGTTGTCTCTTAATGAATTAAGTATTTGAATGTTTTCAATGATATCTTAGGGTTCTTGATCCCTCTTTCTTTCTACAGTCTATGTGTATGCCTATGAATGATTTGATTTGAATGCTCTTGTGGGTATACTTCCACCCCTGGCAATCTATCTCATTCTTATACCCAATTGTAGAGGTGAATGTCTGTTTTCAGGTCATAGTTTGTGTCTAAGTTCTTGAGAGTGCTATTGCCTTGTGAAATTCTCTCTTTCCCTACATAGCATCTCTCTATTGTAGACCCTTCTATGAAATATTGATGCAAACCTATTTAGTGAGTTGTGATCTCCTAGACTTAAGATTGTGTGCTGAGTTCATTCTTTATACTACAATTCATACCATATTTTCGGTGTATCACCTAGTAGGTAGTTTTCTTTTCAAGTCATTTCCCTTTCAGCATTCCTTCTATCCCTTTCCCCTCAAAGATTTACTTTCCTATCTAGAAGCAAATTAAGGTGATTATCCAAGAGGAACCAGCCTAGGACCTAGAGGTCTCATCTTAGTTAGCATAGGTCCCACAACCTGGAGATGATTCCCATGTTATACTAGGTTATCAAGACCAAGAGAGCTTGAAACAAGGGTGCAAACTTAGTGTATAACATAACCATTGATTCAAAAAATCTCTTAACCGAGTGGACTTGATAGTCTTATGTTCTACCCTATGACATTCTACCGAATGTAAAGTGTTATCTTGTTGACCCCATAGTATATGTTGGTCAGAAGTTAACGGTTAGTGTTAAATCCTCTAACAAGGTCACACCTGAAAGTGTGTATTGTAACCTTTAACAAGGTTGGCTCTTCACCGAGCTCACTTTCAAAGAGTGAAATATTTTGGGTTACCGGTCCCTGGTGGTTTTTCCCTTAACAGGGTTTCCACGTTAAATCATTGTGTTATGTGTTTCTTATTATGATTGTTTTGCTATCATACTTTACATTCTGCATAATTGATTTAGTCAGTAATCACATTTGGATATTTACTAGTAATCAGCAAAAGCACAGAGACAAATTGAGTTTATATGTTACCGAGCTGCATATTTTGGTTAAATTTTTTTGTGGAGTACATCTTTGTATATGGGACTGTAGGATAACTGATCTAACTGATTCACCCCCCTCTCAGTTATTCTAACAATTGGTATCAAGGCTATATTGGTTGCTTGGAAGAAAGTTTTAAGGAATTGAGCATAAAGATCACAAGATGTATAAGAGGGAAGTGCTGAAGCTGAACAAGGGAAACTTTACTACATGGAAAAGTTGGATGAGACTTCACATATCTGGAATTGGAGATTCTACAATATCATTAATGGAAAATGGCTACCTACAATTGAATGTTGGAGATTTAACTCTTGATCAATTGAAAGAATGACATGAACACAACATGACTATGATAGAGATTGTTGCTACTCTATCTGATGTTGAATTTTAGGATGTCAAAGATTGCACTACAGTGAATAAAATGTGGGATAAACTTGCACTAGTTCATGGTGGTGATGTGAATGTGATGAGAGATAGAGCTGAAATTTTGAGAGGCCGATTTGATGACATGAAGATGAAGGAAGGAGAAAATATCACACAATACTCAAACCAAATTATGGAGGTTGTCAATGCTATTCAAGGAGCTGGAGGAACTATTGATGAAGAAACTGTGATAAGTAAGATATCGAGAACCTTGTTGCCTGTCTATGCAATCAGAATATATGCTATTCATGAAACAAGGTCTGCAGCTAATAAAACTCACTCTTGATAGTCTGATTGGAAAGATAATAAATTTTGAGCTAAATAAATTTGATAATAGTGTTGTACTGAATGTTGAATCTGCATTTATGTCAACTCTTAAGATCGGTAAATCTAGTAGTAAGCATAATATAAAGAATGAAAGTGATAGTAACACTGATGCTGAACTTGATAAACTTGAAGCACTAATGGCCTGGAGAGTCCAGAAAGGTAAAGGAAGCTATAAGGGAAAATTACCTTTAGCTTGTTTTAATTGTAAATAAGTTGGCCATATTTATGCTAGGTGTCCTAATAGGAAAGAAGAAGATAAAGACCGAGCTAGTGATGGAAAATTTGGTACAAGGAACAACAAATGAAATAATAGAGGAAACTAACAGTACAACAGAGACAATCAAGATCACAGAGACAAAGGAAAGAATGCATGTTACCTTGTAGATGATGATGATGACACCGACATTGACACAGATGATGATGTTGAGGTAGTGTTTGTTGCAATGAAAGATAATTCAAAAGAAGAGGAAAGGTATGTAGAAATGGAACTTATCTCTAAAGTTAGTAAGAATGAAACTTGGATCATAGATAGTGGTTGTACACATCACATGACTGGTGATGAAGATAATTTTTAGCATCTTGATCCTTATAATGGAGGATTCGTAAAAATGGGAAATGATACACCATGTATGGTAAAAGGAAAAGGATCAATCTTGTTGAATGATAGAATTAGATGTGATAATGCATACTGGGTAAAAGGACTGAACTAAAATTTGTTGAGTGTAGCACAGCTGAATAATTCAGGTCACCGAGTTGCATTTGAGAGTAAAAAGGTGAAAATCTATGATGACAATGGAATACTTGTTGGCACTGGAGGACAATCAAAAGGTAATCTGTTTTATCTTGACAATGCTAAGACTTCTTGTTTATTGGTGAAAAATGAAGATGTATGGTTATGGTATAAGAGGTTATGTCATGTAAATTTTGATAACATGATTAAGATCAGAAGAAAGAGAAAAGTTAGGGGATTGCCTAAACTTGCAAAGCCTGATCATGTTATGTGCCATCAACTATAGAAAGGAAAGATGACCAAATCTAGTTTCAAAAGTAAGTACCATTCATCTAAAGGAATTTTGGAGTTGGTTCACACCAACTTATGTGGTCCTATGAGAACTGAAAGCTATTATGGTGATAGATATTTTATTTTGTTTGTTGATGACTATACTAGATTGATGACTGTTATGTTCTTAAAAGAAAAATATGAGGCATTCAAATTGTTCAAATGGTATAAGTATAAAGTTGAAAAAGAAACTGGGAAAGTATTGAAATGCTTAAGGTCTGATAGAGGTGGTGATTTTATTTCTGATGAATTCACTAACTACTATAATGAGCATGGAATCAAAAGGCATGTTTCTGCACTGAGAACACCACAACAAAATGGAATTCTTGAAGAGGAGGTCCACATAGAACAACCAAAAGGTTTGTTGATCCAAATCAGAAAGACATGGTATGTAGACTACACAAAGGTTTATATGGACTGAAACAAGCACTGAGGTCATGGTATGAAAGACTGTATGCTTATCTTATCATTATTGGTTTTGTAAGAACTAGTGAAAACAATAACATGTATATAAAAGGAGATTATGATGATAACTTTTTGATTTCTGCTATATTTGTTGATGATATAATCTTTGGTGGACAAGATCATATCTATAAATCTTTTGCTAATGAAATGAGAAAGGAATTTGAGATGTCAATGTTTGGAGAGATTAAATTCTTTCTAGGTTTACAGATTATAGAACAGAATGATGGGATTTTCATCACACAATCAAAATACATTAAAGAATTATTGAAGAGCACAACCAGTGGAGCATTATTTTTAGGAGATAGGCTCATGACTTGGATAAGCAAGAAACAACCATGTGTCTCTCAGTCTACTATTGAAGTAGAGTATGTTGCTGATGTTGCAAACTATTCTAATATTTCTTAAATGAGACAAGTATTGGAAGGAATGAATGAGGTAATCACTGAGCCAATGATTATATATTGTAATAACACTAGCGCTATAAACATTTCAAAGAATCATGTGATGCATTCTAAAACAAAGCACATATCTATTTAGTATCACTAGTTGAGGGAACAAGCTCAAGAGAAGAAAGTGAAACTATAATTTGTAACATCTAAGGAACAACTTGTTGATATCTTTACTAAACCATTACCGAAGGATCAATTTGAATACTTGATGACTAGACTTGGGGTTTGTCCCCTGTCTATTGGTCACTGAGGTGATCAAAAGGTTACATCAACCTATTCTTATTAGAAGATCATTCATGTTGATGCACATAGCTCACTCTTTGGATTTTGTCTAAGGTTGTGAAAGATTGAAGAGGCTGAAACATAAATCTATACACTGTAGGTATTGACATGTAAAATAGAGAGTTACTTGGCTATTTAGAGATATTTTATGTTTTCTTTGGCATTATTGTCAAAGGGAGAAGAATTGCATATGAAAAAGAACACATCAAAAGGAGAGAAGATCAGAGAAAGGGATAGTTTGAATATTTGTTGTTGAGAACAAGAATCACAAGAATCTAAGAACTGACAAGATCAAATCCACAAGGAGAGTTTACATCTAAATGCCTGTTATGTTTCGTAGTGATTAAACATATTAAATATCAAGCTAGGGAGAGCTTATCGAGATACACCATTTACTTATATAGTTGTAGAATACATGTTTGGTATGTGTATGGTATATTTTAATATTTCTTGTGTTTCCATTAATGCCAAAGGGAGAGATTGATGAACTACAACTGATTGAATATCTGAGATGAATTGAAGAACTATGATTAGAGATCACCAAGTACTGAAATGATATGTAAGATGATTAAATCAATCAATATGTTGGCATTGATGTCAACTAGTCTTGACAATACTTATCATGTTAAGTTACAAATATCTGAACATCTTTTGAAGAATAAAAGATGGAGAATAGAGATATCTACATGAGGAAAAGATGAATATGACAGAGAAGGAAAAGGTAAACATTGGGTAATTTATTTGATGAGGATATGACTATATATTGTTGACTTGATCATGTTGCATTAGTCTATCTTGAAGAAGAGATTCAAAATTGAAAAAGTCAATGTGGTCGGTAATTGAAGTTTTTTGTATACACTGAGCCAGTGCAGTGTATACCAAGTGATAGTATTAACCAAGCTAGTCTAACTAGTTATCACTAGTGCATTTCTATATAAACCGAGTATGGATGAAAACATTAAATGATAAGGTTAGCTGATAAAATATGATGAGATGGATTTTGTTATGATTTTGAGGTTAAGGATGATGTTTTTTTTGAGATCCACAACTAACAAAATTTGAAGATGATCTAAAGGATGAGATTGAAATGTGTTATGAACACATCTACTAAGAAAGGTTTAAGCGGCAAAATGGATGAAGGAGATCAAGCGGAAAAATTTGATGGTTGAAAAGAAAAAAATTAACCTATCTATTTAAGAGACATGAGTTTCATTATTGAAACTATGCTGGAAGAAGGAGACTGTAGAGAATTCACGTGAAGACAAGTTTCATGCATGCCTGATCAAACTGGTTATTGAAGAACCAAACTATAGAGTTTTTACTGAGTGTTAGAGAATCATTTACTGAGAAAAATTAAGTTGAGATATTGAAGGAAGTGAATTGTATAATGATTAGAGGATTATTTCTAAGAGCTTAGCATAGATTTGAATATTTTCAATTGAGTTGTATTTGAATCAGATCATTACTGTATCAGTTTAACCATTGATTCACAAAATCTCTTAATCGAGTGGACTTGACAGTCTTATGTTCTACCCTATGACATTCTACCAAATGTAAAGTGTTATCTTGTTGACCCCATAGTGAATGCTAATCATAAGTTAACGGTTAGTGTTAATAGATAACAAGGTCACACCTAACAATGTGTATTGTTACCTTTAACAGGGTTGGCTCTTCACCGAGCTCACTTCAGAAGAGTGAAATATTTTGGATTACCGGTCCTAGGTGATTTTTCCCTTAATAGGGTTTCCACGTTAAATAATTGTGTTATGTGTCTCTTGTTATGATTGTTTTTCTATCATACTTTACATGCTGCATAATTGATTTAGTCGGTAATCACATTTGGATATTTACTGGTGATCGGTAAAAGCACAGAGACAAATTGAGTTTATATGTTACCGAGCTGCATATTTTGGTTAAATTTTTTTGTGGAGTACATCTTTGTATTTGGGACTGTAGGATAACTGATCTAACTGATTCACTCCTCTCTCAGTTATTCTAACAATATCATGTACATATTGAGCTGACATCTTGACAATTCTTAAATCATAATGATTTGACCTAATTAGGGTTGTTGAAACTTCTATAAAATATGTGATCAATGATTCATATGAATAACCTATTTCAAAAATACATAGGGATCATCACCAATCAATACGATATATCTAATAAATCTTTACCTTGATTTATGTAAACCATTTTCTAGCTCGGTAAAAACCATTTTTCTTGTTTTCAGTGTCATTCCAAACTTCTATGTCAATCATGTATCACTCGATAAATATTGTATCTCTACCTTAGTAAAATACTGATGTTCAATAAACATGTATGCTCAGTTATAACTATTCTCAGTGTGCTCATTAATCATCTGGCTTGGTGTCTATGCTTGGTCAAGACTATGCTCGGTTAAATTGTCTTTCTCCTTGTGCCCTGCTCGGTTACTATACTTGGTGTTTTGATCGACTTGCCTATTCTCTTTTCTTTATTGACTGTATGTGTGAAACTAATGACAAAACTTAATGCAATTATGTGTAGCACAATTAATTATTGTGTTTGGAAGATCCATTGTCATGTCCTCTTCCATTCATTGTTGTTTACATGATTTGATAATTTTAGGTCTACATCCACGTACATATCTTGTTCTTTTGTTAGTTGAATGCTTAGGCTCTAGATTTTCTCAAATATCCATCTATAATAATCAACAACATGCATTAATTTATGTCAATATTGGATAATACATTGTAAATTTTAAGAATTATATGAAAAAAGATGGACATATCACAAGATGCGATCAGATCATTTATTCTTAAGTCAAAATTTGAGTACTTGATGTCCTGCTTCATCCATTGTGTCCTCATTTGATATGACACAATTTTTTTCCATGGCCTTTTTTGGCTCCTATAATACACAACACGGTAAATGATATCATTTAAAAAATTATGCTATCTAACACAAGACCTCACTCTAGTCATATATTTGACATATTGATATCATGTTTTGTCCATGCTAATTTTTGTACTTTTCCCTTGATATAGAATCACATTTAATCACCATCTTGTGCATTTTTGACTAATAAGTTTGACCTCAGAAATATCTTTATATCCTCTACTTACCTCTATTTCCACCCACTTTCCTCTCTGTGATTTAGTAGATCTACACTATCTACTTCCTCTCTCCATGGCCTCCTTTGGATCCTGTAATATAAAAAAATGATAATAGAGAAATATAGAGATATGGAAAGAGAGAGAAATAGGGAGAGAAATGGGAGAATTAACAACAGGTCCCCATGTGGCTGCTAAGATTATTTTTTCTAGCAACCACTGCTAATTTTTTTAGGAGAAATAAATAGCTTCTTCAACTGGTTCACTTGTTTATTTGCATGCACAAATTAAACAGTCAGTCAAAAATCAGAGGGAAAACTTGGGGGAAAATAATGGAAGAAAAGAATTTTAAGAAGCCACCAGTCATTATTTTCAATAAGTAGCAGTTGCTTATTTTTATCCCCCCTCTTTTTCCAAAGCTTATTATTTTCTTAAAGAATAGTTGCTCTGTGAAAATAGGACATTGAATAAAATCAAATCCTAACACTTTGAAAAAATAACCTTAAACATTATTAAAATTCAAACCTTAAATAAATACCAACCTTAATTTAAACCCAATGTCATTATAATCTTTAAAAAAAATATTAATCATATAACTAAAAATAAACCAAAATGAATCTTAAACCTAATAATAGACAAAGCTAAATCCAAATCCCAAACCAAATTAAACCCCACCCCTAACGCTTAAAAAATTAAAACTTAGTTCCCTAACAATAAACAAAAATAAAGCCTAAACCTAAATCAGGACAAATTTTAACATCAAACCCCTAAAGAAAGTTCAAACCTAATCATAAAATTAATTGAACATCAAACCAAATTAAGCACTAACCCTAACCCAAATTTTACCATGAAATTACACTAAAACAAATTGAACCCTAACACAAATCCTATTTGAACATGAAAGTAAAAATTGAACCCTAACCCTAAGCCTAATTAAATAGTATATGAAATTAAAACTATCAATTGTCAAACCCTTTTAAAACATAATCTTAAACATTATTGAACTCAAACCTCACACCATAAGCTTAAATCAATACCAACCTTAAATTCAAACATAATGTAAACAAAAATATTAATCCTATAACTAAAAACAAACCAAAATGAAACCTAAACTTAATAGTAGACAAAGAGAAATCCAAACCCCAAACCAAAATAAACCCCACCCCTAATGCTTTCAAACTTGAAACTTCGTTCCCTAACAATAAACAAAAATAAATCACGCAAACCTAAACTGGAAAGAATTTTAACATCAAACCCCTAAATAAAGCTCAAACCTAATCATATAATTAATTAGACATCAAACCAAATCAAACTGTAACCCTAACCCAAAATTTACCCTGACCTTACACTAGAATAAATTGAACCCTAACCATAAGCCTAATCAAACAATACAAGAAATTAAACCTAACAATAGTCAAATTTGTGTTCTTTTAATCCAAACAAATCAATAGGACATAAAATCAAATCAAATCCCAACCCTTTTAAAACATAACCTTAAACATTATTGAACTCAAACCTCACTCCATAAGCTTAAATCAATACCAACCTTAACTTTGAACCTAATATAATTATATTCTTTAAACAAAAATTATAATCCTATAACTAAAAATAAACCAAAATTAATCCTAAATTGTGAGGTCCTACCCCGACCCATCTTAGCTTGACATTCATTTTGGCATTTGATTCATCAGGATGATACTTTGAGTAGAGACATTTGACCTATTTTGGATTACATATACTATCATTAGATCTTATGAGATGATTGTTATAGATTTTAATGATGATGACGTTAGTTGTACTCTTTATATATGCTCATTTTGGTTCCATGATTATCTATGATATATGAATTCTACATTCTGCATTTGTTATGTTATCTTTTAGTATAATGAATATTGGTGGAATCATGGTTCTATGATTAGCTTAGGATTACATGCTTATGTGGAAATTGAATTAATATTTTGATGCTTGAAGAATTAGGGTATAATGTGGATTATGTAATGATTCATGGAATGCAGTTATTCATTATTGTCAAGTTTATATGTTATTACTTCATTTTTGAAATGATTATTAATGCAAAATTTTATGATGTACTAACATCAAAATTGAGTGTGCATGAATATGGCCATGGTTGTAAATTCGGGGAAACAAGAATAGATCTAAGTGCAATCAGTTTGAAACCAAGGTCGACTCTAAGAAGAGAGTGACCTCGTCGTAACATGATTTTATTCGTAAACGTTATGCATGTGTGTATGTGGTTGACAATGTTTGTAAATGTATGTTTGTAAGTAAATTTAATTTTTGTGAAAATATAAATATAATTTGTCCACTAAGCATGCCAAATGTGTTTTGTGATGTGTTCTTATGTGAGGTGTCACTTGACACCATGGTGATGATGTGGCATGCTTGAGTGGAATATGGATCCCACCCTCTCCTTAGTTGGTCTTGAGTATTCTTAAGCTAGGTAGGTAGTTTAAGGAACCAAGATTTATGTAACCAATACTCTATTTTCGGATGCAAGTTTAACTGGGGTTTTTGAGGAGTTATGTGGAGTCCCAGGGTGTGGTTTAGGTTGGATTTTGGTGCCCCAAGGCTAGTACATGGGTTAGGGGGCTTATTTATTCTATTTCCACTTCCCTAGGCCACCTTTTTGTCTCTCTAAATGGGCCATTTTTGGTATAAACGAAAATGGAAATGTTCTCTAGGTTGCTTCACTTTTCCATGTGTTGAATTTCATCCCATTACTATAGCAAGGGAAAGTGTCATTTTGTCTTGGATCTAGAAACTTAATTTATTTTAGGAAGGGAGATGAGAGAGGAATGTTTGAATGTCTCTAGGGGAGAGAGACTTAGGAAAGAACACACTTGTTCATCTTGTTTATGCTAGATTTGGAGAGAGTGAGAAGAGGACTAGGGAGTGTTTGGGCTAGTAGATTTGAGAAGGATAGCAAGCTTGGAGTCAAGAGGAGCTCGTCTTCAACCTTTCAATTTTGCCTTTGCTTAGGAGGAGGTTGGTGGCTTCTATCATGTAATAATTTTGTATATGCAATAAAGAAATGTACTAGTGTAAAATTTGTAAATGGTAGTACCTTGTGTTGAATCTTATATTGTTTGGTTTCATTGTGTGATTATGCTTTTTTTCAATCTTGTTTGTCTTCTTGATTTGCTTCATGTTTTGGGTGTGCAAGTTTACTCCTCATCCTTGGGAGGATTTGAGGACTTGGGGTGAAGGGCCTAGTTGGGAATTCTTTATGTATGAGAACATGGTTGTATGAGCACCCATGAGAGCCTTCTTATGTTTGTTTGGGGGCCATAAGGGATGTGTTGATGCTCATGGATTTGAGTTGTTTAGTTGGAAGGGCCTTGTGAAGGCATGTGATATATATTGAAATGATGTTTTGTTATAAGATAGGTGTCTCCATAAGAGAAGTTTCCACCTTCACCCATCTATGGATTCAATCTTTAGAATCCTTTGTGCAAGCTTGGGAAGGGAGTAAATTGTGAAAGTCTTTGTACCAAATTGTGTTTTTATGTTTATGCTTTGTGTTGTTGTGTGTAACCCATCCTATTCTTATTTCCCCTAGCTCGGGGGTGGCCATGTAATGGCCTAGGCTAGGAGGTGAGCCTCCATGGCCATGTGGAAATAATTTTTATGTTTGCAGGTTTTTGGCTTTCTTGGTGTAAAGTTGAAGTTTAAGTGAAGATTCAAGTTTTAGCTGAAATTAAGGATTATTTATTATCCTCTTGAAAAGGATTTACTACTGTTGTAATTCAAGTTATTTCATTATAAAAATCATTGTATCTCTAAAAGTTGAATTGTTGTATATTCTATGATGAAATTTTAAATCAATTTCCTACCTTTATGTCAACAGAAATTAATTTCTTTCAAAATGTTTAGTTTACATTTGGTGCAGTAATTCTGCAAATTCCATAATTCTGCTCATAAGTTAAATCCCTGCAAAAATGCATTTGATGAAAATCTTAAGAAAATTATGTATAAATGGTAAATCTGTTTTCTACATTTATGCTATCAGAAATTTTTTTGGTTGAAAACTTCTAGTTGAAATGTTCAGTAGATAATTGATTCTGTATATTCTATAAATCTGTTTTATAAATTAAATTTCCTGCCAAAACATATGATGGTTAAAATTAAAAGAAATATTTCTGGTATATTAAACTTCAACTTCTATGTTAATTATGTAGTAAAAATTATAGTTTAAATGTTCAACTATTCATTCAAAGAATTTATGTTTTTCTGTATTATAATGGACATTAGAATATGTTAAACTATTGTTAGTAAGTTGTGTAATGCCCAGTGGATTTTGGGCATTACATTCTGGTATCAGAGCCTGTTTCAGCTCTAGGACCTAGTCTTGCTAATTTTTGAGGCAATTTTAGTGTTTACCTGCAATTTCTGTGTTACTAAATTAAAGATAATTTTCAGAACATGTTTGTAAATTCTATTGTGTAAATTCACTGCTCTGTATAAATGCTGAAATTGAGTATGTAAATAAACTTTACTCAGAGATGCAGAAATATATAGTTTTAAGATTACTTTTACAGAAAGCTACTTTTTTTTATAAATAATTACTTATACAAAAGTACAGTCAGTCACATGCTAATATTTACTTAAGTGTATCTAGAAATTTATTAAAAAAAAATTGTTAAAAAAAAAAGCCAGAGAGAATAAACTTGTAATGAATATGTTTAGAAAAAAATAAAATAATAAACTAATTTTTTTATATATTGAATATAATACATATTCTACCTAAATGATAACATAAGTATGTCCAGTTTGTCTCTTATTTATTTCTAAATGAATAAATTTTAGAGTGTTAATATATGTACACATAATGAAGTATTATAATGTACACATATTAATAATATTAAAACATTTATAATAAAATTATATACATACTATATGAATGTATAAATATATATATATAATCTATATATCAATATATTTATATCATTGGTATATAAATATTTGATACATAAAATGTATATTATACATCTTATAATAAATGGTTTGTGTATTTTTTTTTAAAAACTATTAAATAAATAACATATATTTAAAAATGCGTATGAAATGAACTAAGTTTATTTTTTTAGGAATTTAAAAAATATATATATAAAAAAAAAATATTATTAATTTGGGGGAGGGACGAAACCCTTCCCCCATCCTGCAATTCCTTTATGCAGGGGCCTTGCCTTCCATGGGCAGCACCGTGGTGGTGCTGCAATGCAACACCCTCAGGGGTGCTACATTGTAGCACCACCGGTGGTGTTGCAATGTAGCACTGTGCCACCCGTGAAGCCACAACAAGCCACTGCCACCACCGCTTATGAGCAAACCGTGGTCTATCTGCTCACGGTAGAGACCCGGTTTTGCATAAAAATAAATAGCATATTACTTTTTTTTTTAGCTATGATAATAGGAAAATAAAGGCAGTAAAAGGGAACAGATCTGGCATTAAAACTAAATCTAGTTTGTATAAAAATGGAATGATAGATTTATATTGAGAAAACTAGATCTTAATCTTTTTGAAAGAAAACAATAAACCCTAGCTGTACATATCTCATATTAGAGAGAAATCTGGATTGTTGAGAGAAAGAAGTACCTAGATTTGCACAGCAAATGGGTAACTTTTGAATTAAAAAATAATTAGAGAATCCCTTATGTGATTAAGAGATCTCTTGCTAACTCATACCCTCTTGTTCATAAGAGAGCACCCATAAGAAGATTTATGTATTCTCACCTTCCTCTCTACATACCTGCAAGAACAAATGAAGCAAAAGAATGTTATTAGGGTTTTAGTTACTTGTTTTAAATGGCCCCAACCCTAATTTTGAATTAGGGTTTGGGTGCCAATAATGAACTCTTTATTATTAATAATCTTAAACTATGTTTTCTTATAGTATTACAGTGCATACATATTTAAACAATAATTATAGTCGCTATGGGACCTTGGTAGTTCCTTTCTTTTCATAACATTTGAATCATTTCTTCTCAAAGATAATATTGTTCAATGTAATTTTTTTGTTTGAAATTTATAAACAATTACAATATTAAACTAGACGCCTTTAAATTTGGTATTCATGTAACTGTATTTTATAAGAATGTTTTAATGAACTTTTCTTTAAATTTTGGTTGTAGAGTTATGATATTTTAATAAGTTCATTATAATAGAGGGAGTAATTTATTAAATTTATGTTGTTATAATATCGTTAAAATATTAGTTAAATAATATTGACTTAAATAATTCCTTATAATTTTAAATCCTATTTTCTTATCAAGTTCATAACATTTTTTTTTTGAGTTGTTAACTTACGTTAGTAAATTATATAGAAATCTTTTTATATAGTGCTAAATTTAATTAATATTCTATTTTGATCTTAGATTAATAAATATTGTCGAATCTTAATTTTAATTAATACACTACTAAGTGCAATATTGATTTAAGACTAAAATTAACTAAGGGCTTAATCAATTAGATTGGAGACCTTTTATGAATTAAGAGTTATGTTGATCACGGAATTGGAATTCTTATACATACATTTGTAATTATTTAAATTGTTTTAATATATTAATGACCGTATTATTCTGTTATGATACTCCTACTTGTTATTTTGTTGTCATTAGTTATGAGGAAGTTGAAATATTTTTCAAAGTCATTCAATAATGAAGGAAAGACAAGTCGGTAAAGAAGGTAAAGCTAATCGGTAAAGGAAATAAGGGAATATGTAATTTCAGTAAAGGTAAAGCAAGTTTAGACACCGAGCACCGAGTTATACCGAGCTACAACATCAACCAAACTGAGAAGATGAAACAGTTACCAAGATAGAGGAAAATGTGTTATCGAGCACACTAGGCTGACACAAGGAGTATCTTTTGATATATTGCATCTGGACACTGAACAAAAAATGGTTTACAAATCTCGAGGAGATTATATGTCAGAGCATTAGAAATGTAAACATAATAATTACACATGATTACAAGGTGAGATTTTCCAAGGAGAATAAAGTATGATATATGTATTGGAGGAGTAACCAATGCTAGCAAGACTTGTAGAGATGATTCTATAATATGTAGCACCACTTCTAGAAATGTATTTAAATGAATTAGAATATGAAGATCACTGTGCATGCACGAAGGGTGATTGCATGTGTGAAGCAAAGATTGCAGAGAAGGTGATGAGAAGAGAAACCACCAAGTACAGAGAAGAGAGTGATTGTGATTCTAAATTGAATTTAACAAGCATTGAATTGATGTTGTAAGTAGTTCACAGTATGAGCTGATGAGTTAGTGATCATAAAGAGTCTGATATGCATATGTTTGATGCAATTTTAACATACAAGTTTGTGTTACTGATTAAAAAGTAATCAAAATTGTGAAGTCTCTTAACAATGCAGATCTTCACAGATCTTATATTGTAAATCCTTTAACTAGGTACAATTCTTAGATTAGAATTGTAAAATCCTCTTACAAGGTAGACTTAACAAGTCTTGATACTCTTAACAGGGTAATCTATCAGAAATAGATAACATTGCAGCTCTAACTAAGTAGACCTTTTATTGCAGTAGTGAAGTTTTGTGGGTGTCATCCCCACCACAGTTTTTATCCTCTAAAAAGGATGTCTGTGATACCAAAATGAAAGTGTTATGATTTATGTGTTATCTTTTATATGTTTTATATGATGTATGCAAAAGTTATGGATTCAGTAAATGTTTAAGGAAGAAAGTTCAAAAAGTTTGAAAAGTGTTTTACAATACTGATTCACCTCTCCCCTCCTAGTACTTACCTTTCCATACCTAATCCAACAATTTATATCAGAGCCTAGTCTCTTATTAAGAAGTTTAATCACTTGAGAGGAAATATTTGGAGGAATGGAGAGATATAAGTATGAAAGGATGATTGATAAATGAGAATGGCCAATGTGAAAATTAATGAATTAAGGAGAAAACTGATGCATTCAATCAACAAGAGGAAGAAGCTAGCACATCAATTGAAAGACACTCAAGATCAGGTTGAATAACTTGAAGAACAATAAGGGGGAATCATATCTGATGCTATAATATTAGAACTATCTGAAAAGAACAAAAACCTAGCTGATTAGGTAAAAGCATTGAAAAGAGAACAAAAAGCACAATTGGTAAGGATGTGTGAAATCCTAGAAAAAAAAGGAAAAGGTGAAGATGAGAGAAGAAAAATGAACAAAAGACTAGATGAGAAAGATATGGAAATAATGAGGTTGAAAAAATTTTAGTAAAACTTGACAAACCAACTAGTTAGTGAAAATCAAGATGTTGCAAGGAAAGTTGGAGAAATTACTGAACTGAGATATGACAATGAACATCTGAAAAATGATCTGAAATCTGATAGAGATGATAATGAAGTCTCGAAAAGAAATGAAGAAGCACTAAAGATATTGGATGAATAGCTAAGAAATCAGAGACAACAGAGAGATACTACTAGACTTGGATATAATGCAAGCAACACTACCGAGAAGGGTGAGTCCTCCAATCAAGCAGCCAACCAAGATAATGTTGCTATCCCACCGAAGATAAAGAAGCCTGCATGATATCATTGTGGGAAACCAAGAAACATAACAAATGTCTACAAGAGAAAAAGAGGTAATCCACTAAGTACTCCTAAGTTTAATGGTCACTGTTACAATTGCAATAAGTTTGGTCATAAGGCCTTTGAATGTAGATCAAGAACTGTTAACAATCCAAGGAAGCCAACCTACAAGGGTTACTATAAAAATTGAAATAGATATGGTTACAAATATAAATAATGTAGGTCACATAGAAGGAATGAGAAATGGGTCCTAACTGACAAAATGATGCAAACAACCGATAAGGACCAACTATACCATGAGATTATAATACAAGAATCACTTGTACTACATGCGGAATATTTGGTCACATTACTAAAAATTGATTTAGTTTGCATGGTATGAACAATATAAGATCATAGAGAAAATATGGAATGGCTTGTTTCCACTATCACAAGGTCGGTCACCTAGCCAAAGATTGCAGGTACCGAGGTAAAGCCCCAACTGATGAACAATCGAGTGAAAAGAATCAAGTTAATATTGATGAAATAAGAGATCAGATGAATAGGAATTGGAGAAGGAAGTCTCAAGATGATGGAACCTAACTTGGAATAATTGATAGCACCACATCCACTGGATTAGGTGCATCTACATTCACTTAATCGGTCAAAGGTATGTGTAGGAGCTGATAACCCAGATTATATCTTAAATTGGTTCCTAGAATTAGTGTAAAGATCCATATTAACATACTAAGATGCACTTGGATATAAATTGTGGAGTTAATATTTCATATGTTGATCGAGAAAATGAATGAGTTATTTTGTTCCATTCGGTGAAGGAAAGTGTATTTCAGTTATCAGTGAAATGAAATAAGTGAGAAGCATTTAATGTGTTACCCTCATCTTTTTCTTTGCTCTCGGGTTCGGTCTTTGTCAGCAAAAAAAAGGTCTAAGTTGAAGTTGAAGTTGAACCTTGTCAGATTCAAGTTCAAGTTCAAGATTTATTATACTTCACTAGTATGTCACCATCTGCAAGGTTGTCGGTCTTCAATTTGTCAGATTTTGAAAGTTGAATCTAAACATTGAACCTTGTTAGGTTCAAGTTCAAGTTCAAAAGTGAGGTCCAAATTATGGAATATTTTGGATATATGCTTATTTCTTTCGCAAGAAAGTTCCTTTTAAATTCATCATTACCAAATTAGATATGCTGGAAGTTTCCATGTGAAGTCATCATATTTGATGGGATAGTGCAAGCATGTTGTAATGTGATGTATGACAGTTGGTAGCACAGTATAAAAGGGACCATCATTATAAAGAGTGTGGCAATCAGGAAACATTATTGGGAACTGAAAGATTCATGCTGATTTGACATAAGAGTTAATGAGAGGAGCTTAATGTGTCATGTCAATTACCTCTTACTTAAATGTATTTATTTCTTATGTTTTGCAAGAACCTAAGATCTTTGCTAGCCTTGTTAATAAATTGAAGCCTTTATTATCATTTGATTATTAGTTTCTTTCAGAGGAAGGGAGAAGCGATATTGTGGTAAGGGAATTGTAGAGTGATTATGCACAGTCGATTGGTGAGTTATCCTATTTTATGTAGCCTTCAGTTTATAAAGGAAGGTTGTTCCTATATTTTGTGAAGCTTCTCTTGTTTTCTATTAACCTCTTTTTCGTCCCAAGTTTCCTAAAGCTGAGAGAAAAACTCATTTATTGGTATCTCTCCCTAAAATTTGTGACAGTTCCATGGTTAATGTGAATCTGACTGAGTTGTGTGAGAGGGTTAGTAATGCATCGAAAGGATCTTTTTCTAAAAAACTGGCCAGTATCAGATTAATGGAGGCTTTCGCATTTCCCCCAACCCTAACATGCCCAGAGCAAGTGTTAGAATGCGTGAACAAATATGACGCTAAGAGTAGATGCATTAAGGATGCCTCAGGATAAATTTTAGTAAGAATTAGTAGAGAAACACTCATAGCGGCTCTAAAAATCCCTCACAAAGAACACTATGAACCCTAGACTTTCACAGAAGAGAACCATGTATATGAGGGGGATAAGAAGAAATAAAATTCTCTTATTGCACAAGGCTAGTTGTCAAAGCCAGAAAAGGGTGGCTCATAGTTGCCGAAACATTTGACTATTGAAAATTTTTGAAAGGAACTTGTAGATATTATTTTCCTTTTAAATAGGGTTAAAGGAAACAAACATGCCTTTTATTGGGAAGATTGGATGTATTGCTTCATCCAGAAGATATTAGGAGGGGAGAAGTTTATTGACTGGGGTGAATTGATAGCCAAGAAACTTCATAGAGAGCTCTTAAACCTAACCAATTTGACCCCTTTTTACATGACCTCCTACCTAATATATATCCTAGCTTGTTGTAAAGAATGGGAGGGTCTTCCCCATGATACTTGGAATAGTGATATGAAAATTTATGATTATTATAAACATTTGCACAGTGAGAGGTTTGCAGAAGAATTCAAAATCTTTAATGATGTATTCCTAGGTAAACTAGTCTTTGAGCTACATGGAAAAGAAAATAGAAGACTCACCAAGGAAGCTATGCAAGTAATAAATGTATATGGGTGTTACTTTATTCAATTTCCTAAGTTTACCTATATTAGGGTTGGGGCATTTGATGAAAAGCCTTTGAAATTTCCAAGTTTTTGTCTGGCCAATTTAATTCTAATGGAAATTTGCATACATCTGGTCATTGTTGAACAAAAATTAGGGAGTTCTAAAAAGTCCTTAGGTGTTCTATTTCTCATAGAATTGGGTCATTATAGATGTAAAAGTTTCCAAGATGATTTGGCAATGGAAGGTGAGCTTCATGCCTTAAACTTAAAATATTACGCCCCTAGAGCTAGTTTTGACTACAAAGGTTTTTCCAAAACAAATCTGAATGTCCCCTCCATGTTCATGCATGTCCCAGAACTTGAGGATTATTGGGCTAATTGCTTGGATGATCTAGAAGTTAGGAGAATATTGTGGTCCAGGATGACTTTGATGCAAGTTATCACCTTAAGGGTTAACTTGGATATAAATGGTGTCGCAGAAGATGAAAATGTAGATGTGCTCGACCCTCAATATCTCGAGCAAGTTGAAACTCTTCCTATCCCAAAGATTGATTGGACAAAAGTAGAATATGATAACTTTCAGTCTAGGAAAACCATTGTGATAAGGACATAAAATTGGCTTCAGGAAAAGAAAGATCCTAAGATCATCTCTCAGCCCTCAGAAAAACAAGTGAAATCAAAGAAAAATAATTCCTCGAGGAAAATTTTTGTTTTGACTAACCCTATTGTTGGTAATTTTGTTGTAGGTGATCTTAAACTTGATGTTGAACCAGTCAGTTTGAAGGTTCAAGTTCAACTTCAAGCTAAACCTATCACATGTTGGAATCAAAAGATAAGGGCTGAGAGGGGAGGGGTGAATCAGTACCCTCAAATTTTTTTAATTGAATACTCAATCTGAAAATAGAAGATAACTAATCTATCCAACTAAATCCATTTCTTGCAACATTCATTCAATTAACTTGTAAATGTAAAGTGCATGAAAACAAACAATAACTCAATCACATAACACAAGATATTTTGGTTACGTAGAAACCCTTGTTAGAAGGTAAAAACTATAGTGGGGATGACACCCACAAATTATTCACTCTGCAGATAATAAAGTATGCTAGTTAAGGCTACAGGTTGTGATCACTTCTGGTGATCTTACCCTGTTAGGAGTAACAATTAGATCGACTAGATCTACTTGGTTAAAGGATTTAAACAACACTAATTGAGTGTTTACTCGATTAAGAGATTTACAATCAGACTGTTAAGTCTACTCTATTAAGATATTTTCGCTAACTCTGTCACAATGATTAGAAGATAATAGAAAGTATTTGTAAATGACAACTATACTTTGTTTGAATCAGATCTATGATATACTAAATTAATATCACCTCAATGTGTAGTAGTTTGTCCTCTGTTCTGCTCGGTAGCCTTGATTGTTTCTGAATAAATTGAATTGTATCTCTGATTACTGCTCAAACCATGTCTGAATTTTGATGTCTTGAAGGTGGCTACTACTTCAAGATCTCCTCCATCTCATCCTCATGATCCTTTTTTCTCGAAATGACATGAATTACAAATATATAGCATATTGCTATGATTTCCATGACCTAATTAGGTTTACATCTTCTTAGGAAACTAAGATCTACAGTATACAAAATTAACCTAGATCTAACTATTACATAGGGATCATCATTACATTTAATGATTACATCTACAATAAATGATCCTTGATCTTGGTAAAACATTTTATGAATTCGTTGTAACCATTTACATAGATAAATGTGCCATAACAAATTACTATGTCATTTCCTGGATTGCTCGGTAAACATAAACAATTCTGCTTGGTGAATATACTGGTGTTCGGTGTCCATTGTGATTGGTATTTACTGAGGCTTGGTCCTCGGTATACTCTGACGCTCGATAAAGCTTCTCTGGTGCCCGGTTAAACTTGATTCTATTTAGCTCTCGGTACTACCTTCTGAATACTTGGTATGAAGGCTTATTTGATTAACTGACTGGCATAATGTAGCTTGAAGTTCTTCATTTTACCAACTGATCATCATAGATAACTAACTGATCCACTTTGATACTAATGACAACATCTAATGCTCAAATAGAGATAAAAATCTTCCCCTTTGGCATTAGTATCAAAAATTTTAATGTATATACACCAATATATCTTTCACTATCCTGACTTCGTATAAACATGAAAACATTTATATAACTCCTCAAAATTTGCATAACTCCCCTCAGTGCATGCTCCTGGTATAAATGTAGTACACTTAGCATATAATTATACAATTTGACATATACATTATATTTTCCCACTTTTTGAGATTAATGCTAAATTAAAAAATATGTACTTACATCTTGTCAAAAATGTGCTGGTGGGTTTTCTTCAGAGAATCTAAGAGGTTTTCCCATTCCTCTTTCAAGTTGGTGAGAGCAATATGCTCAAGACCAACTTGTGCATGCATGTCAAATATGTTCTCCAACACAGAAATTTTTGGTGTTGCAACTAAAGCTTGCGCTTTGACAATATGTCGCTCAATTATTTTCAAGTGGGGACATAATTCTGCCTGCATCTTAGTGACTTGGTCATTTATTTTATCCTCTTGCTTCCTCAACTCTGCTCTTAACCACTTGAGTTATTGAACTTTAAGTATATTCTTATGAAAAGCATCCGGCTTGGTTAATGAGGCATGTGCACTGGCTTGGATTTTGGTATCCAGCTTTTTAATCTTTTCACTGATCTCAGTAGTGAAACTCTCCATAGTGAAAAGCTTAACTAATATTTGGATTATATTCTGAGTAATAGATTGAACATCGGTGATTACCTTAGAAAGTTTTACCTTGTTTATTGCCACTTCCTGGCTGATCTTTTCTACCAATTTTTCCTGTATCTTTGACTTTGCCCTTTCCTCAAGTCTCTTTTTTGCATCAACGTCCGGGGCATTTATTTCCTATACAAGAGTGTTAATATGGTCTATTTCTAGTGTGTCTTCATTTATTTGGACCTTTGGTACAACTAGTTGCAAGATGTCTCTTACATCTTCAAGAATCTGCTTGCTCTTGCACTCTTTCCTCAGCTTCTCCCGAGCTGCCTTCCTTGTACATAGTTCTCCATATTTTCTTAACTCATCAGGGTCTAAGGTCCTCAAGTCACATTTAGGTATTTCAATAACTTCTTCCAGTGTGACCGACCCTTTACCATGCTTTTTATTTTTCTTTTTAGGCTCTTGAGGTGAATTCTTAACAAAAGGAATAATATCCTTTACCTCAACACTTGGAGTTTGTTGTCCAGTAGACACATTATCTTCCTTTTTATGCTCCTCAATAACCTATGTGTTGGTTGATAGAGAGGGAGTTTCAGATGTAGTGTCTAGTGGTATGGTCTTGGTAAGATTTGGGTCACTTTGGCCCTATGTCTCTGCCTTTGTATTCTTAGGCTCTTCTCTCTCGGCATGTGTGCTTGTCCCTTGATCTCCTGGTGTATCCTTTGGTTGCTCAAGGATTGAGCCTTTGGGTCCTTAGAAATTATTTCTACTGCTTCCATCAAGATAGGAAGAACACCTGGTATAGAGGTTATTGTTGGCTCAATTCTGTGTCCCTCTTCTTGTGTTTTAGCTCTAGCAATATTGACATCCTCATCATCAGCAATGTCATCAGGATCACCATTTGTGATGTCCTTAATGAGTACATCTAGTACATTATTATCTATCCCTTGGATCTCAACTTGATCCTGTGTATCATGAGTTAAACTTATTTCCTTGATGGCATCTGTTGTATCAGGTACCTCAGTATCTGATAAGTCAATTCTCTATTTTGGTGCCAAATCTGCATCACTAATATGAATTCCCTTACCTTTTCGCTTTAGTTTCTTCTTAGGAATAATGGCTAAGGCCATCTTTTTTGATTCTTCTCAGGCTTGTATAATTGAAGTCCAGATGAGTTGACTATTCTCATCTATGTCTACCAAATTTTTATCAAGTATCTGCACTGCCCGGTTCTTCACTTAAAATCTCTTTGAATACTTATTCATTAATTCCTTAATTTTAGGATTTATCAATGTTGGCATTGCCAAAACTAGGGATTGTTCCCTCATTCTCTTCTCAGCATTCAAGGCATAGGACCACTTTTGTGAAATTATTTCTTCTAATGCCTTGGGTAAATATTTGGCAAACTCTATTTGTACCCTCTTGAATCTAGTCATCATTTGTATGATTGCCTCTTCAATTTTATTCTGATCCTTGGTTGAGAAATGCTCAAACTGAGTAATCTCAGGATCACTTAATCCTCCATTTTCAATTATCTCTTTAGCTACCTCATCAATTGACTAAATCATATTTATAAAAAAATTGAACTTATCATTATCATCTTCATCATCATCTAAATAATCTTTTCCTTTAATTAGTTTTCTTCCTTTCTTTGGGGCCTCAGTAGTAGATTTAGTACCTCTCTTCTTATATGTCTTTGTCAGTGTAGCTTCTGTTGGCCTTGATATTTTTACAAATCCTTTCTTCGGTGGAGGTGAAGTTGCAATTGTTGACCATGTACATTCCCTTGCCTGCACTTCTAACTACTACTTTTCTGGAGTGGGTGAAGGAGAAACCAGTGTAGAATCTACATCTTTGTCTGACTTGGTTTCCTCACTATCATGTGGTTTGTCAGTAAGTAGTAATTGACCTTTGGTTGCTACCTCAACTGGTGTACTGTCAGATCATCCATCATCATCACCAAACTTCTTTACTAAAATTTTTATCATTTTCTTAGACTTATTTGTTATTTTACCGATAACTAGGCCTGTTTTAATTCTTGTCTTGGCCTCTTCATAGGTTCCAAACCTTTTTGCATTAACATCCTTAGGTACAACCAATAAAGCCTTTATTATTTTGGAGGCAAAATTAATGTCTATTTCATATCCCATGGGGGCTAACCATTTTTTCCTAGGATCCACAGCCTTAATCAATGTTTGTTCCATGTCAACTAGAAAACATATATCATGCTCATACTCTTCAACTAGTTTCCTTGGAATTCTGCTACAAGAATTCATTCTGCTTTTGAATTGCTCAAAATAGTTGTCTAAAATTCTATTAAGATTATTTCCTAAACCCTTAATAAAATCTAAAATTTTAACTATGACTGGCTTGTCGGTTGACCACTCTATATTACCGACCGATGGGAAGAATCTTTGCACATAAAAGAATATGAAAACTAGCAAGGATCCAAACTTACATGTGTTAGACTTCACCAACCAGATTATCTTCATGTTCTCTTCAATCTGCTTCAACAGAAGCTCAGTGAGGTCCAACTAAAAACCTTTCTTGACTATTTTGTAGGCTATGTCAATGGCTCCACATGGCACACTATTTAGTCTACTTGACTGATAAATATTATAACCGATGACATGAGCTGCAAATTTTACCTCTAGGTCTTTGATTGTGTTAATCTTCATAGCTCGGTCATCCCACTCGTCTCCCATGTTCTTTTCAATATCTTCCCTCAGTGCACTGTGAATTTCTTTTGTCTTATCGATGGTAGGATACTCGGTGACAACATGAATCATGTTCTTAGTTATTTTTACGGGCTCATCCAACCAAAAATTTCCATCTCGGAATCGACTGAGAACAACCCTAATCCATTTAATCTTGAATTCTTTCATAAAATTTAGGGCATTCACCAGACCTATTACTTCTAATTGCTTGTAATCAGATTTTAGTTTTCCATCTTCTCCACATAGCTTCTGATAAGCTGCATACATATCAAAATTTCTAATTTCTCCTATCTTGCAGTGAATGTATGATCATACATTCTCGACCAGTAGAACCCTAGGGGGTATGCTTGGGAAAGAACCCGATTGACCAATTTTTGATGAAACTTCAGGATGAAGTTTGTATCAGGGCTCATTACATGTTGTAGACCCAATAAGGTTGACTTCTTCATCCTCCACAAACTTAGACTTTTTCACCTTTGATGTGGATGCCATTATTTCTTAAGGTAGGGTTTCGGTAAGTACGAGTATGAACAACTCAGTAATAACAGTACTTACACAAAAATGTCGATGAAATCACTTGGAAGACTTTGATATTGCGCTCAAATAATCTAAAAATACTTTTCATGAAAAACACTCTAGAAACTCTTCTCTCTTTGTAAATTCTTGGTGAAAAATGAACTAAGTTTATTGCATATTTATAACCTTTTCGAATTCTCACTCAAACCTTTTGCAATAAATGCTTGACCTACTCACAGCTTGACAAAAACTGTCAAACTCAGTGAGTACCACAAAATACCAATAGCTCGGTTAACATATAACTTTTCACTTGGTTAATACTGATACTCAGTTAACCTTACATAATAGTCACCGACGGGTAACTCCTTACTTGGTCTAGCATATATTGACTGTAAACTCTTTAAAGTCCAAAAATTATAAAACCATAATCCATCTCAATTCATGTGGATTTGGTGTGTGCACATCTAATATAAGGAACTATATATAAGATATGATCAACTTAAATTATCAGTTCCATACATACCTTTTTCAGCTTAGGTGAAGGTGTCGATGTCACCCAATCCAATGGATGAGGTTTCACCTACTACATTTCTTGACTCAGCATTATCATTTGATGTCTTTCTCCACATAGTGTTTCTTATTCTCATGATATCTGCATTTGTATTTCCATTCTCAAAAATTTATGTTTCTGGTGCTCGGTCTCTGCAATCTTTACTTAGGTGAACGACTTTGTGACAATGTAAGCATGCCATACCAGTTCTTGTCTAGCTTTGAGATTTTCCAGCCCATCTCTTCCTTATGCAATTAGCTGCAATATGTCCATACCTTCCACATACTTGTGTAGTTAACCCATGTGTTATAATCCCAAGTGTAAGCATTACTTTGTCTTCTCGGTTGATAGGATTTATTCTGTCCTTTTGGTGTCCAGACTTGCTTCATCTTTGTTATGTATTCTTATGAGGTGTGTCCATGCATGTTGCAAGTGTGACAATGTTTCTCCAATTAGGGTTTGTTAGGAATCCTATTCAACTTAGATCTACATTCATATGCTTGATGTCCAAACTTGTTACAATTATAACAATGACCATTGAACTTAGGTGTGATTTTAGGTTTACCTTTTGCTTTACTCCTGCAAACATTTGAAGTGTGGCTTGGTTTACCATAGTGATAGCATGTCATTATCTTAGGTCTCTAATTCTGGTTTTTATTCATTTGTTCAACTTTCTTAGATGATTCTCCTTACTCGGTGAAGCCTAATCCAGTAGTACTTCCAAGTCCTCTTTGACTAATCAGAAAATCATCAATTTTCTTAGAACTATCTTCAGCCTTTTTCATCATCTCATTATGTTGTTGTTGCATCTTCACTTTATTTCTCATTTTTTCATTTTCTTCCCCGAGTACTCCAATGTCTTCAAGTTTCCTTGACAACTCATTATTTACTTGGTTTATCTTTTGGCTTACAATAATCATCTGATTGGATATTTCGAAGTGATTCTCAGTAAGTCTCAGTATCTTAGTTTCCTTCACTTGTAGTTGTTCAATTATTTGTCTTATGTCTTCAATAGCCAAATTTCTCTCTTGTTCATCTTGTCTAGCATTGTTCATCACATCAATCATTCTTACCATTTATGTCTCTTGACCGATCTGCAGGGATTTCACTTGTTTAGTCAAATGAAGATTTTAATAAGATAAAATAGAAATTGCACTTTTAGAACTATCAAATATACTGCCTGAACTGGATCCAACATTTTCAAATGGTTCATCAATATCTTCTTCATGATAGTCAGTCTCACATTCCCTAATAGCCATGTCCTTTCTCTGAACTAGTAACTTTTTCAACGCATCCTTAGCTTGTTTGTATTGCTCAACAAGAATCTACATCTGAATCTTTTGATTCTCTATAGTTTTGTTCAACTTGTATCTCTCCATGTTTAGATCTTTCCTCTTTAGTGGTTAAACCTTCCAATAAGAGATCTAGCTCTAATACCAATTTTTGGAATGGAAAGATAAGGGACTGGGAGGGGAGGGGTGAATCAATACCCTCAAAATTTTTAATTGAATACTCAATCTACAAATAATAGATAACTAATCTATCCAACTGAATCCATTGCTTGCAACATTCATTCAATTGACTTGTAAATGTAAAGTGCATGAAAACAAACAATAATTCAATCACATTAAACAAGATATTTTGGTTACACAGAAACCCCTGTTAGAAGGTAAAAACCACGGTGGGGATGACACCCATAAATTCTTCAGTACTACAGATAATAAATTATGTCGGTTAAGGCTACAAGTTGTGATCACTTCTGGTGATCTTACCCTATTAGGAGTAACAATTAGATCAACTAGATCTACTTGGTTAAAGGATTTAAACAAAACTACTTGAGTGTGTACTCGGTTAAGAGATTTACAATCAGACTGTTAAGTCTACTCTGTTAAGAGCTTTTTGCTAACTCTGTTACAATGGTTAGAAGATAGCAGATAGTATTTGTAAATGACAACTATAATTTGTCTGAATCAGATCTATGATATACTGAATTAATATCACCTCAATGTGTAGTAGTCTGTCCTCTGTTCTGCTCGGTAGTCTTGACTATTTCTGAATAAACTGAATTATATCTCTGATTACTGCTCAAACCATGTCTAAATTTTGATGTCTTGAAGGTGGCTACTGCTTCAAGATCTCCTCTATCTCAACTTTATGATATTTTTTTTATCAAAATGACATGAATTACAAATATATAGCATACTGCTATGATTTCCATGATTGCCATGACCTAATTAGGTTTACATCTTCTTAGGAAAAACCTAAGATCTATGGTATACAAAATTAACCTAGATCTGACCATTACATACAGATCATCATTACATTTAATGATTACATCTATAATAAATGATCCTCGATCTTGGTAAAAATTTTTATGAATCCGCTGTAACCGTTTACATAGATAAATGTGTTGTAACCGATTACTATGTCATTTCCTTGCTCGGTAAACACAGACAATTTTGCTTGGTGAATATATTGGTGTTTGGTGTCCAGTGTGCTTGATGTTTATTGATGCTCAGTGCTTGGTATACTCTGATGCTCGATAAAGCTGCTATGGTGCCCGGTTAAACCTGATTCCATTTAGCTCTCAGTACTTCCTTGTGAATACTTGGTATGAAGGCTTGTTTGATTAACTGACTAGCATAATGTAGCTTGAAGTTCTTCCTTTTACTGACTGATCAACATAGATAACAAACTGATCCACATTGATACTAATGACAACATATAATGCTCAAGTAGAGGTAACATCACACGAATGACCCGTTCAAGTAGCCAAATGAAGAATATAGAAAAGGAGCCTATAATAAATCCTAGTGTATTGGTAGATTTGGATTCCCCTGAAACTGAGAAACCAGAAGAGTCAGTTCCTGATTTCAATTTGTCTAGTATATTTGATAATCAACAAGTTCAAGGTAATACATATAGAATTCTAGTAGACTCCCTTTATCTTTTGGGAAGCCATGAGATTCCTAAGAAATCTTCAATAGCTTCGAAATGGCTTGAAAATTCTATCGCTAAGAAATGAAGTGTCATGCCATTATCTTTACCAATGGAATATGTGGTAAGTAAGTGCTTGGGTAAAACCCCAAAGGTCAAAAAACCCAAGACAATCCAGAATTGAGGTCAATGAGTATATTGGTCATTGGATGGCAGAAATTGCCAAGCTAGTGAATGATAAAGGAAAAAAATATGTCTCTACGCAATATTATCAAGTATTTAAGGTTGACTTGGGAAGAGACAACAGAGCCACAGCTATGAAAATCTTAGAAGTATCTAATAGGAAGATCGCTAACAGGGTGTGGAAGGATGCCAAAGATAAGCAAGAAATGAAGGAAGTAATGAAGAATATGGCTCAATACACATACACTATCCAGCATCTAGAACCTCTTCCATTAAATGAATGCCAACTTCAATCGACGTAAAGTCGTCAGTCAACCAAACATTCCTGGATCAAGTGCAAAGAAATAGAGCAGTTACCAAAACATACAAAGACAGGATTGAACATGTCAAGTCTGAAGCTATCAAGCATGTAGGCTGTTTAAATGAAGCTCAAAAGGAAACCACTAACCTTACCAAAAAGTTTGAATTAAATTTTGAGACCTGGGAAAATGAAAATGTAACTTGGGCTAAGGAAGTCCTGTGGATGGAGGAAATACAAAATTATGGTTAACATAAATTTCTTGTGAAAGGCCAGTCCCAGGTTTGGATGACAAAACCTTATATGTCCTGGAGGAATGTATTGAATGGAGGAATGAAGTCATGGGTCAAGGAGTTTCTGAAATCAAAGATTTTCTTAAAGAACTAGAAATAATAAAGGACATAATTTTGGGTGATATTGATTGGATTGACAAGCATTGTTTTGAGGTAGACAAAGAATCAACCAGGATGAGAGAAGAGGTTATTAAGAACCTAGAGGTGAAATTTGATAAGCTGAGGGAAATGAAAACATTGATTGTACATGATTTCTCCAAGATTGCTCGTATGGAATCGATGCTCATAATCCAACAGAAGAAACTGGAAATGCATGATGAGAAAGTCACACAAATTTGAAAGGATAAAGAAGTATGGAAGCAAATAATTACCTATCTCGAGTTGCCACAACAACAGGTTATTTCTGCATTCACTGCTTATGAGAACTAGAAAGCTTCTTGGCTGGTCTCAACTCCATCACCTTAGGCATCGCAGATACTTGGATGGACTTAGGGGGTGCTTCACGCCATAGTTCTGTTATTTTCTTTTTTATGTTTTAAAGCTAGTTATAGTAACTAAAAATATTTACTTCTGGTGAGGTAACCTTAGCTATGGTTGATTTCTAGCCCTGCATGACTATTTATATGAAGACTTAAAACTTATAGAGGGTCGGCTCTCTAAGATATTAAAAATTGCTTTTTGAATATCTATGCTTGAGTTTTCTTAAAAACTGATATGATAAAATGTATGTAAAATCTTGTGGTTTATATATATATCTTAAGCTTTCGAAGTAATGGATATTGTTGTTCATTAATGCATGTGATTTTTTTTCTTGTGGAAATGAATAATATGTGAAGAGGTTTATTTGTTATATGAGTTAATCTTGTATCTGAAGCAACATAGAGATTTTGTTTAAAGATCTTAGTTTCAAGCATGTGGATAATCATTTTTATCAAGTTTGAATGGTTCTTTAACTTTCACATTCTTTTTGTGTTGATGAATTGAATGTTTTGCCTTAAGTGTTTTATGGTTAAACATACCATGATTCACATTCTTTCATAAATAAGATTGTATTGAATATCTTTTAAACAAGGTAGCTTCACCTTGGAAAACTGTAGAGAGTTTTCTATCATGGAAGCTCAATTGTTAGTGTTGTGATTATTTCTTTCTTTCCACTTTATGAGAATTATTTAATTAATTTTGGGAAGGAAAAAACTATTCACTAACAGTTTTTGGCAACTCTACTGGGGAGTTGGGTTCATATGCTCTGTAATAATGGTTTTGCCTATCATAGATGAAAAACCATTTTTACAACCAAATTTAGGTTTCCAAGACACACAAGAAGACCTCATTTTAACTTGAATGCATGTGCTTGGATAAACAGAAGAAGTAACCAGCAATATCTTCAGATCCAACGAGTGCTTGAGAGAGAAAAGAAATTGTTATCTCTATTTGAGCATTAATTATTGTTATTTGTATCAAAGACATCGGTCGGTTACTTATGTTAACCTAGTTGGTAAAAGCAAGCATCTCAAGCTAGTCAGTTAAGTCTTTACATTGAGCACATAACAGTTTTACCGAGCATCAAACACCGATACTGAGCACAGTAAACATCGAGCAGATTGGACACTGAGCACCAGTGTAATTACCAAGCAATATATACAATGTTTACTGAGGATCATAGATAATGGCATAGGAATCAAGAATGGCACATTTATCTATGCAAATGGTTACAATAGATTCACAAAATTTTTTACCAAGATTGAGGTTAATTTATTGTTGAGATATTCATTAAATGCAATGAAGATCTTATGCAATTGTTTGATCAAGGTTATTTGTGTACACCGTAGATCTTGGGGTTTTCTCTAAGATATTGTAACCTAATTTTGTAAGCAACATAAAGCAGTATGTTATATAATTGTATTTTGCATCATTTTGATGTAACTAATGTGTGTGCGTATGAAAAACTTCTTGAAGAATTAGCCAACTTCAAGATTATCAGTTGTCAGATAGAGTAGAATAGAATTTAGAGATAATTAGATTGAGCAGAATCAGAGCAGGCTACTGAGTAGTTCAGAGTAGAGATATTCATAGATAAAAGGTGATATCTATTCAATATTTCATAGATCTGTATCAGACAAGTTGAGTTGTCATTGGCAGATAAATACCTGTTACTTTCTAATCATTGTAATAGAGTTTTGGTAAAATCTCCTAACAGAGTAGACTTAACAGTCTTTATGTAAATCTCTTAACCGAGTGCACACTCAAGTAGTGTTGTTAAAATTCTTTCACTAGGTAGATCTAACTGATCTAATATGTTACTCCTAACAGGATAAGATCACTAGAAGTGATCACCACTTGTAGCCCTAACAGGAAAACCTTTTCTATTTGCAGTAGTAAAGAATTTGTGGGTGTCATCCCCACCGTAGTTTTTACCTTCTAACAAGGGTTTCTACATTACCAAAATATTTGTGTTATGGGACTTTTATATTGTTGATTTCATGTTATTTATCTTTGATAGTTAAATGAATGAATGATGCATACAATAGATTCAAGTTAAAGTTGAAGGTTACTACTGTTTGTTGTTTAAGGTTTGAAAGGTTCAAGAGATAAAAAAATTTGTGGGCACTGATTCACCCCTCCCCTCTCAGTACCCTATCTCTCCAATCCAACAATTGGCATCAAAGCTCCAGATCTCTTATTGGATGGTTTAACCACTGAAGAGTAAAGATCTAAATCATGGACAGATATAAATTGGAAAGACAATAGAAAATCAAAATATAAAGATGCATATTATGGTTGAGAGAAAGAACCTAGCTATTATGTAGAATGAGACTACTTACCATGAAGAAGAGATTGATGATGTATTTGAAAATCTTGGATCTAGTTCAAGAAGCATTTTTGATGGATCTAAAAGCAAAATCTCTGATTTGTCTGAAAAGAATCTTCACCTAACTAAACAAGTGAAAGCCTTGCAGATTGGTCAAGAATCACAGATGGTGAGAATGATAGATATAATGAACAATGCAAGACAGGATGAACAAGAAAGGAATCTAGTTGTTGAAGATGGAAGACAGATAACTGAACAACTTCAAGAAAAGGAAACTGAGATACAAAGACTCACCGATCACCATTTTAAAATATCTAATCAGATGATGGTTGTGAATCAAGAAGTCAACTGAGTAAATGGAGAATTGTTGAGAAGACTTGAAGATGTAGCAATACTTAGAGAAGAGAATGATAAATTGAGAAATGAAATAAAGATACAACAATAACACAATGAAATGATGAAATTGGTTGAGGACAGTTCCAAAAAGATTGATTATTTTCTGACTAATCAAAGAAGATTTGGAAGCAAAGCTGGTTTAGGATATACTAGTAAAGGAGAATCATCCAATCAAGCAGAACAAGCCAACAACAATCAAAGTCAAAGGCCAAAGGCATTGTCATGTTATCACTGTGGCAAACCGGGACATACTTCAAATGTCTACAGAAGCAAAGCACAAGGTAAACCTCCAGTCACTCCTAAGTTTAATAGTTATTGCTATTATTGTGGAAAATATGGTCACCAAGCTTATGAGTGTAGAGAATAACTGAATAAGAAGGCTAACAATCCTAAAATGGAGAAACTTTGCTATACCTGCAACAAAATTGGACACACTGCACAAGAATGCAAAGCTAAGATGAAGAAAGTCTGGACACCTAAATAGAAGAGCAAGCCCAAACCATATCAACCGAAGAGACAAGGTAACTCTTATGTCTGGGATTACAATACATGGGTTAACTATGTTGCATGTGGTAGGTATGGACATATTGCAGCGAATTGTTACAGAAAAACATGGGTTGGACAATCAAGAAGCTGGACAAGCACTAGAATGGCATGCTTACATTGTCATAAGGTCGGTCATCTAAGAAAGGACTACAGACACCGAGCACTAGAAGGACATGTATTTGAGAGTAGAAACACCATTGCAGATATCATGAGAATCAAGAACACCATGTGGAGAAAGGCATCAAATGAGAATGCTGAGTCAAGTAATGTTGTCAATGAAACCTCGTCCACTGGATTGGGTGACATCGGTTCCTCCACTTAAGGTGATATAGGTATGTATGGGACTGATATTTCAAATGATCACATTTTACATACAGTTCCTTATATATGATGATCTCATACAAAATCTGCATGAATAAAGATGCATTATGGTTTATATGTTATGAGCTAAAAAAGTCACACAGTCGGTAAAAGTTAGATCAAGCAAAAGGCTACCCGTTGGTAATCACTATCCAAGGTTAACCGAGTATTAGTGTCAATGGAGTAAAATCATGTGTTAACCGAGTTGTTGATGTTTTGCGACTATCACCGAGTCTACAGTTTTCATCATACTGAAAGTAGGTCAAGCATTAATTGCAAACTTTTGAGTGGGAATACGAAAAAGCTATATATAGACGGAAGGGTTATTCATTTTTCACAAAGCGATTAGAAGAGCGAAGATTTCATAGAGCGAGTTCGAGCTAAAGGATTTTTCTGAAGGATTCAAAATTTTTGTAGATCTAATCATGCACGTTCTTCACTGATTCCGAGTAAGTTCATCTACTACCAAGTATATTAATAATCTATTTTCATTAAAACCCTAAGTTAAGCACAATGGCATCCACATCTACTACAAGAAAATCAATGAATGTTGAAGAGGAAGTTAATTTAATAGTGTCAACAAACTTTGACGAACCTAAGTACAAACTTCATCCGGAAGTTGCCTCAAAAATGGATTCAGCGGGAGCATTTTCGAGTATCCCACCTAGGGTTTTACTGATTGAAGATGTCAGATCATATATACACTGTAAAATTGGGGAAGTTAGAGATTTTGAGATAATAGTGATATATCAACAACTCTGTGGCGAGGATGGAAAGCTAAAACCATAATTTAAACATGTTAAGAAGACATGATTAACAAATGCCCTAAATTTTCCGCAGAACTTTAAAACTGATTGGATTAGGGTCATGTTGAGTCAGTATCATGATGGAATGTTCTGGTTGGATACACCAGTTAAGATTACGAAGCAAATGATCCATAGGGTTACATGTTACCTGACTACCAACAAGGCCAAAGCATTTCACATCTCTTCAAAAGATGACATTGAGAAAAACACCGTAGTAGCATGGGATGGCCGAGCACTTAAAATTGCTACAATAAGGACCCAAAAATCAAGTATGCCTCACATGTGATTGTCTACAAAATCTTTCAGTCGAGTAGATTAAACATTGTACCTTGTAGTGCTGTGGATATGGCATACAAAATGATTAAGAAAGATCACTAGTTGGATCTTGTTGAGGTATTACCGAATCAAGTAAAAGAAAATATGAAGACTATTCAGTCAGAAAAATCAAATATGTGTAAGTTTGGTTCACTCCTAGTATGTTTATTCTTCTATCTTCAAAAGTATTTCCCTGGAGTCGGTAAAATGAACTGGACTACCGATAAACTGATTACAGTACAGATCTTTGATATGTTAACCAGTCTGGGAGACAACATGAATAGAGTCATAGATGAATATTTTGAAGACTTTAAGGTTAAGATGAATCTATGAGATAGGATTCCCAGTTCCCTAGTAGAAAAGTATGAACAAGATATATGTTTTCTTATGAACACTGACCACAATTTCACAAAGGCTGTAGAGCCTAGAACTAAATGGCTAGCCCCCATGGGATATGAAATGGATCATGATTTTAGCTTGAAATCAATCAAGTCATTACTGGCTTTACCGAAGGATAAGAAGGTCGAGAGGTTTGGAACCTATGAAGAGACAAAGTCAAGAATAAAAACAGGTCTTGTCATTGGCCAAATCACTAGGAAGGCTAAGAAAATGAAGTAAGTTTTATCTAAGCAGTTTGGAGATGAATTTGACTCATCTGAGGAGTCACCAGTTGATCCTGCAACCGAAGGTCAGTTAATGTTGGCTGACAAATCGTATGACAGTGAGGAAACTGAGTCCAAAAAGGAAAAAGACTCTATACCATTTTCTCCCACCCCTATTCCTAAGAAGAAGCAGTTGCCAGTGCAGACAGGTGCACGAACAAGGTCATCAAATGTAGCTTCACCACCACAGAAGAAGGGAGCTATGAAAGTAGCAAAACCTAAGACAACTACACCGACAAAAACATATGCAAAGAGAGGACCCAAGGTTTTAGCTGAGGCACCAAGGAAAAGAAGAAGGTTAATAAGATGTAAGGAAGACCTTGAGGAAGAAGAAAATGAAAATGACCAAAGTCAATTCAAGGTAGTCAGCAACAAGGAAAGATCAATTGATGAGGTTGCTACAAACATAATTGAGAATGGAGATCTCTCAAATCTGAAACTTAGTCAGTTTCACAACATGTCTACCGAGGACCAAAATACAATTGAGGAAGCAGTCATTCAAATGATGATACACTTCAGAAAAGTTCCATTGGAATTCACTACACAACTTCCAAAGGCATTAGAGGAAAGAATAAATCAGAAGTGGTCCTATGCCTTGGATACCGAGAGAAAAATGAGGGAACAAGTCCTAGTATCGGTAGCACCAAACTTATCTCTTGAAGAGATTAAAGAGCTTATGGATACATATTTTCAAAGATTCAAAATAAAAGGCTGGGATATGAAATTTTTAGATGAAAATCTGGCAGATCTTGATGAGTCTGGTCAACTCATCTGCACATCAATTCTTGCTGTCAGAGAGAAAAATGAGAAAAATGCATTTCAAAATTTGTCTAAAAAGAGACATAAGTCTAAAGGAAAAGGTATATTCATTGATGATGATGTAGTAAAGAAGACAAAAGAATCAGATGTATCATTTACCGAGGTAATTGATACAACACTTGCAAAAGAAATTAATGACAGTTCACAGGATGCACTGGATCTAGCAGAGATCCAGGTAAAGGAGAAAAATGATAATGATGTACTCATTGAGGACATCACAAATGGTGATCCTAATGATAGAAATGAAGATGAAGATGTGAACATTGCACTAGACAATGCGCAGGATGAAGGTCAAGTTACTGAGTGTGCATTCACATCATTATCGGGTGAGATTCCTATACTTATAGAAGCTGTTGAAATCATAAAAAAGGAACAACTTGATGGCTCAGATCCCGAGCAACCAAAGGATACTATAGGGGAACAAAGCACCGAAACACCTACAGAAACAAACAAGCCTGAAGAAAAAGAGGCTATTGAAATAGAAACAAATGAACAAGAAGATCCCAAAGTAGCCGAGGATACCCCACTTGACACAACATCAGAGGCTCCATCTCATTCAACCAACACACTGGTTACTGAGGAGCAGAAAAAGTAAGATAATGTGTCAACTGGATAGAACACATCGAGGGTAGAAGAAAAAGCTATTGTCTTGATTACAAAGAGCTCACCTCAAGAGCCTGAGAAGAAGAAGAAGAAGAAGAAAAACAAAGTAAAAGGGCCGATTACATTAGAAGAGGTTATTATTATACTCGAGTGTGACCCAAGGACACTAAGCCCCGAGGAACTAAGAAAATATGGGGAGTTATGCACAAGGAAAATGACACAAGAGAAATTGAGACAAGAATGCAGGAGCAAGGAGATACTAGAAAATGTAAGAGATATCTTACAACGGGTCATACTAGAGGTACATATTAACGAGGATACTCCTATCATGGACCAACTTGCTACACTTTCTAAAGAGATATTTTCCCTAGATGTCGATGCATACAAAAGAATAGAAGAAATGGCAGTTTTGAACATTCAAGACAAGCTAGCAGAGAAGATTAGCCAAGAAGTGGCAATCAACAAGGTAAAATTAGCTGAGGTAATCAATGAGATCAAATCTATCATTCAGTTAATAAGTCAAATCTTACTGAAGCTATGCACTGTGGAAACATTCACTGCTGTGATTAGCGAAAAGCTTAAACAAATTGATCATGAAATCAAGGTCAGTGAACAAGCAGCTATCACCAAGCCACAAGCTTTTGCAAAGCACATATTAAGAGTTCAAGAACTCATGTGGTCAATAGTAGATCTCAGGAATCAAGAAGAAAGAACAAGTGATCAGGTCACTGAAATACAAACCGAGCTCCTGCCCTATCAAAAACTTTTTGAGAAACACATTGTCAAAGCGGAAACACTTGTTGCAACACCAAAATTTTTTGTGTTGCATAATATCTTTGACATGCATGCACAAGTCGGTCTTGAGTATCTTGCTCTCACCAACTTGAAAGAGGAATGGGAAAACCTCTTGGAGTCACAGAAGAAAACCCATAAGCACATTTTTGACAAGCTATAAGTATACATATTCTTATTTGGCATTAATATCAAAAAGGGGGAAAACATGTATATGTCAAATATGTATATAAAATGCTAAGTATACTACACATATCCAGGAGCATGCACCGAGGGGGAGTTTATAAATTTTTGTGTTCTATGTATATGGTGGAGACAGGAAATATTTTTGAGACTTTTTGTCTATATACAATTTGAGTTTTGATACTAATGCCAAAGGGGGAGATTGTTATCTCTATTTGAGCATTAATGATTGTCATTAGTATCAAAGACATCATTTGGTTACTTATGTTAACCTAGTTGGTAAAAGCAAGCATCTCAAGCTAGTCAGTTAAGTCTTTACACTGAGCACATAATAGTTTTACTGAGCATCAGACACCAATACCGAGCACAGTAAACACCGAGCAGATTGGATACCGAGCACCAATGTAATTACTGAGTAGTATATACAGTGTTTACCGAGGATTAAAAAAAATGGCATAGGAATCAAGAATGGCACATTTATCTATGCAAACGGTTACAACAGAATCACAAAATTTTTTACCAAGATCGAGGTTAATTTATTGTTGAGATATTCATTAAATGTGATGAAGATCTTATGCAATTGTTTGATCAAGGTTATTTTTGTACACCGTAGATCTTAGGGTTTTCTCTGAGATATTGTAACCTAATTTTGTAAGCGGCATAAAGTAGTATGCTATATAATTGTATTTTACATCATTTTGATGTAATTGATGTGTGTGTGTATGAAGAACTTCTTGAAGCATTAGCCAACTTCAAGATTATCAATTGTCAGACAGAGCAGAACAAAATTAAGAGATAATCAGATTGAGCAGAATCAGAGTAGGCTATCGAGCAGTTCAAAGAAGAGATCTTCATAGATAAAAGGTGATATCTATTCAGCATTTCATAGATCTATATCAAACAAGTTGAGTTGTCATTAGCAGATAAATACCTATTACTTTCTAATCATTGTAATAGAGTTTTGGTAAAATCTCCTAACAGAGTAGACTTAACAGTCTTTATGTAAATCTCTTAACCGAGTGCACACTCAAGTAGTGTTTTTAAAATCCTTTCACTAGGTAGATCTAACTGATCTAATATGTTACTCCTAACAGGGTAAGATTACCAGAAGTGATCACCACTTGTAGCCCTAACAGGAAAACCTTTTCTATTTGCAGTAGTAAAGAATTTGTGGGTGTCATCCCCACCGTAGTTTTTACCTTCTAACAAGGGTTTCTACATTACCAAAATATTTGTGTTATGGGACTATTATATTATTGATTTCATGTTATTTATCTTTGATAGTTAAATGAATGAATGATGCATACAATAGATTCAAGTTAAAGTTGAAGGTTACTATTGTTTTCTATTTAAGGTTTGAAAGGTTCGAGAGCTAAAAAAATTTGTGGGCACTAATTCACCCCTCCCCTCTCAGTACCCTATCTCTCCAATCCAACAGAAATTGATGAAATACTAAGAGGTATACTCGTTACCTAGGAAGCAGTTGGGGTAAACAAGATAGCTAGAGCCAATTAAGTTTTCTTGAAATTGGCAGATAAGAGATACACTAGAAGAGATCGGGCAAGAGATTTGATTGACACAAACTTTGAAGACCTAGCAAAGGTTGACTTTAAACCCCAAAATCCTTCCAAAGAAAGATGCTACAAGACAATCAGTAGACCTTCCTCCCCCACCAAATCATCTCCCATAAGTTCTTTTCAATCCTTGGTGTCACCTGGAACCTTGGTTCCTTCCTTCATTAATTTGCAACCTATAAACATCATCTTTCCCTCCATGGCCCAAAACCAACCTTGGGTCGTGGTTGTAGGCCATTTAAGCTTAGGGGAAAATTTGGGTAATTTGTCTAAAGGTCAGGATATCCTCCCCATATTCAGAAAAGATGGAAAGAAATCCCCTAAGGATCATTTCAATGCTTTTAATACAATATGTGGAGTTTTAGTTGTTGCCACTCAAGATGTAGCCATAAGAATTTTTGTCCAGACCTTGATAGATGCAGCTGCAGACTGGTTCCATAATCTACCTCACGCCTCTATTATTGAATGAGATACTATGAAAGCAGCTTTTGAAGCTAGATTCAAATCAGCTAATGATGCCAACTCACTTTTGATACAATTGAGCCAAATGAAGAAAGAAATCCAAGTACTAATGCGAGAATTTGTAGCAAGATTTAATAAAGAAATTCAAAAGATCCCAGTTGCAAGTAGACCTAGTGGTGAAAATTTAAAATGATTCTTCTTGAATTCCATGCCTCATGATCTTGCATTCCCTTTGAAAAGAGCTCGGCCAACCACCTTAGATGTTGCACAAACACTTGCTATTGAATTGGAGGATGATCTAATTATGACTGGTAAATGGAGAAAATATATAGAGACACCTAGTTCTCAGGCCTCTACCTCCTCTTCATCAAATCCTGTGATACAAAGATTAATGAACAACCTGATAATAATTAAGAGACAATTACCTAAGGCCACAGGTCCTTATCGGGATATTCCACGCAAATACCCAAACTAAAGGACTTCAAAAACTAGCAAACAATTTAGTTTACCTCCTTCACATCAAAGACTCCAAATTGAACCTCCCCAGAGAAAAAATAACATGTGAATTTTTCATTTCAGGGATGAGCATGAAGGGGCTTCATGTCCTTAAAAAATATGCTATGAACAACTTGAAGCTGAAAAAGAGGCTGCAGCAAAAGTGACTGTTGAAGATATATCCTTTGAGTTACCCGATGACTCTGGAAATTTCTACCTAGAATACGAATTAGATTTCGAAAGAGGTGGTAACATATTGGTAACCTTAGAGGATCCTTCTTGTTCAGTCCTGACAAGAAACCAGCGTGGAGGAAAAGTAAATAACCGGTCAATGCCACCCTTGGTTATGGCACCAATAAAAGATATTGGAGGTCAGGCTAGTGAAAATCACAAAGCTCTAAAGACAAGCACTCCAGAGGTTCAAATTTTGAAAAGGTCAGAATTTGAATCTCCTTTTAATATAATAATATTTTGTGTATCTTCCAGAATACAAATTTCTCCTACGGATTACCTAAAAATGAATCCTCATGAATTAGACAGGTTAGTTGATTATGTTAAAGGTTTTGTTGTTGAACCTAGATCTCAACAAACCAAAAATGCTTGTTTTAAAGGGGAGTCTATGATTAAAGAAGCTAAGGTGGAATATAAGCCTATAGAAAATCTAACCTCTGCTACTTTTTACAGTTTGAAACCAGAACCCTTCTATGTGTCCTTATTTATTCACGGTTTTAAACTGAACAATTGTATTATTGATTCCGGGGCTTCAGATAATATCATGCCCTCTTCTGTAGCTAAGGCATTTGATCTCCCGATGAAAACCACTTTTGTTCGATGCTATTCCATGGATTTAAAGCAAGTCCCATTGATAGGTCAAATCAAGGATGCTCAGGTTGTACTAGAAACCTTTCCTGAAAAAAGATTGAAGCTAACTATCTTAGTCACATACATTCCAACTAGTTATGGAATGCTCCTATGTCAAACCTTTAGCATGTATTCCTATAAGAAATAATAAGGTTTCCCTGCTTCCTGAACCCAAGTCCAAATATACCATTTTTCCCTCAGAAGACCCCAAGTCTCAAATCTTGTATCAAGAATCAGATTTTGCTAACTATGTTATCATGCTTGAGAATGATGTTGCAGGTCTTGTTTTAGTAACCACAAATATTCCTTGGGTTCTCGAGTTTGATGGTAGTTGTTATACTACAGGATCAGGGGCAGGTGTAGTTCTTATTTCTCCTTCCAGAGTCAAACCCCCTTTCTCATTCAAACTTGACTTCGAGAATATGAACAATACATCACAATATGAGGCCTTGTTGTTAGGTCTAGAGGAAGCCAAAAAGAAAGGTATTAAGATATTGAGAGCTCGCGGAGATGCAGAGTTGATCATTAAACAAGTTAGGAATCTATTTTTAGTAAAAAATGAAAGGTTGAAACATTATAGAAATAGGGTTTGGGACGAGATGGAATGGTTTGATGCCTTTTCAATTAAATCTATCCCAAGAGAATATAACTCAATAGCTGATGCCCTCACCGGATCTGCCTCCTTGTTAATTCCACATCTAGACTTCACAAAAAAATGTTATACAATTGAAGTAATACACAGGCCCAATGTACTTGACAACACCCTCTCCTAGCAAATTTTTAAAAATGATGCACACATCAATGAATTCTTGCAAGGGTTGGACAAATTTTCAACTAACTATTTTGAAGGATCAAGGTCTGAATGTCATGAATTTTTCCCAGATGAAGATGTTAGCGCGCCAGAAGGAGTGTCTCAACTCAAGGGTAATTATATACCCAAGGGATTAGTGGAATTGGAGAAGTTTTTTGATAGAAGAGACTGTTTCATTAATCAAAATTTCAAACCAGATGATATCCCTTCTAGCAAATATGAAAAGATAAACATTGGAGATGAGCATGACCCTAAATTGGTAAACTTAGGGGTATGTTGTGATGTTGATGAAAAGAGTCATTTCACGAAGCCGCTAAGAGAATACAAAGATGTTTTTGCTTGGTCCTATGATGATTTGAGGAATTTTAGATAGGGACATTTCACACATCACATTCCTTTAAAACCAAGGACCTCTCCCTTTCATCCGAAATTGATGACTTTTAATCTAAAAGTAGTTGATGTTATTTTTAAAGAGGTCAATAAAATGCTTCAAGCATGCATAATTTTCCCGATACACCACTTGACATGGGTGGCTAACATAGTTCCTGTACAGAAGTGAAGTGGAGAAATAAGGATTTGTGTGGACTTTAGAAATCTCAACCAATCGAGTCTGAATGACAACTTTTCTTTGCCTATGATGGATCAAATTCTTCAAATTGTTGTTGGCTTAGAAATGATGTCATTACTTGATGGATTCTCAGGATACAACCAGATCAGTGTTGCTGATGAAGATCAGCATAAGATGGATTTTACCACACCTTGGGGCACATTTTCCTACTGAAGAATGTCTTTCAGACTGATTAACACTGGAGCTACATTTCCGAGGGCTATGAATTCTACTTTTGGTCAGCTGTTGAATAAAATGATTACTATCTATCTAGATGACATACAATCTTTTCCAGAAGATGAAAGAAGCATCTGAAAGACCTAAAAGAAGTATTGTAGAGGTGTCAGGATCACTGTGTTTCTTTAAATCCAAAGAAGTGTGTCTTATGTGTAACAAAATGAAAATTGATAGGCCATTTAGTTTCAAAAGAGGGTATTAAAATTGATCTAGAAAGAGTTAAGGCTATTCAACAATTGTGTCTTCCTATCAATCACAAAGGTATAAAATCTTTTTTTGGTCAGGTCAATTTCTTAAGAAAGTTTGTCCCTAATTTTGTTGAGACAACAAAACCAATGGTTGATCTTTTGAGTGAGAAACACAGTTTCAAATGGGATGAACCGGCCAGGAAGTCATTTGAAAAGGTAAAAGAAGCCATAGCTAAAGCCCCAACATTGATACACCCGGACTTTAAAAAATATTTTATAATTTATTTCTATGCCTCATAGCACACCATGTCTGGAGTATTATTGCAAAATAACATGAAGGATGAAGAGGTCCCTATATCCTTCATGAGTATACCATTAAAAAAACATGAACTATGTTACTCTCAAACTGAGAATCAGGCATTTGTGGTGGTGAAGGCAGTAAAGCAATTTTGGTATTACATTCTTCATTCTCACTCCACAATGTTCATTCCAAATTCTATTATCAAAAGTATCCTCATGCAATATGAAGTGGTTGTAAATAACATAGCTACTTGGGTAGCAAAGGTGTAAGAATTTAACCTAGAGATTAAACCCACTAAGTTAGTCAAAGGGCAAGGTTTGAGCAAACTAATGGCCAAAAATAAGGGAGATCAAGAATTGCCTAATTGTCTCTTTGTTGGAATAAGTGATTCGTGGTTTTCTGATGTGGCATTTTTCTTGACCTATGGAGAGACCCCAAATCATCTCACAAGTAAAGAAAAAATAAATCTACGACTCAAAGCGGAAAAGTATGTCATTGTAGAGGATGTCTTATACAAAAAGGGGATAGATGGGATGTTCTTGCGATGTATAGATCAAGACCAAAAATAGAAGCTATTGTAGACATTTCACAATGAGGCTTGCAGAGGACATTACTCTTCATCTATGATGACCTTTAAAATATTAAGAAATTGGTATTACTAGCTGGGAATGTTTAGAGATACATACAAATGGGTGGCTAGCTATGAAAAGTGCAAACTTTTCTTAGGAAAACCTCACTTAGTCGCTTTACCCTTGAGACCTGTAGTTATCAAAGAACCCTTCCAATAGTGGAGCCTTGATTTTATCGGTCCTATTAATCCAATCTCAAGTGGAAGGCATACTCATATTCTCATGGCCATAAACTACTTCACCAAATGGGTTGAAGTTGTGCCGGTAAAGGTGACCATGTCTGAAGTAGTCTGTAGATTCTTGAAGAAAAACATAGTTATGAGATTTGGGGTACCACTCAAGATAGTGACCGACAACACACAAAATTTCTCATCTTGGGAAATCTAGCTTTTCTTCTATGACCATGGAATCAACTTGTCTCATTCTTCATATTATTTCCCTCAGGGTAATGGACATGCCAGGTCCACAAATAAGAACCTAATTAACATTATGAGAAAGCTTGTAGAAGAAAGAGAAAGAGACTAACATAAAAGACTTTATGAAGCCTTGTGGGCATATATGACTTCATCGAAAAGGGCAATTGGAATGTCTCCTTTTGAGCTAGTTTATGGAGTAGAGGCACAACTATCACTTCCGCTTGAACTAGCTTCCGCCAAGTTGTAGAGGTTTATTGAAAATGAAGTCTTTCAAAATTCTCTTGAAAAGAGGATTTTGTACCTATCTAAAATTGAAGAAGAAAGGGCAGAATTGGTTGATCATATAACTAGTCATCAACTCAGGGTGAAATAAATATTTGATCATTGTGCTAGATCACACAAATTCATGGAAGGAGAAAAGGTCTTACTTTGGGATAAATGTCATGAGCCGTGTGGACCACATGACAAGTTTAAGTCTCTCTAGAAGGGCCCTTTCAAGATTTCTCAGGCCTTGGGTCCTAACGCATTCAAGACAATGTATGTTGATGGAGTTGACCTACCCCTATCATATAATTGATAGGACCTTAAACTTTACCAGCTCTAAGTTTCTTTCGTCCTCCTTGTATATAGTTTTTGGCTGCATTTGTAGGGTTAGAAAGTTTTGTTGTGAATAGTCGCCCTTGCCGTTATTAGTTTAAGTCTTTTTTGCAAAACCAGTGGATCTAAGTTCATTCTCAATCCTGAATAGTCTCGGTCCCCATTCAGAGCCAATTTTTACCCTCCTCTTTTTATTTGCTCTCGAGTTCGGTCTTTGTTAGCAAAAAAAAGGTCTAAGTCGAAGTTGAACTTGAACCTTTTCAGGTTCAAGTTCAAAGCATTGTGGTGGTTTGGATGGACATTTTAGAATTGATAAGACATTGAGTTTACTTAAGGAAAAGTATTATTGGCCACATATGTATAAGGATGTTCAGAATTTTGTAAGGAGTTGTGGAATTTGTCAAGTTGCAAAAGGAGTAAGTCAGAATATTGGATTGTATACACCTATTTTTAATCTTGAGAAACCTTGGAGTGACATTAGTATGGATTTTGTTCTTGGATTACCTAAGACAAAAAGAGGGTATGATTCTATATTTGTTGTTGTGGATAGATTTTCTAAGATGACACGTTTTATACCATGTAAGAAGACATCAGATGAAGTGCATGTTGTTGAGATTTTATTCAAAGAGATTGTTAGATTGCATGGATTACCAAGAATAAGTTTGTTGGTTATTTCTAGAGGACTTTGTGGAAGAAGATGGATACTGAGTTGAGGTTTAGTTCTACATTCCATCCACAGATAGATGGACATATAGAGGTTGTGAATAGAAGTTTGGGTAATTTGTTGAGATGTTTAGTTGGAGATAAGCCAAGTAATTGGGATATGGTATTGGCACAAGATGAGTTTTCATATAATAATTCTATGAATAAGAGTACATGGAAAACACCTTTTGAGATTGTTATTAGAATGCAACCTAGAGGAGTATCATATTTTTGGGATATTGATGGTGAAGAAAAGAGAAATGCTGAAGGGGAAATATTTGCTGATTTTATGAAGTCTTTACATGAGGAAGTGAAGTTGTAGTTGGAACAAAGTAATCAGAAATATAAGGAAAACATTGATAAATCTAGGAGACATCATGTTTTTGAAGTTGGTGATGAGGTAATGGTTCATTTGAAGAAGGGAAGATTTCCTGTTGGAACCTACAATAAGCTAAAAATGAAGAAGTTTGGTCCTTGTAGAATTTTGAGAAAGTTTGATAGTGGTAATGCTTATGAAGTTGAGTTACCTGATGACATGGATATATCTCCTATATTCAATATTGCTGATTTACATAAGTATCATGAGTCAGATGGTGAAGTTGTTATACCAAATGATTATCCTAAGAAGAAGGTTGAAGAGATTGAACATATATTAGATCAGAGGATTGGTAAAAGTACAAGAGGAAAGAATTACCATGAATATTTGGTGAAGTGGAAGAATAGATCAGTGGAAGATGCTTCATGGATTTCTCAATTTGAGTTAGATTCAACTCAGGTTGTGACATCTCAATGATTCAAGAGAATCATTTATTTCAACCCCAGTTGTCTGATGTAGGAGCATCTTGGGTTGCCTTGCTATCCTGCTCATTTTGTTCATTCTGTTAGTAAGTTCTGAGTTGCAGTCATTATCGAGTTATAGTTTTTGCCAAGCGTTCCTGTGTGCTGAGTTGTCCAGTATTGGCCGAGTGTTTCTGTATGTGTCGATTTGTTCAGTGTTGGCTGAGCGTTCCTTCCTATGCCAAGTGAACTTGTTAATTGCTGATGCTCAGGTCTTCTTTGACTGAGTTTTTTTGTGATTGGTTTCTAGTTGGAGCTAACTTATGTATTTAATTTAGGTCACCAATTTAATGCTTGGATCTTGTTTAGGGATGTGTGCAGACCATTTTGTGGTCAGCCTTCTATTATGTAATGATCTAGAATCTTCTATAAGCTATTTTGGAAAGTATAAATAAGGATGTTTAGATGTAGCAATGAGGGGTGAAAAAAAGGAGAAACTAGAGGAGGTGGTACGAAGTTAGAAGAAGATAGAGTCTGAATCTGGATTTTCATTAATCTTGTTGGATGTAACCCGAAAGGCCTCATAGCTAGGAATGTATGCAAAAATTTGGATGAATCAATAAAGTGTTGGTGTTCCTTCTCTCCTTGGTGTTTTTCTTTAAATTGTTGCTTTCGTTAAGTTTACTCTGCAAGGTGGCTGGGTAGTTAGGTATTCCTTTGGCCCTAGATTTCTCATCTGTCCTTGTGTCATTATTTCTTATTGGAATAATGGAGGTAGCTTGTTTATATACCTTTCCTAGCTATTTCAAGGTGAAAATATTGAAGGAGGCTGACATGGACATAAAATCCTCACTAAAACTAAATGACCATTACATAGCACAAATTTGGGGCCAAACCTTGAGGGACAAGGTGATCTTCAAGAGCTTGGGAACCCAAATTGGCCATGTCATCCAAGTTGCTTTGCTTCATCCAAGACAAACCCAAATTTTGACCACACATCCTATTTGGAGAGTGGATTCCAAAAGTATAAATATGAAATTAGTGTTGGATCAAGCATGTCGGGCATAGAAGGCCATGAACACTACAATATGGCCTAACTGAGAAATAAATTATATGGGGATACACTTTGTGATGCTACATTTATAAGAAAAAGCAATGAATAGTTCTATCTAATAAAGTTTATTTTTAAGATATTTTGAATAATTTAACAATATTAGCTTGCTTTCTCATAATGGTTCAATATTTTAAATTATTTTCATTTTTGTAACAACTTTTGAATATTTTTCCTAGTTTAAATTTTAAAAAAAATCCTAATGCAAATTTTTAATATTTCTACAATACTTTAGATTTTATTCCTACAAAAGTATTCTTTTTGTTGTAATAGCACTATGAATCATCACTATAATGAGATATTTGGTTTCCTCTTCCTTATAACCATCAAACACCACTTGGAATGATGATATTATAATTTATTAGAGTACTTGAGGTTTGATTATACTTTGTCAATTTTTGGTGTCATTGTTAAGGATTATTCTTTATTTTAGGTGTCATTGGGAATGCAATTACATAACCCAAATTAGTGAAAAAATCATCAAATCCTTTGTATGGTTAGAAAAAGGGGGACCACATAAGAGAATTATTTGTAAAAATCTCCGCAAACACAAACCATTGAACTTGAGGGAGAAGAAGTCTTGTTTGAAGAATATTTTCAACATCAACTAGTCAATTAGGATCCACATGAGATTTCACACAAAGTCCTCAAGAGGAAACAAATAATAGAATTTTTTTTCTCAAAAAAATGGATAACAACAATAGAGGAGAAGCAAGAAGAATAGACTGAACATTTATTTACATATTAACTTAAATCTAGATGAAGATGTTCCAAAGAACAATATCTCTCCTTTCATCCTACACATTTTTAGAGGTATAGCCTTAGAAGACATGATCAAGTTACTTTTAAAATTGAAAGTCCTCAACTAGACACATGATTATAAATCGACAATAAAAAAAAATTAAGTTATTTTCTACCACATTAAAGGATTCTACTATGCATTTCTTTATGGGTTTGTCTTTAAGGTCATTCAACACTTGAAAGGAAATTGAAACTGTATCCTTTGATAAATATCACGATTATTATAGGATAAGTGATGGGAAGGATGAGTTATTTTTCCTTCAACAAAAAGAAGCCACAAGTCTCTAGAAGACTTCTTGGATATGTTACTTTTTTGTGTTAAAATTATGTGATAAGAATATAATGAATCATGAACTAGTTAAAACTATTTTTTTTTATAAAAATGAATTTATAAGGATGCACAAAGCTCTTTTAATTTAATGGGAAAGGAGATGTAGCCAAAGTAGGCCTCATTGAGATCTCTATACTTTGTAGAAACTATTCTCAATCCCGAGGAATTTGTAAATCTATATTGATGAGAGGGACCAATAAATTAGGATAGCTGAGGGAAGAAATAGAAATTTTAAATATTGATATTCATGTTTATTTAGATACCACCATTGATGGAATATATGCCAAAACTTGAAACTCAAAAATGCTGTATATCTATTGTTTAAGATGTAGAAATAATTTATTTTTCCAAGGAAATCCTTTGTACAAGATTTTAATGTATTTCAAGTTTGTGATAAAAACCATAATTCTAACTAATGTGCATTGGTTCAATAAATAAAAAATGCCAAGAAAAAATCCTTCCTTAATAGAGGAGGATGTTAATTATCAATCCTTAAACCCACCATACAATCCATAATCTAATAGGAGTAATAATTAACAGACAACACCTTTGTCTCAAGGACCACGACACAAGTGGCCCTACTCTTAGGGACCCCAAAATAGGAAAATCAACAATGGTCTAATTAATCACAACAATCATAGTATCTATAACGAAGGGAAAAATGGATGAGGGGATATGGGATGAGTGTTCACTAGGATGACCACACCAGGGATGAGTGTTCTCTATTACATTGGAAAGGGGGAAGTACCCTCTAGGATGAAGATGGACTTTAGCGTTGAATGAGTTTCCCTTCCTTCTGCTGATGTAATAGGATTGATAGATGCAATTTGTAATGAGAAGAGGAGAATATAATGCAATAGGAAGAACAAAAGACCAATATAAATACACAAACATAAAACATATTGATACAACAATTCTAGAGCCAAGTCTGCTTCAGACTAAGTCTGTGACTTGTGCCAGAAATTGCACCCAAATCTGTGTAATAGGAGCGACTGAACTCAGCCTTATAATTTTAATTAATTTTCTACATAAAATATAAATTAAATTATTTTAATTATGTAATTAAATATAAATTACATAATTTTAAATTTAATTACATAATTTTAATTATTATTTTTATATAAAATAAAATTCTAAAAAATAAATTATTATTCTTAACCAAAACTGATAGTTTATTTATTTTAATTTATTTAAAATCCTTATTTTACGTCTCAACATATTTCAACTTTATTTGAGGAAAAAAAATTAAAATTTGTAATTTTAACAAATTCTTCCCAAACCTATAAATATGCCTATTAGATCTTTTTATGACTAATATTATTTATTTCTTAGATAAACTATGCGCTTCTTAGAACCAATTTTGTCCCCCACTCGCGCAAACTAGAGAAGGTAACATTTTATTTATTTATTATTATATCACTATTTGAATGGTGGAAGGTGATTAGGCATGGCCATAATATTGACTCACAAACCTAATCACTTATTTATTTGCAATTTTTTTAACATTGACCCATGTACCTAAGTCATTTGTTTATGATGAATATATATATTCATCGTTAATGCAATTTATTAATTTGTTTATTTTTTAAATTTTAAAGGAAGAATAGTTAAATAAAAATAGAATAAATAAATAGTTGTAGATTAATTATTCATGCTTTATATTATATTATAAGAAATAATATTAATAATTATTATAGCTAATTTTAGACATACTAAGTTTGTAAACATTAAGATTTATTATGTACACAAGAGTTAAAAAATAGTCATTTTAAAGGAAAGTTTGAAACATACTCGCTATTACTTCATATTACCCTACAACCTATTGGTATCAATAAAGTTGCTTAATCTATAATAGAAATAATATTATATTATAGTTAATTTTGGACATACTAAGTTTGTAAACATTAAGATTTATTATGTACACAAGAATTAAAAAATAGTCATTTTAAAGGGTGGTTTGAAACATACTCCTATTACGTTATGTTACCTTACGACCTATTAGTATCAATAAAGTTGCTCAATCTATACTATTTATTAACTTTTTCAGATCTATTAGATATACCCACTAGATAATTTTTTAGTAAACTTTGAATTAACGAAATCAAATTACATAGACAGTCAGTAATCCATTCCCCCTTCCGCTAATTACTCATCTAAATACCAATAAATTTTATAGAATATTCCGATAACTACTTATATTTCCTATTTTTTAAAATTTCAAAATGTGGAGATGATAAGGCAATGGTGATGAAAAGGCCAAAAATAGGAGGATTGGAAGGCTCAATGATTCCTAACACCTGAACTTAAAGTTGCTACAACGACACGACGGCGGTTTGTGCATATATATAGAAGATCATAAGCCTACCTTGTTCGTGGAATATGATTGTAAAGAACAAACTAAACCCAAAGATAAGGACGGCATGCATTTAAGACACATTGGGTTAGGGGAATCAGGATTATGAAGGGCATCTTTTGGGAATCTCAAAGGCATCACCTACGCTGATGCCAACACTGGGTACTTCCTAACCATGTATAACAATTGGACTCCAAAACGAGGCAGTTAGGTGTTGATTGCATTATTCACACCCAACTACATGATATTCACCCCGGGCTGCATTTAGATTCCTGTTTGATCTGCTGTGATGGGTCATCTGGACGCATCAATGGCCAATACTTGCCTGCAAAACCCACTTTTGGATTTCTCTGCTCCTAGGGTTTCAGCCATATCCAATAGTTTTGGCACCTGGATGATCCTGGTTCTGGCTTTAGTTATGACTTTGTGGGGATTTAGAGGAATTAGAGTTTTCTGCATTGGTTTTATTTGGTGGGGAAAGAGTGCCCAAGTGAGAGTAATCCTACAATCCTCTTGCTCATCTTTCTCTGGTTCAGGCAGTAGTAGATTAACGAAGACTGATGGTGCCCTTCTCAATGATGATCTCAAAATGTATAGAACAATGAATCTTGGTAACTTGGAACTGCCCAGTTGCAGAGAGCAGGCTACTACAGAAAAAGGGAGTCACAGGAGTGAGAGTAAGAGTTCTTGTCTGTGTGATAGTTTAATTTTATGTGATGCAAGAGAGTCTGATAGTTTATGTAGTGCAAGTTTTATAGAGACTGAAATGATGATAGTTTTTGAGAAATCATTACTGCCATATTCACCATGTAAAATTCCAAAATCTGTTCCTGCATTTCCCTTAAGAGACCCATTTCCAAAATCTGTCTTAAGATTTCCCAGTTTGATGAAATGGGAATGTGTGACAGATAACCTTGGCAGCATATTGCCTAGGCATAATCAGGTTAGCCTAGTTGAGGAATTTAGATGTAGTGGGGTTGCTGATTCTATAAGCAAAAGAAGCCTTAATAAATCACCATTTCTTTCTTCACTAGAGTTGATTTTTCAAGGGGAAAAGGGGGACAACTTTTGGTTTGTTTATGATCATGACAGTGAAGAACAAAGAGGAGAAAAGTTATGGATGTTGGACCCTATTGGTTTCTGTAAGTGGAAAGGGCTTGAATCATTTGAAAGCCAGTATGGATTGAACAAGCTATTGCTTGTTAAGTCTGGTTTGGCAAGGAATAAGAGTAGGGGGAGGTTTGGATTGAATGCTTATAGTTGTCCTCAGTGTTTAATCCAAGACCCTAATCATTCAAAGGTATGGCAGGTTAATTGTGACAGAAGACCCCAGAAGTTGCTGGGCATAACAGAAGATTTGGTATCTTCTACTGGTAATGTTGTTCGGCTTTGGGATGCTCAAGTAGCCCAATGCCTGAATGAAACTTTGATCAAGGATAGCTTGCTTATGGTGAATCATTTCAAAGATGGGTATGAGAATGAATCTCTGTGCAGTGGTATTGTGACAAGAAGACAAAATGCTTCATTGGTTATTTGGGACCCTAGGATTTTTGCCAAGCCTGTGAGTTACAGACTGGGAAACAAACCAAACTTCCACAGTCTCCAGTTGATTGACAATAAATTTTATTTTTCAGATGAATTGAACAACACCATGTTTGATTTAAGGATGTTAGGTGCAACACCAATTGAAGTCCGTCCTGTTCTAAGTGAGTTCTGATTAATGCAAGTCCACAACAAAACCCAAACATGGGTTCTGGGCCAGCAACACATTTGAAGTTTGATGTAGCCTCTCTTCATCATCTATCATCTTTTTCTTGACGAAGTGATTGGAAGGCCGAGGCCTAATAATAACAGAGAAGCTAGAGATATGGTGATATAAAGGTGAATTTCATGGATGCAAATCTTACAGAAGATTTTATGCATCTCATATGCTGTTTGTAAGTCATTACCTTAATTACCTACCTTCCATTTATATCAAAATATCTGTATATTTCACTGTCAGTGACTCAATACTTAGTTTCTTAGATGCTCTGTGTATCTTTGTATTTCATGCTACTTGTTTAGAAGGAAAACTCAGTAAATGGCCTCATATAGGTCTGGTGATTAAAATCATAGGGGGGCTTAGAAAGCATAGAAGCACCTTTAGGTTATCATCTTAGTTATTACCGAAGAGAAGAAAGATGTAAACAAATGAACTAGAAACTTGCATTGCAAACCTTGTTCCTGATTGATATTTTCAGCTGTAATATTCTATAAAACTCTGTCATCTCTCAATTATTTTCGATGTACAATAATTGTGCAATCTGGCGTTAAAGTCAAATATTTTAATCTTCTAACTTGACTACGTACCTTTTTCTTTTTCTTTCACAAGACTATTGAAAATTATGTTTTTTATCCTCAAGTTTAGGTGATTTTTTTATTACCAGTAAGTCAAAGCAGATCGATTGTCGGCGCAGCTGACACCAATAACATGGTTACATAACCCAAAAAATGAATGAGAAGCTCACCCCCTTAATCACAATCATTCATTCCCATCAAGAATTAGCCTTCTGCAGAAGCTTATTCTGTAATTCCCAGCCCTGTTCATTAAAGAGGCTTTTGGCTTCCTTCAGTGAAACTAAGAGACCCTAACATTCAGAAACATCTTCTTATCTTATGTTTCCATGCGGCTGTTTGAATACAATTTGTGCTTAAATTTAAGCATTAAGCAGCTGTAGGGGTTGGAATAAGCAGCCGCTACTTATTGAGTACAAATAATTGATTGAAATGTATTTCTTAGATCTATAAAAGTTACAAATTAGATCTGTAAAAGTAATACATCACAAGATGTCATATCAGTACACAAACAAAAGATGGATTAATGTACAACTATTAGAACATTAACTATTGATGTGCCGTTTTTCCAGTCTTTTTTAATATTTCAATATTTTATATTGATATGATATCATATTTGAAAATGTAGATCTAAAATTCTATAATTATAACTAAAAGCCCTACCAATTAAACTACTATAAATAAATTGAAAAGAAAAACGGTTCAAGATTACCACAGATGATTTTAAAGGATTTGAAATTAAATTACTCAAAGTACACTACATGTCTTCTCTCCAAAATCATTTCCATGAGCGCTTCTTTTGAGCAGCGTACAGCTGTTTCCCTCAAAAATGTTATTGGGTTTCAAGATCTGAAGAGTTAGCAGATTCTGATTACAGAGCAGGTAAAGGAGATTGATGGAAGTATATAAATTAGTAATCCTCTTTTAACTTTTTGTACTTCCCCAATCTAAGATCAAGAAGTATGTGTAGTTATAGGTTCTCTTAGGATTTTCAGATGTTTATGTGTCTATGGACAGCATCCTATTTCAGTTGTTGATTAGTAATATGACTAGAGAACAATATGTTGGTATGTATTATTGATCAGTGAGTGAGGCTGAACATAAATTTGAACATAAATTTTCAATTAGTGTTTAATGTGATATAATCAATGAATTGTTATTAAATATTTGAACATAATTTTGAATATAAATTTTTAATTAGTGTTTAATGTGATACAATCAATGTATTGGTATTAAATATTTTAGTATAATTTATCAAATATTTCTTAAGTTAAAAGGATTGATAATGTAATAAATATTATAAAATATATACAAATTAAATATATAGACAGGTTAAATACAAAATTTTAAGATAAAGAGATTGATAATGTAGTAAATAGTGTAACACATAGAGAAATTGAGAATGTATCTATGAAAGTATTCAATTTTAAATACAATATAAATATTGATTTTGTTAAGTGCGCCAATTTTAAATAGAAGTGTAGAAATGATCTTCATTAATGTATAATTGAATTTTGTTTGCATAACTAAATTTGGGGTGATCATGGGGATGGATCTATTTGATTTGGATTTGTGTAACTTGAATGAAAGTCTTCTTGAATTAAATAATGCATATTTTAATCCCTTTATGTCTATAACTTGTTTACCTTTATGTCTATGGTTTGTATCTGGGAAATTGGTAATGATAGATATTGTTTGGGAACTTGTTAGGCAAAGATTTATTCTCCCTTGATCTGGCTCTTAGATGGGTTGATTCAACAATGATATTAGGCAATCATAGAATATGTTCTTAAGAACATTGATACAAATATTAATGTCACAAAGTTCCTCTTTCAAATGCATGTATGAGATTCTATATATTCTAGATGATTCAAATAAATTAGAATTAGTCCTTAAATATATTGTAGATTTTTCCTACATCAATTGGCTTCCCTGACTTAATGTGGTCAAAGATTGAAGCTTTCCCTTCGACATTATTTGCTCCAAACACATAGCAACATCACAAGCAAGATTAAGTTTTCAAACTTGATGCCTCTTTACAACTCACGTTTGGGACACATGACCTTGTGGAAAACTTGAAGATGTTATCACAAAGCCATTCCTAAGTGCGCCCACCTATGCGATACGTGTTAAGGTTCTCTCATGTTTCAAATGGTTTGGTCCCAAGCAACATGGGATAAAAGATTTTGATAAAATAAATTGTAAAACCAATTTTAAAAACAATGAAAGCGTCATGTGGTGAAAGGAGATCAGTTGATGTGAAGGGAATTATTAAGTTATCCTCTCATGATGGCGATTTAGTTGAAGAAAGCATAGTTGGCACCCATGCCATGAACATAAAGGATAATGATGTAAAAATCTTAGGCATGGAGGTAGTTACAACCATTGTCATGATTGATTACCATATTGCCAACATGCAAAAAATATGAGATGAATCTATAAGAACCCTGGTCTAAAAGGAAAAAAGGGGAGCTCTCATAAAATAGTTTTTTAGCATAAACTCTTCATTTTTTTATTTGATTGCCCATTCTATATCTTTCTAAAAATTCTTTATAGGAATACATTCTGTAACATTTGTAAGGTGTGACTTGTTTTCCAACCTTAGCATGTTTTCTCTGTATAAAGTATTGAGATTGTGCAATTTGGGTCTTTCTTTTGCTTTTTATAAATGTACTCTTTTGCTGATAATTTTTATGACAAGTCCTATTTACTTATGTTGGTCTTATTTTGTCTTCCACTTATCAATTAATTGTATCAATTGTAGCCTATTCCCCAAAATGGTTAATTTTCATGAAATCTAGGATTTATAAACCTTTTTTTTTTTCAAAGAGGGGTAAATGCTTTGACTCGAAGCTATGAACTAGTGAGGCCACAAATGGGGGACCTCATCCTCATAGGATTTGAACCTTGATGGGAAGGACAACAACACAACAACTTAACCATCACAACATGCCACTATTGGCTTGCGATTTATAAACTTTTGTTAGAATCGTATAGGAACTGTTTCTATCTAAATCTTGAACATTACTCTTCATGCTTGATTCTAATCTAGAATGGAAGGAGTCTTCTTACATCGTGTCTTTCTTTCCAAAAACTCATGCATCCTTAGGAAATATGTGCATTTATCCAGATCTTTGCAAGTGCTTCCCACTATTAGGATTTGAACATTACACTTTATGTCTTAATTACTTCATGTGTTTTGTTCTCGTCTCCAATAATGAAGGGTCTCTGGGGTATCATATCTTCTTTTGAGGAGGTGATATAAACCAGATTTTGAAGAGTTTAGGGTACTGTAAAGCCTATCTAGAGAAGCTTTGAGATGTTGTAAAAGATTTTCTTTGATGCATCACCCCTTTAGCCTAATATTTCCTTAAAGGAAAATCTTCTTCCCCTCTCCAAACCTCGAAGAACAAAGAGCCAACTTCTAAAATCCCACAAGTCATTTCATAGGATGCACTAAGTCTCATACCTATGAAACTTCTAGACTGCATTTGTTTAGGCATGCGCGTCTTAGTGATCAACATATAATACCTCAATATATAGTTTTAAACCAATCACACTTTAACTAATTTAGACTGTCAAAATACAACAATTTAAAAAAATTAAGTTAAAATTTAATATTTAAATTTAAAAAATGTAAGATTTAAATTCATAAATACAAAAATAATATATCAATTCTAAATTGAAATAATTAATAATGTATTTAATAAACAAAGAAAATAGAGATCAATTAGTATAATAATAATTTAATCACCTTTTATCTAAAAATACATGATTACATTCTGGTTGTTCACAATTTGAATGCATTCCTTGTTGGAAACTACAATTGAAACAATTGTTATATTGTCATTCATGTCAAACCTTAACTAGTAAGACAATTGCTATCTAGGAGAGTACCATATCTTTTGATTAATGAAGATGATTTGAAAAGAGGAGATAATAAGAGGACCTAAGGAAAGGTTGAGTTATGTGATACTTCAATGGGTACTTGATTAGTTGGCACAATGACAAGATAATGTGTTGTTTAGGCTTAACCGAGCAAAAGTGAAAAAATTTAGTTTAAGCCGAGTGATGTTAGTGTCGACCGAGCGCCAGTATATGCCGATCAAATCTAATGTTGACCGAACATCAGTAATTGCCGAGTGACAGATAATTGCCGAGAAGGATAGTGTTAGTGATGACCGAGATACACAGTAATGACCGAGGAGATGAACACAGTATTGACCAAGTGTCAGTAATTTACATTTTGAGAAAGAATTGAGAACCCCCGCCGACATAGTTGAATTCTTGGGAAATGTAAAACATGTTGATATTATTAATGAATGGTATGAAGCATTTAATGCATGATAAATTATTTTTTTATGATTTCAAAAAGATGAGTTTGCAGATGTATCTAGAAGGAAAAGAAGAAGAACATAATGATGGAAGGATTCGATGAATCTGATCTAAACCTAAGATCTACGAAAGAGATTAAGCGGTAAAAGATTAATCTACCTGATCAAGGAGGTATAAGGATAACCTAATTGTGAGGTTATAGTAGAGAGAGATAGAGAAGAGGTTGATGTTATTGACTAATAAGTCTACGCAAAAGGCTAAAGGTGAAGCTGTGAAGAGCTGAACAGAATTGTGGTGATTGCTTGAAGAGAATTCTGAGAAAATCAGAGATGAAGATGGAAATGAAGGTCAGTCAGTAAATCAACATATGTGCGAAGTGGATCTGTATTTGCAAAGTGAGTTGTATATTTTCAGATCAGAACCTATTGTTACTTTCTAACCATTGTATCAGTTTAAATCCTTTAATCAAGGTTGGCCTAACAATCATTGTATAAATCCTTTAATCAATGTGACATTCTGATGGAATGTTCTTAAGCTCTCTAACAAGGTCACTCTTAATAGGGTGATTAAATTCTTTAACCAGGTCACACCTAGCAGTGTGTATTGTAAACCTTTAACCGAGTTGGCTTCTCACAAAGCTCACTTCAGAAGAGTGAAAATTAGTAGCATGTTACAAGTGGTTTTTCCCAAATTGGGTTTCCACTATAAATCCTAGTGTTATACTTGTGTGAATGTTATTTTGATGTGAATGATGTTGAAAGTTTTATATTTTGCAAGTTAATTACTTTAGGACAGTGGACTACAATTTTTATGTTATTGGTATATGCTATAGAGACCGAGTTGAAAGCTAATTAGATCTGAGATTGTTGAAGAGCTAGAAAGTTAAATTGGTACATCTGGACCCGAGGATAACTGATTCACCTCCCCTCTTAGTTATTCTAAAATCATTCTAACAATTGGTATCAAACTTGTTGGTGCTTGTAGAGAAATTTTTTTAAGGTACTTGAAGCTAATGATCAAGATGTACAAAAAGGAGGTACCGAAGTTGAACAAGGAGAACTTCCATGTATGGAAGAGTTTGATGAAATTGAATCTAGCTGGTATTGGTGGTTCGACGAAATACTATGTGGAAAATGAGTATGTAATATTCTTAAGCCCTCTAACAAGGCCACTCTTAATAGGGTGATTAAATTATTTAACTAGGTCACACCTAACAGTGTGTATTGTAAACCTTTAATCGAGCTGGCTTCTCACAAAGCTCACTTCAGAAGAGTGAAAATCAGTAGCATGTTACAAGTGGTTTTTCCCAAATTGAGTTTCCACTATAAATCCTAGTGTTATACTTGTGGGAATGTTATTTTGATGTTGAAAGTTTTATATTCTGCAAGTTAATCACTTTAGGACAGTGGACTACAATTTTTATGTTATTGGTATATTCTATAGAGACCGAGTTGAAAGATGATTAGATTTGAGATTGTTGAAGAGCTAGAAAGTTAAATTGGTACGTCTAGACCTGAGGATAACTGATTCACCCCCCCTCTCAGTTATTCTAAAATCATTCTAACAATTGGTATCAAAGCTGTTGGTGCTTGTAGAGAAAAATTTTAAAGGTACTTGAAGCTAATGATCAAGATGTACAAAGAAGAGGTATTGGAGTTGAACAAGGAGAAATTCCCTCTATGGAAGAATTTGATGAAATTGCATCTAGCTGGTATTGGTGGTTCGACGAAATACTATGTGGAAAATGAGTATGTAATACCTGTTGCACCTTTGACAGCTGAGGAGATGAAAGAAAAACAAGAACACAATCAGACAATGTTGGAGATTGCATCTGCCCTAAGCTATCCTGAATTTGAAGACATCAAGGATTATACAAATGAAAAGCAAAGGTGGGACACTCTAGTAGCTATCTATGGTGGGGACACAAATGTACTAAGAGCCAAATCTGAAAGCTTGAGAGGTAAGTTTGATGAAATGAAAATGCAAGAAGGTGAAAATATTGCTCAATATTGTGGTAGAATTAAGGAGGTAGTAAATGCTATTAGGGGAGCAAATGGAAACATTGATAATGAGATTGTTATCAGTAAAGGATTGAGAACCTTGCTTCCTATCTCTGCCATCAGAGTTTCTACAATACACGAATCAAGATGCAACCCTGGTAATGTTCTAACTTTGGAAAGTCTTGTTGGCAAGCTTACTACTTTTGAGTTGTCTAATTATGATAATTTCACTGTTCATAATATTGAATCTGCATTCAAGTCTCAAATGGTCCTTCATAAGCCTAAGAAGGGAAAAGAAAGATGTGAGAGCAGTGACAAAAAAATCAATAGTGATAGTGACACTTCTGATGATGATCTAGATGATCTTGAAGCACTTATGGCTAGAAGGCTAAAGAGAGGAAAAGGGAAATATAAAGGTAAGCTTCCTATTATATTTTTTCATGTAACAAAGTTGGCCATATTGCAGCAAGATGCCCTGACAGGACCGACAAAGATGAGAAAAGAGAAAACAAGTACAAAGACAAGTGAAATGACAGAGATCACCGAAGGTATAGAGACTACAAAGACAAAGGTAAGAAATCTTGCTATATTGCTGAAGAGGAAACTAATAGTGAAACTAGTGAATTTGATGAATGTGATATAGAAGTTGTTTATGTTTCTATGAAAGATGATTTTGATGAAGATGAGAAAATTGCACTTATTTCATATGTTAGTAAAGGTGATAAATGGATTATTGATGGTGGTTGTTCACATCACATGTCTGGTGATAAAAGTAAGTTTGAAATCCTTAATCATTACAAAGGTAGAAGTGTTAAGTTTGGTAATGATGCACCATGTCCCGTGAAAGGAAAATGATCAATAAGATTGACTAATAAGATTAGATGTGATAATGCTTATTGGGTTGAAGGTCTTAACTATAATTTTTTGAGTGTGGCACAGTTGAACAATACTGGTTATCGAGTTGAATTTCATCACAGAAAGGCTAAAATATTTGATGCCACTGGTGAACTAATTAGAAGTGGAGAACAGACAAGAGGTAACTTGTTCTATCTAGACCTATCCGAAGAAACATGTTTGTTTGCACAATTTGACGATGTATGGTTATGGCATAAGAGGTTGTGTCGTGCAAACTTTGACAATTTGATAAATATCAGTAAGTTGAAGAAAGTTAGAGGTTTTCCAAGATTGAAGAAACTTGATAATGTGATGTGTAAATAGTGTCAATTAGGAAAAATGACAAAGTCTAGTTTTAAGAGCAAGACATATACTTCTGACAATATTTTGGAATTGGTTCATACTGACCTTTGTGGACCTATGGGTGTACAAAGTTATTGTGGTGATAAATATTTCATTTTGTTTGTTGATGACTATTCTAGAATGATGATTGTAATATTTTTAAAAGAGAAATCTGATGCATTTCAGCTGTTTAAGTGGTATTTGGCAAAAGTTGAAAAAGAAACTGGTAAAAGCTTGAAATGTTTGAGATTTGATAGAGGAGGAGAGTTTGTATCAAATGAGTTCAATCTATTCTATGCAATGATAGAGGAATAAAGAGACATATGTCTGCACCTATGACACCGCCATAGAGTGGTATAACAAAAAGAAGAAAAAGATAAATTATGGATTGTGCCAAAACAATGATGATTGAGAAGAATGTTGCACAAAAATACTAGAGAGAAATTGTAAGTACAACTATTTATACCTTGAACTGGGTACAAATCAAGAAATGTACAAATGCTACACCTTTTGAGTTATGACATGGATATGCACCTAATGTGAAATATTTTAGAGTCTTTGGGAGTTAATGCTATATACTGAAAGATAATAGAAATGGAAAACTTGATCTGCTAAAAGTGATGAAGGCATATTTTACTAAGAGAAAAGCTTACAAGTGTTTGAATTCCAACACTAACAAAATTGTGGAAAGTGCAAATGTTAGAGTTGATGAATATGCAGAAAGGAATGAAGTTGAGTGCAAGCTAGAGCCTGAAGATTACAAATCTTTTTTATACATGGAAGAAGGAGAGACTAGTAGTGCACCTAAATCAGATGCCGATGAATTGCATGAGTCTGCCGAGCCACAACAAGATATTGCCAAGCATTAGGAGGATGCTGCCGAGCATCAGGAAGATGTTGCTGAGCAATCAGAAGAAGAGGCAGAGAATTTACAAGATGAACCTGAAGATCAAGACCAAGGAGAAAGGAAATCTGAACCTACTTTGGCACCGTATGTGAGAAGACATCATAAGTCTGAACAAATCATTGGAGATAAAGAATCTGGAGTCATGACAATAAGTTAGTTGAATGATCGTACATGCTTACTATGTGAGTTTGAGATTAAAACAGTGAAAGATGCTTTAGAGAATGAAGACTGGATATATACAAGCCATGAATGAAGAAATAGAGCAGATAGAAAAGAACAAAACATGGACACTAGTGTCTTCAAAAAATGATGAATTAATGCAAAAACCTATGCTTGATGACAATTTTACTTTCTACATTTGGCACAAAGTGGGTCACTCCTTTATAGTTTACACAACGAAAAAGAAGATGCATATTGTTTGAAGAATGAAGGTTATATTGTGACAAACCTAAGAAAAATGTTTCCTTAGTTCAAATAATCTTGCAGATTGAAGATAGCCAAGTAGCCGAATATAGGGAAGTGTAAATTTCCCCTACTACAGTTAGGAAATCACTCATTCATTAATGCCTTCACCAGATAAAGAGATAAGAAGTATGAAGATGATGACCCCTAAAGTTGCTAATATGTTTGTGAGGGTAGTCAAGAAGGCCCCCTCCAATAACTTTTCAAAGAGAATGACCATAGATGAAATTCAAAGCTTGTTGAAGCCCCTTGAGTTAGAGTCACCTTGAAGTATTCATTATTGTAAGAATTTTATCTCGCTTGCTTTTTCTATAATATATAATTTTTTTAATTTTTTTTCGTAACTATTAATTTATAACCTTAATAATATTCTTATATTTGTTTCATATTTGATTATTAGTCTATATTACTAAATCCCAACTAAACATTATAAAGATATTTGAACCCTTTAAAAAATCCTACTATACTCTTTCTATTAAATTAAAATTAGAAAAAACTAATCTTTAAATAAGTAAAAAATAATAAACTGACCCGACACAATAAAAAATGATTCAAAGGCATACATTATATACAATCATTGCTTCCCTAATTTATAAGCATGTTGTCTAAGACAATTACTCATCACTATAATTTTTTTGTCTTAATTTAATATAAAATAAATTACAAAATCATATGGGTATCAAACTGACATGGATGCGTGCCAACGAAAACTAATAATTAAAGAAAAGTAGACAAAATTCCATACGTAACCAAATATTATTATGAGCTGTGACGCAATCCATGTTTCAGAATTCTCACCACACTTGGACTGAAAGCGAGGACTTAGATTAGGCATGACTACGGATTCCACGCAACCTTGCCTTTTGGCCTTCAACGCTTCTTGTTTTATCCGCACTTTTGACTTTGTGTTACATTGAAATGCTTCATTGGTGCAAGTAAATAAACTTACTTTAATTGTTTTGATTGTTTAACACACTATGATACAGAATGAAACTTTGGAATTTGTGATTGAAATAATGTTTACATTTCCTTATTATTTTAGGAATCTGGAGAGTGGTAGATTTCTTTAAGGACACAAGTTGGTTGTTGAAAGCCATACTTCTAGCATGACAGACTTGGAGTGGAGTTTTAAAACAAGACTATCACATAGTTTGTTATGTGGGACAAAATTGTGGATGCAACTTAGTCTATAGAGTGAATGTGACAACCTCCATGTAAAGTGATGGTTAGGCTCTTTTATTTCCATATACTAGTATAAATATAAATACATATGAATAATAATTAAAAAGAAATAAAAGAAATGTTAATATTTTTTTGGAATCTTGATCATGAGAACAAGTGTTCTCTCTTGTCCTATCATATTGTTAAAAGAAAAATACAGCCTATGAAACATGTGCATAAACTAAGAATATAATTAATTATAGTATACCCCTTCAATTATGGTATGTTACAAAGAAGTTTCTATAAGTTAAGGAGAAAAGAAAGGGAAAATGAAAGCTAGTAAATGTGGTTAAAAGTTGAGTGTAATAAAGCCTACTATGGGATTAGTTGGTTCCTCCAACTGATGTCTGAGAAGAATCTAAGGGTTAGCCTTTGCCTATGGTTGATCATCTAAGGTCAGTGGTCAATTGCTCGAGAATTCTTTAGAAATAAGAAATTTCTCCTTCTCTTTGGGATTTGCAAAGCCCATGTGGGTATCCCTTTCATGCAATACTATTAGACAAAGAAAATAGCACATGATATTGCATGCTTAACAAATTATTCTCAACTTTAATGCATCAGAATGTAAATTAGTCATTCACAAGGTTAGCTCAACTCTGCTATTCTAACAATTTGCAATAGATTGGGAGAAAAGACTACATTCCAAACATTGAAATAACAAGAAAGTAAAGGGATTTGGGTTATTTTGGTTATTACTGAAAACAAAAGAGGTCATGCATAGACAAGTGCTCAATCCTGGCTACAAAGTCAAATATTAAGCTACAAAAGAATCCTCACAAGCATACAAGACAAGAAACAAATGGATTCATAGTATGATAATTCCTAAAATTAACACATCCTCTTCATGCCAACATGAACCACTACCTTGAAATCTATATAATATACTCAAACCAGTACTGTTTGTGCAAAGCATTTAACTCCATCCTTGAAAAAGAGCTATAGAAAAAATAATACATATTGTAATCAAGTTCTACAAAGATGAATTCAAAACCCTTGGTTTATTAAACTCATATGATTCAAAATATATTTTATAGAGACAATTCTATGACTATTACAACATTAACACATAAAAATGAAACACCCTGGCTTATGAAGTCAAACAAAAATAACTATGTATCTGGTTTGCAATAACATACAATTAAGGTGATGCAGGAGCATCCTTGGGCAGTTGGCAATCCTATATCAACCAAAAATATGTCAGAGTTGGGTTTTGGATTTAAATGCTTGAAGTGGCGATCTCGATTGGAGACTTGAGATTCTTGGTGATTTAGTGGTATTTCTCGGTTAGAAGATGTGTTGCTTCATCGATGGACTCAACGATTGAGTGTGGAATGAGATCGGTGGATGATTTTGTACTCGATAACTTCTTTGGGGTTCTCTGTGAAATGTTCCTATTTTGGTTTATGAATGAAAATGTTCCTATTTTGGTTTATGAACGATCTCGATCACTATTTTGGTGTCCTGTCACCGAGTGGCATCAGTAGTTGTTCTGTATTTCTCAGTTGATGTTCTGACAAGATTGGTGGTCTAGTTCACCAACGAGTTTATTTTGATTATTTTGGCTGACCGACATGTGCATTTAATTTGGGTCACATTCCTTGTGATATGGGTTGGTTCTTTCTACTATGTGAACTTAATGACTATTGCAAGCCGACATGAATGATAACACATTTTATCATGAGTTTCTTGGAGCTGACTATTGTTTTACGATTTCTAATTTGTAAGGCCAACTTGTGGCCATGTTGTATAAAAGGAGGGTATAGGTAGCATAGAAAAGGGAGGGGGGGAAAAGATGAAGAAAAAGGGGATAGCTATGGAGTAGTTGGATCATGTGATATCTTGTTGTATTTTCTGGTGTATTGGACATTACCGAGAAGGCCTTATAGTTTGACATGTTGTGTGTAATTGGTATTTGATGAAATAAATAGTTGAATTTTTGTTATATCTTGTTGCTATGTTGTATTTCTATTGTGGTTGTTTAGCAGCTTGGGTGGATAGTCTATTTACAGACCTCCAACGATAGGGTGCTGCTTTAGGTGGTATTAGAGAGAAGGTTGATCTGGTTGGGGACTTATCAGAGAAAAGTTGTGTTTCCTTCAGAGATTCTGTTTGATCTGTGTTCCTGGACTTGCGAAACCCTGCCTAGTTGTTCGTGCGAGGTAGTAGCTTGCGATCTAACTTGCATACAATTTGGAGGTTGTCACAAGGTGGTCGAGTTTGGGATTTGTTGTAGAGGGTTTTTGAAGATCTTGGAAGATACCTCCAAGAAGATTGGACCCTAGGGTGATCACAAATCTCTGTGGTGGAGACCAAGATAATAGAAAAGGTTAGATCAAATGTTAGATTTGAGATGGCGACAATGAAGAATGATATGGTCATGGAGATCATGAGAGCTATATATTCTTTATTGAGGAACCTTAGAATTGAGGATGGTTATGAAGAAGTTGCTGAAGATTTTGAGGTTGCTGGATCTAGTGGAGAAGACATAGCTGATTGGTTGGAGAGATCTATGGAAGATAGAGTTGATCAGTTGGAGAGATATATGGCTTGATTGAGTACGAGTCATCAGATGGAGGTTTCTAATTTCTCTGGTACATTAAAACTTGAGGAAATGATTGATTAGATTAGTGAGTTAGAAGACTACTTTGAGCTAGAAGACATTGGATATCCTCTCAAAGTGAGGTTAGCACAAACTAAGTTGAAGGGACGTGCTTCTTTGTGCTAGAAAGAATTGTAGAGAGATAGAGAAGAAGAAGGTGAGATGAAGATCACTCATTGGAGGTTGATGATGGAAAAAATGAAGGATAAGTTCATTCCTGCTGACTATGAACTTGATTTATTCAAGAAGTTACAAAACCTAAAGAAGAAGGAGATGACTGTGAAAGACTATACCAAGGAGTTTTACAAGATGACTATTTGGTCTAGACATAGAGAACTTTCCAAGGAAAAGGTGGCCAGGTATTTAATGGTCTGAGATTCAATATCCAAGATGAGATTGTCATGTTGAAGATCGATTCAGTTAAGGATGCTTACTAGTATGCCCTAAAAGTGGAAGATAAGATGAAGATGAGACATCAAGGTAACTCCCGAGGGAAGGAGAAGCAAGATTAGTTGGAAAAGGAAAAACTAATAGTTGAGGATAGATTGAAATCTATTGAACCAAAGGGAAGGACAAGTAGAGGTGGATTCAAAGGTACTTGTTACAGCTATGGAGAAGAAGGACATAAGTCATTTGAATGTCCCCATGTATAAAGGAAGGTCGGTAATAGCAAGAATGTTGTGGTGAATGAAAATGTATTGAATGAGCCTGAGGAGGAGGAAAAGTTGTTGGTTTGGAGAATATTGTTTGGTAAGAAGGTAATGGAACCTTGTTAGAGAAGAATTTTTTTTAGAACTCGATGCAAGTCCATAGGTAAGTGTTGTAATGTGATTGTGCATAGTGGTAGTACTGATAACCTATTTACCGAGAGAGTGAGATATCCTTTTCCTTATAAGATCAGTTGGTTGCAAGATTAACATGCATTAGAGGTAAGAGACCAATGTTTTGTTGATTTTTAGATTGGGTAGTATACGAATCAAGTGTTGTGTGATATTGTGGACATGAGTACTTGTCACATGTTTCTTGCTAAACCTTGGAAGTATGATTGTAAGGTTGTACATGATTGTGTCAAGAATGTATTCATTATTGAGAGGTGTGGCTGGAAGTTTTCCCTAATTCCTTTGCAGGGCACAAAACTTGGTAAAAGCTAGAATTTGAGCTTCGGTAGAAGAAGTGAGTCGAAGGATTCTTAAATGGTTAGAGATCAAAAAGGAAAATAGACCCATGTCATACTGGGGAAAGATGTGAGAAGGCAAGGAAAACAATTATCAGTTGTAGGGAAGGATTCACAGAAGTGGAACAAAGGAAAGAGTGTACCAGTGGAGGACTCAAAGGACATGTATATCAAGAACCAATTTGGGATCTATGTGTTGAATCTGAAAAGATGTTCGTTGAGCTACTAAGAACATATTTTTCACTCCTGGGTTGTTTGATGCAGGATCATCCTTGGGTAGTTGACAATCCTGTATCAACCAAAAATATGTTAGAGCTAGGTTTTAGATTTCAATGTTTGAAGTGGCGATCTCAGTTGAAGACCTGAGATTCTCGGTCATTTGGTGGTAGTTTTTAGTTAGAAGATGTGTTGCTTCATCGACAGACTCGGTGATTGAGTGTGGATGTTACTCTACCAAATGATCTCGGTGGATGAGTTTGTGCTCAGTAATTTCTTTTGGGTTCTCAATGAGATGTTCCTGTTTTGGTTCACTAATGAGCTCAGTCACTGTTTTGGTGTCCTATCACCGAGTGACATTGATAGTTATTCAATATTTATTAGTTGATGTTCTGACAAGCTTATTGGTCTAGTTCCGGTCAAGTTTATTTTGATTGTTTTGGCTGGCTGCCATGTGCATTTAATTTGGGTCACATTCCTCATGATATGGATTAACCATTGGGATGTGCAAGGACCTAAATCTAGGTTGATTCTTTCTCCTGTGATAATTTAATGACAGTTACAATCTTACATGAAGGATAACACATTTTTTCATGAGTTTCTTGGAGCTGACTTTTATGTTATAATTTCTAATTTGTAAGGCCGACTTGTGGCCATGCTGTATAAAAGGAGGGTATGGGCAACATACAAAAGTAAGGGGAGAAAAAGAGGAAGGAAAGGGGCTAGCTAGTGATTAGTTGGATCCTATAAGATCTTGTTGTATTTTCTAGTGTATTGGTCTTAACCGAGAAGGCCTTACAACTTGGCATGTTGTATGTACTTAGCATTTGATGAAATAAATAGTTGAATTTTTGTTATAGCTTGTCATCATGTTGTATTTACGTTGTGGTTGTTTAACAGCTTGGGTGGACAGTCCATTTTCAAACCCTCCAACCATAGGGTATTGCGTCATAAGGAATCTCTATGTACATACATTTCCTACTACATTTTAAGCACACTAAGTTCAGCCTAGGGATCCTTTTGTAGCACAAGGGATGCAATACGCTATAGGACCACAAGACCTAAGAATCATGCTAGAACCACCACCAACTAGTTATAGAGAATTATTTTTCAATTGAATTGATTGTCCTCCAATTTTTTCTTCTAGTGCAATTTCTTGATTGGTTTCATAGTGGTCCCTAAGTTAGAGTCCTTCAGCAAGCCTGCAAAACTTGCGAGCCTCACCATTATCACACTTGGATAGTAAATGATATAGAAGGAGCCAAAAAGGAACACTATAACTCTCTTCCCTCTTGAGAAAGAACTTAAAAAATTCTCCTCAAGAGGTGCAAAATAGCTCCAACACCTCATCTTTTGGATTTACAATAGGATCTCCTTATGTATCCCACCCCTTAGGGGGAACTTGGGCGATAGATAAAAAGATTTAAATTATTCGCAAGCCATAAGAAAATGTTTCCTTTGCACTTGATGGTTTCAATAACTCTATGAATGTCATTGGTCATTTCAATACCTTTGTGGCTATAAACTAAATTTTTCTCTAGTCCACAACCGCGATCTTTTCATATCTCTTGCAACAAGGACCTCTATGACTTCATTATATTGAACCAAAATACCCTCATATTACTCGCAAAACCATACATTAATTAAACTAAGGAAAAATACTTCCTGAATGAAAATGTATAGCCTTCGGGGGTGTATTTATCTTTTTCTTCCTCAAGCACCAATTCTTGATTCTCAAGTTGAAAATAATGGCAGGAACAATTCTTCTTACCCTAGAAATTCTACACTAAACATACTTTGCAGAGGCACTGATATCTGCTGAATCTTGGTAATAGAAAATTCAGTTAATTAATCAAAATATTTTGACAACAATTTGAATAATTCTATGGCCTATACTAATCAGAAATCTTTTGCAAACTTACCTTTAGGTGTCACTTCTTCCTTGGTCTTCTCAAACTTAATTTCTGCCTTCAAATGCATCGTCAAACTTTCTCGACCAAAATATCCTAGCACATTCTTGCTTACGTGGTGCCGCATGGAAATGCATAATTGGCTTGACTATACATGGACCAAATTCAATCTCAATTTCTAGGCACCCCACTCATCCACTGATGGATTTGAAATCATGGGTTAAAAATGAAATACCCTTTCTTATGAAATTAAACCAAAACAACCATGTATTTGGTTTGCAATACCAAGGACTCTCTATGTACATGCCTTTTCTACCATATTTTCAACACGCTAAGGTTGGCCTTGGGATCAATTTATAGCTCAAGGGATGCAATAAGCTATATGTCAGCAACACCCAAAAATCATGCCAAAACTGCCACCATTCAGTTACAAAGAATTATTTTTCAACTAAAATGATTGTCCTCCATTTTTGTCTTCTAGTGCAGATGCGAGGTTGGTTTGTTGGTGGTCCCTAGGTTAGAGTCTCTGATAACCCTCAATTGATAGTAGATTTTTGTATTATTTGACTATCTATTAAAATTCATTATCAGAGACATTATTTCTAAAATAATAAATTTATAATTTACTATCGTAATAGGATATACCAAATTCTTTAATTAATTATTTATATCTAGTATTAATTAAATGTGCATATATATATATATATATATATATATATAAAATCATGATAACTAAATTATAAATATATCAAAACTGCCACCATTTAGTTACAAAGAATTATTTTTCAACTAAAATGATTGTCCTCCATTTTTGTCTTCTAGTGCGGATGAGGGGTTGGTTTGTTGGTGGTCCCTAGGTTAGAGTCTCTGATAACCCTCAATTGATAGTAGATTTTTGTATTATTTGACTATCTATTCATTATTAGAGACATTATTTGTAAAATAATAAATTTATAATTTACTATCGTAATAGGATAAACCAAATTCTTTAATTAATTATTTATATCCAGTATTAATTATATATATATAATCATGAGAGCTAAATTATAAATATATCGAAAGCCACGTTTATAAAAATTTAAATACACCTATTATTAATTAATTATATTTAAAAAAATCTATCAAAAAATTACGTGAAATAAACTTTAAACATCTACAAATTAATAAATTAGAGGGTCGCGACCCAAGCCTAATCGCGACCCTTTTGTATGTTTTCCAAGAATAATAATAACGATAAACTCCACTTGTCTGGGAATATAAAGGATTATGAAGGCTCTGCAGAAGACAAAACTATCCTACGTGGCTATCCAAATCATCCAAAGTATGCAATCACTATCGAAATATAGAAACAACAATAGACAGAGTGAAAAAGACACAAAGAAGTCAATTGGCATATCTAAATCACATAAATTTAAATCTTGTCGCAGTTAGTAATTAAATAGCCTTGTTTATAGTCAGGAGTTAGAAGGTTCATTCACAACGGCTATCATATTGAGGGAATAATTCATGACATTAGAAAAAATCAATTTTTAATATTTAGGGATGATACTCCTAAGAGTTATTTTATTGTCATTAGTTATGAGGAAGTTATATTGTTTGTCAAAGTCATTCGATAATAAATAAAAGACAAGTCAGTAAAGAAGAGAAAGCTATTATGTAAAGGAAATAAGAAGATAGGGAATTTCGGTAAAAGGAAAGCAAGTATAGGCAGAACTGAGAACCGAGAACCATGTTGTACCAAGATATAACATCAAATGAACCAAGAAGAGGAGATAGTTACCGAGTTAAGGAAAATATGTTACCAAGAAAAATAGGCCGACACCACAAGAATCTTTAAGTACATTGAATCTGGACACCGAATATAAAACATTTTACTAATCTCGAGGAGATCGTATAATGAAACTTTGGAGATTAAAACATGATGATTACACATTATTACGAGGTAAGATCCACCAATGAGAATAAATTATGGAATATGCACTGGAAGAGTAACCAATTATAGCACCACTTGAAGAGATGATTCTAGAACATCTAGCACCGCTTCTAGAATTGTATATAAGAAGATCAGAGTATGAAGATCAGAATGCATGAAAAAATGGTGGTTGTGGTTTATATGAATGCAAGAGGAGATTGCATGTATGAAGAAGATTACTAAGAAGGTGATGAGAAATGAAGCCACTGAGTAATAGAGCAGTGAATAACATATAGAGATTGTGATCTACGGAGTACTGAATTATTAGTGTGAAAGGTACATAGTATTATGTAATGAGTTAATGAGAACATATAATATGATAAGCGTATGTTTGATGCAAGTTTGACAGAAATATTTAGTGTTATTGATTAAAGAGTAATCCGACTTGTAAAGTCTCTTAACCGAGAAGATCCTAGCAGATCTTATTTGTAAATCCTTTAACCAAGTGCAACTCTTAGATTAGAATTATAAAATCCTTTTACAAGGTAGACTTAGCAGTTTTAGACTCTTAATTGGGTTAATACTCTTAACAAGGTAAGGTATCAGAAATAGATAAAAATTGTAGCTCTAATCGAGAAAAATTTATTTTGCAGTAGTGAAGTCTTGTGGGTGTCATCCCCACTGCAATTTTTATCGTCTGACAAGGATTTCTGGGATACCAAATATTTGTGTTATGTGTTGATTATTATATCTTTTATATTATTCATGTGATGCATGTAAATGACAAGGAATCAATAACTGATTAGAAATGAAAGTTTAGTTTATTTAAAAGTGTTTTACAGTACTGATTCACCCCTCCCCTCTCAGTACTTACCTTTCTACACCTAATCCAACAATTGGTATCAGAGCTCAGTCTCTTATTGAGAAGTTTAATCACTTGAGAGGAAAGATCTAGAAAGATGGAAAGATACAAGTATGAAAGGGTGATTGAAAATATGGAAAAAGAACTCAAAATGGCTAACAAGTAGGTTGAAGAATTGAGAAGGAAATTTAAACATTCAATCAACAAGAGGGTGAAGCTTGCACATCAATTGAAAGATAGTCAAGATCAAGTTGAGGAACTTGAAGAACAATCAGAGGGATGCATGTCTGATGAATCTGATGCTATAATATCAGAGTTATCTGAAAAGACCAAAAACCTAGCTAATGAGGCGAAAACACTAAAAAGAGAAAATGAAGCACAATCAATAAGGATATGTGAAATCATGGAACAAAAAGGAAAAAATGAAGATGATAAAAGAATAGATGAAGAAAAGAGAAGGAAAATGAATACAAGACTAGATGATAAAGATAGGGAAATAATGAGGTTGACACAAAATCACTACAACTTGACATACTAACTTGTTATTGAAAATTAGGATGTTGCAAGGAAAGTTGGAGAAATTACAGAACTGAGATCTGAGAATGAACATCTAAAGAATGATCTAAAATTTGAAAGAGATGCTAATGAAGTCCTTAAAATAAATGAAGAAGAATTGAAGATTCTGGATGAACAAATGAGAAATCAAAGACAACCGAGAGACACTACTGGACTCAGTTACAATTCAAACAAATCCACCAAGAAGGGTTATTCCTCCAATCAAGGAGACAACCGAGATAAAGCTTCCACCCAAATGAAGTCAAAGAAGCCTACATGTTATCATTATGGGAAACCAGGACACACAAAAAATATATGCATAAGAAAGATAGTTAATCCACTGAATGCTCCTAAGTTTAAAGGCTATTGTTACAATTGCAATAAGTTTGGTCATGAGGAATTTGAATGTAGATCAAAAGTTATTAATAATCCAAGGAAGCCAAGATTTGAAGGTTATTGTAACAACTGCAAGAGATATGGTCATAATTATAGAGAATACAGGTTATAAAGGAAAAATTAAAAATAGGTCCCCAATCGACATAATGCTAACAACAACCAACAAGGACCAACTATACCATGAGATTATAACACAAGAATCACTTGTATTGCATGCGGAAGATTTCATTGCTGCAAACTACTTTAGGATGCATGGTATGAACAACAAGAAATCATGGAGAAACACTAGAATGTCTTACTTCCACTATCACAGAGTTGGTCACCTAGCCAAGTGTGTGTGTGAGTTATGAACCTACAACACAAAACTTCAATAGGATATTGCATCAATTGATAGGAGGATTAATCAAGAAAATCAAAGAAGTCAACAATTGAAATCATCCTATTGCTCTCTAGTTAGCACAAGTATGAAAAGGGTGTTAGTAGCTCTCAGATTTAACCCTAAATAGTCACAATGCAATGCTAAAATGAGAGATTCAAAAGAAATATGCAAGGACTAAGCTAGATCAAAGATTTTAGAAAGATAAAATTCAAGCATCAAGGAGAGAGTAGGAAGGTTCAAAATCCAAAGATCAAGAAGCTTCCAAAATCCAAAACCTTGAGAAGAAAGAGTCAAAACATTAGGAAGAAAAAATGAGCCTTTGAAAACTCTCTTTTATAGAATTTAGGAGGATTTGAACGGTTGAGATGCATCTGTGAGGAGTGGTTGAGATGCATCTTGGCTTGATCCTTGATCCATGTGATTGCCTCTTAATGATTGAAGTGTGTTGTGTTTGTTGAATTAAGAGGGATTTATCCTTTTCTTTTAATTAATTACTCCAGCCATGAATTTGGTGGGATTGAATTAATTAATTGGGCCTAGAGTTAATCAACTTGATTTAGCTTGGCACCTTGATGATAAATGCTTGATTTTAGGATTGAATTGATTCTATTGAATGTTAAGAATTATGTCAATAATCGAAGATAAAATTAACATAATTAAGGTATTATTCTGAACTAGGGAAAATAGGGCCTTAGGTTCTATTAGCCTAATTTTAGGTGATTATATTTGCCCCTCTTTGAATTTCTTTGCGAACAACACATGGATTCAAAGAAAAATCTGATTTAAAGCATGATTCCGCAAAACTGACAGATTTAGGAGATTTAGAGAGCAGTGAGAACTATTCTAAACTTAAGTGATTTAGAGAGCGGCGAGGACCACTCTGAAGGATTTAGAGAGCAATAAAGAGAACCAGTCTGAATTTGAGAAATTTGAGCTTGATCGAACGAAATCCCACTTGATTAGAGACTATCAATTCTGAACTTGATTGGACTAGAATTGACTATATCGATTCTGAGCTTGATTGAATGAAAATCGATAAAAGATTGTGAAAAGAAATTTCAGTAGATTTTGGTTTGGAGTAACTGATCATGCTAACAAATAATCAATTTGATTTGAAGCGATGAAATTGATCAATGTCGTAAAGATTAACAGCCTCAACTTGATTGAAGAAAACTGTCATGCCCTTGGTGTTGAATAATTTGATTCAAAGCATTTGGATTTTAGTATGATTATGCCCCCTCAGGACCAAAATCAGAATAAATTCAAATAAAATAATTGTTTACAAGAATTTAGAAAGAATTGTGGTGATTGAAATGACCCTGGATCAAGCGTAGTTCGATTGGAAAGTGTTATCGAGAAATTTAGATTGATTTTAGTGTTAAAGAAACACTATTTGATGAAGTTTGACCAAGAAAACTAGATAGTTGACCAAGTTTGACTGATGTTTAAGTAATATCCTAGCATAAAAACTTGATACTTTAGTGAGAAAACACTTTTTATAGCTTCTGGCAAGCTTTCTGTGCATTAATTGCGCTCTGTTCAGCCTTCATTAAGTGCGTTTGATTGAACTTTGACTTTTGTTGACTAAGATTTTGAGTAAAATTCATCTCGAAACTCATTTACCATGTTAACAACATTCCTGCTCATTTTACCCTTGTTTGACTACAATTTGACCATAGTTGACTTTTGAATTTTGAAGGTTGACTTTGCTTTGTAGCTCTATTTTGAATGCATTTTACTAATATATGGCACTTGTTTTGATTTCGGTCCCGATATTGAGCTTTTGTGACATCTTATCAATAATACCCCTTAGTGTTCTGGAGCTCTCGGGAGGCTTAAATAGATCAAAAAGTCCATTTTGACATTTCATTTTCACTTTTCACCTTTCATTTTCATGGAGCTTTGAGAGACAATGGTGTACCCTATGGAGAAGCATTGTTTCAAGATGGCCAGGTGACACAATCGATCGCCACATTACACACCACCTATGAGTACTCGATAACGCTCCTTGTCAAATTTGAAATTTTGAATTTCATGCATTTTAAAGCATTTTATAGCCAATTTATTTTCAAAGCACATCCCATATATGGGATTGCACCCGGTCAATCTCACGTCGCACCTTGTTCTTCACCGTATCCCGGATCGCATCTAGAATTTTGAGGATCACATCTCGTCGGGTCGTATTAGGTTAAATTCAACCATATTTCAAGCAATTTTTCCTTTTATCACATTAGGTTAAAACATGGTCGCATCCAGTTTTCGGATCACTTCCCAAATTTCTGGTGTGACATTTGGGATTTCTTGGATCACACCTTGATAAAGGATCACATCCCAAATTTCCTGGATCGTATCGGGAATTTCAGTATTGTTTTCTATTTTTTGATGTTTTTAGCCAACTGTACTTGTCTGTTTGATCCTTTTGAGCAATTTTTCATCAACTCTTTTTGTCTAATGCTAACATGGTGCCCCTATTTTCTATTTTGCATACTAATTTTGAGGTGATAGCATTCAGATGCTCTCGGCCTACCCAAGTCTTGGAGTTGCATCAACGACTCTCTAATGAGGAGTAGTAGACCATTGCTCGATGTGGCCTATGGAGCATGGTGGATTTACCTGATATTCAGGTAATTCAGGGTCTGTTGATAGCGCTAGTAGAGCAGTGGCACTCAGAGCACAACACATTTAACCTTCCTACTAGTGAGATGACTATGACTCCAAAGGATATTTGGCAGATATTGCATTTCCCAGTGATGGGTACTCAAGTAGAGTACAAGGCGTCTGGTCCTATGGTGATGGCAGATGCATAGAGATTATTCTAGGATGACACTATAGTGAGGTGTTATCTGAGTTGGGACCACATGGTGGCCAACTATGCACCACTTCCTGTCTATCTAGCGAGATTGATAGGTGGCCTGATGATGCCTGATAGAGGCCAGCATGGTTTCATGTGGGGCTGGTCCTATGTTATAGAGCAGATGATTTAGTCATTAGGTTGTTATGTGTGGGGGAGCTGCATCCTTGCACATTTATATAGGGAGCTCCACGAGATAGTCTATCATCATTCAAAGACTATGACCTTTGGTAGCTTAGTTCTTTAGGTCTGGGTGTGGGAGTATATCCCCATCACACAGCCCATAGTTGAGAGGCACATGCACCTAGAGATCCTCCTCTAGGTGGAGATGGTGACATATTGTCATGGTGTGAGGAGGAGAGAGCTGTGTTGAGACTAGAGATGGTGACCCTTCGAGCATAGCTATTAGAGCGAGATGCACAGTTAGAGTAGCTGAGAGCAGAGAGGGATATACAAATATCACAACTAAGAGTAGACATGGACACCTTGTTGGCACAACTGAGAGTAGAGAGGGACAGATATGTCCATACAACCACCCACCAGGGTCAAAGGACTACATATTACTTTACTTTGTATTGTGTTGCAGTTCCTGCTACTCAAAGAGCTCCCTTGTATTCAATAGTATCATAGTAGTCAGAGGGTGCCATGCTTCCACCTCCTCTTGGCAGAGAAGATGTACCTCCTCCTCCTCCTCTCGATCCACCATGAGAGGATGAGGGGGCTAGTGAGGCCTAGCCATTTTGTACTCTTATTTTTGTATCTCTGATATATTTGGACCTCATTGATGATATCATGTATATTGTACCATTTTTTATCGATGTACTTTCTTATGTCCTCTAGACTGTTTATTGTTTCATGGAACATTGTTTCATAATATACTGATACTCTGATACTTGTTTCTTTCATGCTCTGATATACTGATGCTGACACTTTGATCCTCTAATGCTTTGTTATGGACATTTCTGATATTCTGCTATGGTGATATACTGATTGCTTCTACTGATTCTGACATGGATGTTTCATCTAATATATTTTCATATGATGTTTTTGATTGTTGCACATGTGGGATATCTGATATTTGTCTTATGCTTTGGATATTGAAGTGATGGTCATACTTGGTCATGATTAGAATAAGTGATGATAGAATGATGTCATGATATATTTCACTGATATATGCTCATATTTTTGTCTTTTCAAAGCTTTTATGAATGTATGGATGCAAAATTTATTTCATGTATGGATATGGATGTATGAGATGTATTGCGATGCGATGTATGGACATCTCATTTTTATTTATGTATGGATGATTATGGATGCATTATGCAAATGGTTTTATGATGCGAAATGGATTATGAATGCAAATGAATATCAGTGATTTATACTCAGTCATTTCATTTTCAGTTGTTTATGATTTCATGATGCACTTGGTCAAACATGGAAAGTGATTAATGCTTTCAAAATTTTCAGCTCATAGCAAATGTTTTAGATAGATTTTTAGCTTATATCCATGTTTTAGATAGTTGAATCCACACATTCATGCTCATGCAACTTAAAATGAATGTAACTATATTAAAATGAATGCAATTTTAAAATGAATTTCAATGAAACTAAAGACATGAAATGCATCTAAATGAACCTAATGCAAATTAATATGATATGAAACTAAAATGAATCCTAATGGAATTAACCAATGAAATGCATCTAGACTAAGACAACTAGAACAACCATTGTTTATTCAAAGAGGGTTATTTTTCATCATAAAGCACTTGTAGTGGGACCTCATTAGGATAGTAAAATTTTCACTGATAAATTTAGCAATCTTGAAAATATGAATACTTCCTTTTTATTCGTCATGTTGAAAGATAACCTAAGCATTAAAGCACATAACTAGAATGTTTTGTCAGTTACTTCCTGTTTGATATAAACCATTTCTTTCCTGGTGCATAATGTGTAAATATATACCTGCACTGACCTTTCATTTCATATTCATATCCTAGGCTATAATCCGATTTACCATGTACCTTACTAGGAAGCAGTTTATCATTGTTAGTTTTAAACAGGCAAGGAAATAGATCCAACATCACTAAAGTTTTCATAGAAAATAGGTCGAGGTATACATGGCATTCCAATCATGATGGAGGCACTTATAGTAGACACCCATTCCCCATGATTACCTTAGATCATCGGATTTATTACCACAAACAAAAGACAAATAAAATGTTATGCCCCTAGTCCTTGTTCCTCTTAGTCCGTAGACATCATTGAGTTACTCAAGGAAACATAACAATCAAAATTTGATAATAAGAAAAAAGTTTGTTATCCTTTTAACATGATCATTGTATTTTCTTAGAAGAAACATATAGTTGTGATTATAGTGTTTAAAAAAACTCTTGATTAATCTTGAAAATACATGCATAGGAACTATTATCAATCATCAATTCTTTTCTTCTTTCATCCATAAGTGTTTCACCTATTTTAGTGTTTAGAAACAGTCTTTTCATCATTACATTGTGTTTAGAAACACATTTAAGTCCAAGTATTGAGAAATACTGTTTGGTTGGCATTTAAAAATATCGTTGTTTTCATAGTTTACTGTCTATTGTGGACTAGGGTGGTATTGAAAAATACATTTGTTCATAATTTATTGTCAATTACGGACTCAATATCCTGTCAACAAATGTGATTTTGATCAATGCTCCCTATGAAAAATAGTTTACCTAGGACCCTAATGTGGACAGATTCCAGTCTTAGGAAGGCACAGTTCTCTGATAGTTCACTTAGGATTTGGTGTGTCACGAAAGTGACTGAAAGATATATACAAACAAAGATTTACATAGGTGAAATGTGCAAGCATTGTCTTGAGAGATAGAGTGTTGATTACAAGTAGCACCTGTTTACTAGGTTTTCACCACTTGGCCAAACTTTTTTTTTTCTTTTTTGCTATCATGGCACCTGTTTACTAGGTTTTCACCAAGACACTTTTTCTCTTTTTCAATTTTTTTGTTCTTTTTGATTTTCTATTTTTTTGGACCCACCAAGGCGCCTATTTGCTAGGTTCTCACCGAGATGATAATTTTTCAGGACTTTTTCCATTATTTTTTTGATTTTTTTCAGTATCCATATTTGTTGTTTTTGAGCTTTTTTTAGGAACTCTTTTCACTGTATAGGAGTCATCTTAAGAATGTCAGGCATAAAACCTTTTCAGATGTAGAGTATTGATTGGATCTAGTAGAACATCTCCTTCAGGCATAGACAATTGATAGGCTCCTAATCCAAATGCTATTGTGACAACAAAGGGACCCAACCAGTTGGGTTCAAATTTTCCCTTTTATTCTTGATTTTGTTGATTCTTAGGATTTTCTCTTAGAACTAGATCTCCAATCTGAAAACTTCTTGGTTTCAATTTCTTATTATATCCTCTTGACATTCTCTTTTGATAAGCCTTAAGATGATCAAATTCTTGTTGCCTGCACTCATCTAGCAATTCAAGCTCTTACAGTCTAGAGATTCTATAGTCCTCATCAGTGACTAGATGTTTCAATGATACCCTTAGTGACAGAATCTCTACTTCAACTAGTAATACCACTTCTGATCCATAAACTAGTGCAAAAGGAGTTGCACCAATTGGTGTTCTAATACTAATTCTATAAGCCCATAATGCAAGATTGATTTCTAAATGTCAGTCCCTTCCCAATTTATTCACTGTCCTATGCAAGATTTTCAGAATAGTTTTGTTTGATGCCTCATCCTATCCGTTACCTTGAGGGTAATAGATCGAGGAACAATGCTGAGTGATTTTGAATTGAAGACACAACTCATCTATGTCTTTGTTTTTTAATTGAACACCATTGTTAATCACAATTGATGAGGGTATGCCATAACGACAGATGATATAATTCAAGATAAACATGGAAACTTGTTTTCTAGTTGCATTAGACAGTGGGACAGCCTCCACCCATTTTGTGAAATACTCAGTTGCAATAATGATGTATTTGTATCTATTTGATGAATTAGGATAAATCTGACCAACCAAATCAAAGGCCCATTTCTGAAATGACCAATGTGTTATGAAAGGAATTAGCTCTCTAGTTGGAGCATGTATCAGGTTACCATGGATCTGGAATGTTTTGCATGTTTTTGAAAAATCGATAGCATCTTTTTCCATCGTGGGCCAATAGTATCCAACTCTTAGAAGTTTCTTAGCTAATGAAAAACAGTTCAAGTGTGATCCACACACACCTTCATGAACTTGTTTTAATGCATGATTAGACTCTTCATGTTCTAAACACCTAAGAAGTGTACTGTTGGTTCCTTTTTCCCCTATTGTTAGATTTACACTATGATTGAAAAACTAATGTCACCAAATCTCAATAACCACTCCAAAGTCTGACAAGAAAAAGAGCCAATTAACAATGATCAACTATATGATCCTCCTACACTTTGAGCTCCACATCACTTAGGTGGGTATACCTCATTTGCACACACATAACTCCTTTTATCAAACAACAGGCCTGTAGATATATGACTGTGGAATAGCCTTCAGACTCCTATAGGTATCCTATACCTCAATGAATCACCAAGTCTTATGAAATATCCTACTTGCATAGAATGAGTCTGACAACTAGAAACTACTCCTATCAGCATGAAAGGGAAAAGTATTTAATTTGAATGAGTTTATGTTTTTTGGGTTGAATGGACCCCTGAAACACCCCAAGTCTCTCATAGACCAGTGCCTTATCCAATGGGAAATAGAGTCAAATAAATCACTGCAACAGGGCTATGACTAGAGAAGACAATACTTTCTAATATGTTGATGCCTTACATCAAACATGTACCATCTAATGGCATCACATTCTAGAAGTATGATCCCCATGCACATGTGAATGTAGTCTTTTCTTGATCTTCAGGGGAAATTTTGATTTGATTATATCTAGAAAATCCATCCATTAATGCGTACATCTCATGGCCTATTTTCAAATCCACAATCATATCTATGTTAGGGAGTGGAAAATCATCTTTTGGACAAGCCTTGTTTATATCCCTAAAGTCTGTGGACACTCTTATGGATTTTTCCACCTTAGAAATAGGAATTATGTTTGAGATCCATTCTACATAATCAATAGCTCTAATGAATCCAACTTTCAACAGTTTTTCCAATTTTGCTTTTACTAACAATGCCATATGTGGATTCATCTTTTTGAGTTTTTGATTTACTAGTTTTATGTCAGGTGAAATAGACAAGTGATGCATGATCAAATCTGTGTCTAATCTAGGCATATCTAAGTAAGACCAAGCAAAGTTGACCTTCTTTTCTTTGAATAAATTGGTGATTTGGATCTTTTCATTTTCTGTCAATGATTGAGTAATGTGGACTATTTGAGGAGTTTCTGTTGTTCCTAAATTAATGGGTTGTGTAGGTTCAATTAGAATTGAGGATCTTTCCTAAAAGTGATCAGAGAGGATATCAAGAATCCCATCCTCTAGCACCTCTGAGAGGTTTTCACCATTGGATACATCTTTTTCTTTTTCTCTTTTAGGATCTGATACTGCCACTAGGTGGTTTTCACCATCAATCTCTTGTTCTTTTTGTTTTTCATTTCAAGACTGAGAAACCTGATATCCTCCTCAGTCATGGTTTCACTCTTTACATTGGTGGAAGAAAGGAAGGATTCACAAGCATTTAGATAATAGGAAATGGAATGGTCATTTTCAAAAGATAATAGGCTTGTGGTTGTCGTCTCATCCCAATCTATCAGTTTAGGGTATTTCAAGGACAAAGATTCAGTAGGTTCAAGAGACAACATTGTGTTATTATCAACATCATTAACTCATAAGATGTCTTCTATTAAGTTTTCTTTTAAATAGATGTTAGGATTATTAGAGTCATGTTTGTTATTATTAGAGTTCATGTTAATGTTATGCAAATCAAACTCTAGCGATCTGAAATTAGAACTCTCTCCTTCTTCAATCAAGATTCTAGGAGAAAATTTGTGTATCACATCAATTTCTATGTCCATGGTAGCATCAGAAAGGACATCCCATTCATATTCATGTGAGTCTACTTGACTATAATCTGAAACCCCTAAGAAGTGGGCAATAGTCATGGGTACTTCATTTTCTTCATCAACATGGTTTTCTTCTTCTTGCAATGGTTCTTAAAGGAGTTATCATTTCTAGTTCCTCATCAAAGTGAGGTGTATCAAAAATGGGAAGCCCTTGTTCTTGTTCTTCTTCAGGTTCTTTTTCTCATTCTCTTTCTAGTTCTTGTTCAAGATTGGTACCAATTTCTGATAATGGGTCTCCTTGTAAGAGCAACAATCTTTCATAGGCAATAGGTTGTTCTTCTACTTCTTCTTCATCATCTGAGTCTCCTGATCTATCAAATACATGACCCTTTTCTGCAATAGGATGTGAGGTTCCTTCTTTGAAGCCTAGTCCAGTCTTGTCTTTAGGATTTTTGAAATCCACGTGTAGAGGTTTCACAAGTCCTTGCTTGTTTTTTCCCAAGGGTCCTTTTCCTTTGTATCCCATTTGTTTCATGATCTCATATCCCTTCCCATATTTTTTTGGAGCTATCTCCACATGTTTGACATTTCCATCTTCTTCAGGTTCTTTATAAAGTGACTGTAAGACATCTTTTTCTTCATTTTCTTCTTCAAGGGATACTTTTTATTTGACAATTCCAGTTCCTTCATGTATAGTTAGAGCACTACCATTGGATGGTGTAAATTTTGATGAAGGTCTTCCTTGTATTCTAGGAGATATGGGAAGATCTATCAAAGATATAACAAGATCCATCTCGTATTCACCCATGCTTGTCTCTTGGATGTTGATCTTTTTAGCAAAGCTTTTTAAGACCATTTCTTTGGATGTCTTTGCCTTGTTAGAGCTTTCCTTGTTGTGAGGAACCATGCTTTCTATTTGTTTGAGATTATTTCAAGAATATGTGGTATCTGCTGGAATAGTCACCTCCACTCCATTATGAGGGAATTTTAGGCATTGATGTTAAGTAGAAGGCACAACTCGCATTAAGTGTATCCATGGCCTTCCAAGAAGAATATTGTATGCAAGTGGTAGATCAAGAACTTGACATAGGACGTCTTGCTCCACTGGTCCCACTTTGATGGGTAAGAAAACCAATCCTTTAGAAGATCTCTCTTCTTCATTATATGCCTTGACGGTTATCTTTCTTCTAGGATCAATTGCATGCTTTGAGAATCCCAATTGTTTTATCAATTTGTATGTGTAGATGTTAAAAATGGCACCTCCATCTATTAAGACACATTTAACTCAGTGTTTATGAATAAGGACTTCTAAATGTAGAGGTTGGTTATGTGGTTGGCTCAATGATTTATCATCCTCTTTAGAAAAAGATAGGTAGTGTGAGGAGTTCAAGTGATCAACCATAGCTTGGAATCAATCCACATCTAGATCTTTTGGTACATTAGTGCTAAGTAGGGATTGATCAAGAACTTCCTTATGAATAGGAGAAATCTTCAACAACTCTAGGATAGAGATTTGAGTGGGTGTTATTTGTAATTGATCCACAAGATTAAACTTGGGAGGTAGTGCCACTTGTTTAGACATTTTTGTTGTTGTAGCTGGTGTGTTAGTTTTTGAGACTCCTTTAAGAGTGAGATTTGATTGACTTCTTGTTACAACATTTGTAGACTCAGTTTTGTTTTTGACTCCTTTTAGAGTGATCATATTGATGGAGTGTTTGCATGGTTCCACCAAATGAATTACATTTTCATCATTAGGTCATCCATTATCAAATCATCATCCTCCCAATCTTTATCATATGGGGAGGGAGGTCGATATTGCAATCATATGACGGCGATGGTATCCCTAGCTTATGCATCATACTAGTAGCCAGAGCCAAGGATGAAGCCACCTTAACATTATCACCCAAAAGCTTGACTATGATGAGTGAGACAAATCGTGTGAAGATCATTGTCAACGCCAGAATCTCCTCCAATGAAAAAAAAAAAAAAACTCATATCTCGGTACTAATCTAGGCTCAAATTCATAAATCAAACATGCATTTTCTCTCAACTTACTTCTTGTCATGACTACTACATTATTATCTCCAATTATTTGATTCGGTGAGTGGTTCCTTCTGACATACTTTTCTAGTATTGGGTTGGTTTTGTGTTCTTCAACATTTTATTCTCTTGGTGGGGGTTCAACTAGTTCCTTGGTTTCTTCTTGTTTCTCAATTAAAGTACTAGAAACTCCTTCATGTACATATACAAATCTTTGATAATATTTTGGTTCCTTTTTTCTATCTCCATTTTTATCTACAAACTCATGAATCCTTACATTTTCACTTTCCACAATTTTGTTAGTAGCCTTATTCAGCCATTTATAAGCTTTTCTCTTTGTGGAGTATCCTAGAAATATACCTTCATTTCCTTTAGAATATAACTTTCCATTGCACTTTAAAATGAGGATTGGGTTAATGCAATAAAAGAAGAGATTGATCAGATAAAAAAGAACAATACTTGATCAATAGTACCGAGACCTAAGGATACAAATATTATTGACCACGTATAAAGTGGATTTTTAGAAATAAACTAAATGAAAATGGAGATGTGATAAGGAATAAAGATAGACCAGTATACAAAGGATATGTTCAGGAGGAAGGTATTGACAATGGTGAGACATTTTCCCCTATTGCTAGATTAGAAGGTGTGTGAATTCTACTTGTATATGCAGCTTATGAAAGTTTCAAGGTTTATCAAATGGATATAAAGTTTGGATTTTTGAATGGAATAATGGAAGAAGAAGTGTACATTGAGTAACCAAAAGTATTTTTTGACAAAATCTAGAAAAACATGGTATATAAACTACACAAGGTACTACATGGTTTGAATTAGGCACCCGGAGAATGGTATAAAATACTCCACTCATATCTAATGATAATAGGTTTCATTAGAACTAGTTTTAATAGTAATGTGTACTTGAAAAGTGAATCTGAAGATAATGTATTAATAGCTGATTTTTTTTTGATGATATCATATTTGGAGTAAATGAGTCAATGTGTAGACCATTTTCTCATGAAATGAGGAAGGAATTTGAAATGTCAATGATTGGAGAGATCAAATTATTCATTGGATTGAAAATTCAATAGATCAAGGATGACATATACATAACACAGTCAAAATACATCAAATATATCCTGAAATGTTTTGGGATGGAAGACTCAAGACCGGTTGGTACACCGATGATTACTAGATGCAAATTGTTAAAAGAAGATGACTCTACCAAGGTGAATGAAAATTTGTATAGATCCATGATCGGTAAGATACAATATGTTGTTCGTAGTAGGTCAAATATTGCACATGTTGTTGGTATTATGGAAATATTTTCTTCTAATCCTAAAGAAACACATATGATTGTTGTGAAGAGAATCTTTAGATACCTGAAAGGAACCAAGGACTATGGGTTATGGTACAAAAAGGATAGATATTTTTAATTGAAATTGTCTACTGATGCAGATTGGGTAGGTAATGTGGATGAAATGAAAAGTACAAGTGGAAGAGATTTCTTCTTAGGAGAAAGATTAGTAACATGGATAAGCAAAAAGAAAAGTTGCATTTCATAGTCAACTGCTGAAGCAGAATATATTGTTTTTACAATTAATTATTTTAACATTGTTTGGATAAAATAACTACTTAAAGGGATACAACAAGAAATAGATGGTCCCATGAAAATCTATTGTAATAATATAAGTGCTATAAACATTTCAAAGAACCTAGTGATGCACTCAAAGATAAAGCATATATGAATCAAGTATCATTATTTTAGAGAACAGGTACAAGAAAAATAAGTAAACCTGGAATATGTAAAATCCAAGGAACAAATTGATGATATATTCACAAAGACATTACCTAAGGATAATTTTGAGTACCTAAGAGGTAAAATAGGGGTCATTCCCCTATCTAATGTTCATTAGAGAAAGATTATTATCCAATACCATCAAGAGGTATATTTTAGATGTGAGATGTGTTACATGAGATATATAAAATGTGTTGCCATCAATGCCAAAGGGGGAGATTGTTACCCCAACTGATATTGAGATGTTGATAATGAACAAGATTACTAACCGAGTAATGAAAGGTATGTAGAATTATTGGATTAGTTATTATGTTGTCATTGATGTCAATCCTATTGACTGACTGATTATGCAAGTTTCCATATCAATTTAAAATATGTGATTTTAAGTAAAGAAATAATGGGTAAAGATAGAAGATGAAATGAAGAAGTGATGTTAAGTATGTGAGCTTAAATGGGTGATTAATGAATCAATCTATGATAAGGTAATATTGATTTGATTGTTTTACATGATTTGATGAAGTACTAGAATGATGCACAAGTCAATTATATTTGTCAATAATAAAAGATAGAAATTGTGAAATAAAAATACAGGGAATAAATGTATGTTGCTGAGATGGAAATGGTTGTCACTAAGTAAAGTTATAGTTAATTGAGAAGTTGATAGTTGAGGAAGATGTTAATTGAGTAAATGATAACTAAGAAGGTAGACCTAACTAAGAAGATGAAGTTGGTCGGTTAAACAAGAAATCAATTGAAAGATGACATCGAGTGAGCACTTAGATTGATCTAGAAGATTCTAAGGAAGGAACAAAGTAAGTTAATGAAATCAACAGATCAAAAATGTTAGGTAAAAATAAATGGTGAAGATTTAATTATTGGTTTGAGATCCAAGAAAATTTCAAGTTCCAAGGTAAAGATACAATTGGAAAGATTCATAAATTTTTTTATCGAGCTACATTAAATTTGGATTGAGATTTGATCAAATGGATGAGATTAGTTCAAGGAATCCCTAATGAATAGGATTAAGCGAAAAAAAAATCTATATATAGGATGATCATGATGGTAATATTTATGATTTGTTGATTAACTGATAGCCAAAACAAATAGCTGAACAAGTACATAAGGGTACATCAAGCATAAAAGAGTTGAAGAAAAGTGTGAATCAAGTGAAGCAAAGTGATGATATGAAGAGTGAGTTTTGATCAACTAGAAAAGAAGAGTTTTAAGAAGAGAAATAAGCAAAAAGGAGATCTAAACAAGAAAAGGTAGTTGCATATTTTATTAGGTCATTTCATTGTTACTTTCTAACTAGTGTAGTAGAAAATATCTTAACTGAGTGAATTTAACAGTCCTATTTCTAAATCCTCTATAAGGTGGCATTCTAACGAATATTCTAAGTCCTCTAATAAGGCCACTCATTATAGGGTGACAGATCTAGTTGATCTCTGGTGAAAATCCCCTAATAGGCTCACATCTAGAAAATGTGTTTTGTAATCTTTAATAGGATTGGCTCTTAATCGAGCTCACTTTAAAAGAGTGAATTATTTTGTGGGTGATAATTCCTATAGTGGTTTTTACTCTAATTGGGTTTCCACATTAAAAATTGGTGTTAATGTGTGATTGAATGTTTTGCATGTTATTTTTTGATTTTCATATGCATATTGTTGTGATCATTTGAATGCTTAAATCTGATTATTAACATTAGTTTCTAAAAAGGTTTTAAGGTTGGAAATTGTTAAGGGACCTAAGATAACTGATTCACCCCCCCTCTCATTTATCCAACATCATATTTACATGTGGAAAACATTTCTAGTTCTAACTCACTAAAAAAATTACAAGAATAACCACAAGGAGTGTGATTTATCTCCATATATAATGGTGGGGTGAAAAGTCATGGGACATCATGGTCATCAAAAACTGAAACTTCACCTTTTGGATATAGGGAACTATCACTACTAAACCAAATCTCATTACCATTAGAATACATCATCTCATATGCGTCAATGACCCTACAATCTTTACTATATTATTATTACCACATGGAAACCTTATAACTTCTAGGAGTGAAACATTTTGTTGGTAAAAAGATTGTTCTTTTTAGATTTAAATCTTTAATTGCCCAAAATCACTTAAGAAACAATACGAATACGAACAATTGGAAAGTTGTTTACTATTCGACTAACTTCCCTCTAATTTTTAATAGGTACAACTCCCTTATGCAAAATATATGCTATGAATTTTGTTTATTCTAAACCTAAAGGGGGTATGTTCTTGACCAGAGAACAGAAGAGGTAACTGAACCAGCCCTCAATGAGAAACTAATCTAGGCAATGATTTAGATCCTAAATTATAACCAACTCTATGATTTCACAGTGCTTATGAATTCACACCAATAGTGATGCAATAATGAACTCTACTTGAGCTAATGAAATGCAGTAAAACAACATAAAAGAACCTAATCTAGAATAGTACACACAAATATTTTCCCAACCTATCAGTAACGCTCTGGTTACTGTTGATTAGTTACACTAAAGAGTAGAAATAGAACTCCATCTATTTTATAATTTCAATCCAACTTAAGGAAAACTCCATCTTGAAAACCATCGGCTTAGGTTCACCTGTGGGTGGAATTAACACAACTTCGACAATACACCCAAAGGAAGAACAACTACCATCGAACTCCAGTATCCAGACTTCCAGAGTCTTATCCTTTTTAGAAGCTTTAACTTCTTCTAGTTCACTTTCAAGTTCATCAACAATGCCCTGGGTGATCATCATATAATTGCCGAACTCCAATTCTTGATATAGGATTTGAGCTTTTGGATCATTTGATTTCAAGACCGTGAATTTTGACTTCTCCTCGGGCTCTAGCTTGACCTTCTTTTTTCCCACTAGAATAACTGCCAGAGACCAATCCAATTTGATTTCCCCACCTAAATCTTTGCAAAATCTTCTGTTGAGCAACGATCCATAACTTGCTAGTATATCTGCAACAAGGATTTTTAGTAGCATCTTCTTCTCAGGATGGGCAGCTAGAGCTACTTGCGCATCTTTGATTTGGCCAAGTAGAGGGACTTGCCTAGCATCCATAGAATAGCACGTACCATGGACCTTTGTCATAGTGAGGCCTAAGGCTTTAGCCATAGGGGAAGGCATCACATTATCATAAGCACCTGAATCTATGATACAGTTGCTAAGTTTGCAACCATTGATATACAAGGAGACATAAAATGGTTTAGGTTTTTGACCCGGGAAGGTAGCTAGCATAGTGGTTTCCCCTTGTTAAAATAGTTTTTCTAGTGAGGAATCATCATCATTGGAAGAGGTGATATTATGATTCAGTTTAATACTATCTCTGTTTAAGTAATCTATGAATCTTTTCAATTTAGTAGGATTTGAGCTTAAATAATCTATGGGAGAAATTTGGATCTTGGAGTTTTTACAGAACTGAATGAAATCAAAGGAATCACTTTCCTTACCTGACTACGAGATTCTCGTTCCTTAACTACCTTCTTTTGTACCTGAGGTAGATGCATCATTGGTGCCTAATGAAGGAATGAAAATAGGAGTTGTGTCTTTCTGGTTCTGAGTTAGGACTACGCAGGTAGTGCCATCTATAGTAGCATAACATTCTCCTTGCTTCTCAGAATCAGATTCATACTCAAAAAATAAATTTATAGAGTTGCCATGCGAGCATGAATCTGGTTCATCATTTGGTGTTGTAGTGTCTAACTCATTAGTGGATAGTAATTGCATCATACGATCTACTTCAGGGAAGCTCTAACCATTATGATCTATTGTTAGGTGAAACATGTACATGTTGCCTCTTTTCGGGGGAGCTTCAATTACAAGCCTTTATTGTGGAGAAGGTAGTTGTAACATCCTTCCATCATTATTTCTATTATTATGATCTTGGAGTGGTCTTTGATATAAATTGTTGAACTTAGGGAGTTGAATTTTCAAAGCGATGATTTCATTAGACATTTTCTGCATCATCTCATTGGTTGATGTGGTGCCACTCGAGCTAGCACTTGTCTGCATTTCTCTTTTCCATTTGCCAGCAGAGATCATGCCATCTTCTAAATCAATGGCTATTCTCTAAGCATTATCCAAATCCGTAGGCTGTGCTCTTCTTAGGTCATAGTTTATGTCTGGTGGAATGGCACCCAGAAATAATATCTTCAAATTCATAGGAGTAGGCCTATCAACCATGGGAATTCTATTGGCAATTTTGTTGAATTTAGCGATGAATCACCTCATACTTATAGAAGCTTGCTTCTTAACGGAAGTCAATTGCACCAAAAAGGCATGTTCATCCTCAGCTATTTTAAATATGGCTTCAAAAGCTAACCTCATAGTATCCCAACTCGTAATTGAAGCGTCATCCACATGGTAAATCCAATCAGCCACTACTTCAACTAGAGTCTCAACAAATAGTCTGACAACAACATCTTCATTTTTGATTCCCAGGTTATGGGTTGCTGTGAAGAAGGCTTTAATGTGTTCATCTGTAGTAACTTTTCCATCTCCCAAGAACTTAGGAAAGTTCTTTTTGGATCCCCTAGGGAGTGGATGATATGCTACGAACTGTAGCAGACCAGTTGCAGTGGCCCATGGGGCTGCCATAACTTAGGTGTAGGATGTGGAGGAAAATTAATAATAGGAGGAGTAACTACTCTGTGTAAAGTTAATACTTGACAAGCTGTAGGAAATGAAGATTGTGTCTTCGGGGGTGAGGATGGTCTACAACAGCTTCTTTTGTCACCTTTCTAATGAGATAAGTCTATTATGGGAAAACTGAGCTCTGTGAGCCTTTCAAATGTAGGGTCTTTTCCACCTTGCCCTTTGGTACTTCTGAGAAACCTTCTTTGATCCAGAGCTCCAAATTAGTTTTGTTGCCTAGCTCCATACTCCGCTCTGCATTGGTTTCTTCTCTGAATTACTCTTTCAAGTGCTTCTGCTCCCACTTCTTCTTGTTTAAGCACTTGACTCACATTCCTATAATGCTCTACATTTCTTCTATATCTCCAGGTGAAAGTATTCAAGGATGAGACTATGTCTTCTTGATCATCTTGAAAGCCAAGATTGGGTTGAGGTACAGGGAACACGTTCTCATGAGGTAACACCATTTTTCCTCATGAAAAATATTCTGGTCTAGTGACAATTTTTCTCCCTAGCAAAGTCACCAAAAATCTGTTGGTAAACAAATTGTTCTTTTTAGATTTAAATCTTTATTTGCCCAAAATCCCTTAAGAAATAATATGAATACGAATAGATGGAAAGTTGTTTACTATTTGACTAACTTCCCTCTAAATTTTAATAGTTACAGCTCCCTTATGTGAAAGATATGCAATGAATTTTGTTTATTCTAAACCTAAAGGGGGTATGTTCTTGACCAGCAAACATAAGAGGTAACCAAACCAGCCCTCAGTGAGAAACTAATCTAGGGAATGATTTAAATCCTAAATTATAACCAACTCTATGATTTCACAGTGCTTATGAATTCACACCATTGGTGATGCAACATTGAACTCTACTTGAGCTAATGAAATGTAGTAAAACAACATAGAAGAACCTAATCTAGAATAGGACATAAATATTTTACCAACCTATCAGTAACACTCCAGTTACTGTTGATTAGTTGCACTAAAGAGTAGAACAGAACTCCGCCTATTTTCTAATTTCAATCCAATTTAAGGAAAACAAACATTCAAACCTAAAAATGCATGGAATAGTAAATAAATGGCATAAAACACATTCCAGATTGACTTTGCAACAAGATGTATTTCACACCAAAAATTAGCCGACCTTTTCATTGATTTTCAAAATGTTACATATAAGCTTCAAGAATTAATCTGTTACAAAATCCATCGAATCAATTCATATTCCACAAAGGTCAATAAATGACAAGTGGCAATTTATTGACTATACAATAAATATCAAAAAGGAGAAAGGGGGGAAATCATTTTCTCTTTTCCGATTTCTTCCCCTTTTCTGACTTTGCCTTATGAGCTTTAGCTGCCACAAGAATTGGAATCATTCTTTCAAAATTGGGGATGTAAACATTTTTAAATCTTATGAGCTAACGGGAATGATCTTTCTCTAAGCATTTCACTGCATCTTTTTGAATCTGCATTTTCCCCATGGCCTTGTATATGCATCCACCAAGTTGTTGAAGATTGGGTATTCTATCAAGATGGGAGCCAGATAAATCTATGAGCTGATCCAAGTAGTTAGAGACTGACTTCTTCATATTGGTTACACCAATTAGACTCTTCCCATCCCTGCTAGCTTGAGACTTGGAATGAAGACTTGTCAAATATACAAAGATTTTACTCTGCTCTTTGGAAATTTTTTCTTCAGTCACCTTCATTTCTATCTCTGCCTTGATTATCATCTCCATTTTGAATTCCACCCCCTAGAGCCACTCAATCAAAGGTTCATCCCCTTTTTGTAGTATGCTAGCCTTGATTATGTACTTAGTCTTCATCATGACTAACCAATGCAGTAGCACCAGGCACTCTTCACATCTTAGCTTCTCTGTTGTGAGGGTCTTCAAATGTCTGCTGAGAGAATCCTTTTCTACCTCCAACTTCAGAAAGACATTTGTGAGTTGTTCAATGGGTACTAGACCTTCTAACCTGAGTCTTTTGATCCATCTCCTACCAATATGCTTGAAATGTCGAACCTCTTGCAATTTGGCAATTATTGCCTAGTTCTAAGCTACATTAGGATCAAATGTCACCAGAGTATTGGGTAGACTGGCCATGGGAGCAACCAACTGCTTGATGAAGTTAGTCATTTCCTTGATCTCCACCTTGAGTTGAGTCTTAGTAATTTTGAGCTCTTTGAGCTCTTCTTGAATCAAGACATTGCTAGACTTCCACAACTCTAATTTGGTATCATGGCGGGCAAGCCCCATGTCTAAGGACTGGAGTGCAAAGTTTGAGGTAGTAAGGTCTTCAAATCCACTATCCTTCAACACCTTGGCTATTTCCATCATTAGGTGCCTTGTGTTTGGATCTTGACCAAGAGTGGTTAGAGTCTTAGTTTTCTTAGCCCGCATTGCTTGTAAAAGCATCTCACCACTAGGAGTACCTAGCTCAGCCCTCTTTCTCTTCTGGTCCAGAGTGTTATCAATCCATGACTCTACACTTGTGACATTTGTCATAGAAAGTAATTATTCTATGAACAATTTCTTGATAATGTGTGGAGAAGGCTTAGGCTTGGAAGTGAAAGGATTAACTTGTGCGGATGTTGTGACTTATTTTTCTTTTTGAGGTGATCCCAAATGTTCCTCTATTCCTTCATTCGACTAGGTTTTCAAACTGCTACTGCCATCACCAACTTCGACAATGGAAGGGGCACCTTGACTAGGGGTTTCACCTTATACCTTGAGAGTTCATCCTTGTACTTGTTGCTCTGGTTTCGCGGCTACGGTAGGTTCCTCTGTTGGTTTGTCTGATTTTTCAACTTTGGCTTCTTCATTTGAACTAATGACTAGAGATGGACTTGCTCCACAAGTCTTTCCAATTGGGATATCCTTTTCAGGTAGCTGATCACCTCCACATGCTAGTTGAGCTGGTCCTTTAGCTACAGATGAAGCTGGTAGAGAGGACGTTGCAGGAACACTCACCAGCTTGACTGTAGGATCTTGTTGAGGGGAGGGCTTCCCAGACATCTTTCTTCTTCCCATCATCCATTGAACCCACTTGTTCATTCTCTTAATGATTTTGGCCATTAAGACCTCCAAATCTTCTATAGCTTGGTCTTGAACTGGCTCCGAGCTCATAGGGAAAGGTTTGATTTGGTCTCTGTATGTATCACTATACATGTGTTCTCCATCATCAAAAATACCCTCGACATTGATGTTGACTTTGAACAACTTGATTTGTTCAATGGTCAACCTGGAGTAGAACCTCTCTTGGCTCTCTAGCTCATCTTTACAATTCACCCAATAATATTCAATTTCAGGGATATGCTTGATTACAGAGCCAATCTGCACATGATCTTTGGCATAACCCACTGGATCAAACTATGGTCTCAACACCTCATACTTCTCCAACTTATATTTACTCTGGAACTCCTTTATCACATTCTTGGCATTTGATCTCGACTCACAGCTGTAAGCTCCAATGGTAACAGGGAATTCATAACCTTTCTTCTTAATTCCCGCACTGAATAGGTTCACCTGCAACATCTGCCAAATCACCTCTATGAGCACGATCATGTCATCAGGGTACCTTGGAAGCTTCATAGGAAAATAATCAAAACCTACAAGACAAAGGTATAAGAAACTAGCAAATTGAATGAAGAAGCTCCCAAATTGGGTGATGAATTCCATAGCCTCTAGTGAGAACCTCCGCTCTGGGCATCCTTGTAATTCTCTACACAACTTTATTGTAAATGAGTCATTAAATTTTAATGAACTCAACATAGCTATTTTGTAACTTTAAATGAGGGAAGAAGTCATAAATCTTCACATGATCTTCATATTCTTCTAGCCTAGGGAGTCCTGGCCATACTTGCAATGTAGCTAAAACATAGATTAAACAGGAAGACATATAAAATTTATTTTGGTACTTGGTGAGATTCAAGGCATTGGACATATTTGCACTTACCACCTGAGCCCAGTCTATATAATGATGCTCAACGCATACTACCTGGACCAAGAAGAAGTAGTTCTCTATGAAATTCAATGCGCCACTTTCACCTTTTATCCTATGAAGGAGCACCAGGATGTCGACAATCTCGACCTTCAAATCTATCCCGAAAAGTGTCTTTTGCACTTTTCCCTTTATGCTTCTAGCCTTTTGAAACCATGATCTCATTATTTCTTTCCTCCACCTCATCTTCTTCTCATTATATTCTAAAATTGTAATTGAGAAGTTCATATTTGAAAATTTCGCTCGCTCTGGGATACAAAGACTTTTCTGCATGGATTCTCTGTCAATGTAGATGATTACTGTGTCATCCGGTAGCAAAATCTATTTTGTATCCAGGTTGAATCTAGTTATACATTCCTGAATTAGCTCGGGACCTTGCACTGCAATGGGAAATCCAGTAGCTTTGACTAAACCACTACCTTTGAGCTTTAGTGTCATGGGATGGAGATTTTCTTCATTCAATCTTCTGTGTAGATTGCCCAAATCGTAGAGTCTAAGGGATGTATCTTTCAAATTATGCCATTCAGATGTAATCCCATTCAAGCCATTGAAACGCACAAATGTGGTGGCCATAGCTTCCTATTTTTTCTTTTGATTTACTATCAAGAAGCTTTGGAGCATGTCGTAAGATGATTTGTGAAATTGTGGGAAATCAAAGGCATATGAGGAAGATGTGAAAAAATGGTAATTTTTTCTTGATATTTTAAGTCTTTTATAAACAACCTGATTCCTTACCGTTACTTTCCATATCTCGCACTACATGAGTGAGAGATTTTCAAAAATATCCATTAAAGTTCTAACGTTCACATTTGAATTAAATGCACCTTATTAACGGTCTTAAGAAATCACTTTTACCCATTTGGAGTAGCTACAATGATAACTTATTTGGTGCAATGGATTTTTACTTTTTTGCTTCCCTCAATTCATTACTTTTTTCAGAAAACTCACTTCAAAGGTAGACACCTGATTGTGGAGAAGCTGAGGGGGTGATTTTCCAAAAATCTACAACTGATCAATTTCTTTTAGATATCAAAGCTGGCTATCTTCATCATAACAGGTCATTCAATCCCCATGATTTCTTATGCTTATTTCTTCACAAATTATCACTTCTCAATAACTAACCTTCTTAGGTGATTTTTTGACAAAGGAGAAGCCGAAGACTAATTTTCTGAGGAGATCTTTTATTCACTTTCTCCTACTCTGAGACTGCTTTATCCAATGCAGGAATTCTATCTTGTTTCCTCAAATTTTAGACATTTTATTTTAGAGAATCTCTGATACACTTTCCATTGTCTTTCGAAAAGCACCCTCCATAAGAAAAACTCTGCAAGTGGAGAATTTCATTATAGCCTTTCTGCCAAGCTTCTTTCCTAGACCCAGCTCATTCTTATCTTGAGGACCTCGATCTCCAAGCCTTGTTTGTGCACTTGATGGTTCCTACATTCGATTACAGAAAAATTTACCTTCATGGGTCAAAACCTACTGAGGAGAAGGTGATTCTCAATTTTCCAACAAAGGGAATAAGTATCAAGTTAAAGCTTTCCATACGTATGAACACTATCAAAAGATTTGAAAGAACAAAAGTCTTTATCGAATAGGGGACTATAAATTACCCATTCCTAGGATGAATTTAAACACCAACCTGATTTAAGAGCAGAAAGAGGTACGAAGGGGTTATTCGATAAAGACCACCTATCCTAGGAGGGGAATTCTAGACTTAGACTCAGACTCATTGTTTCACAACTCACAACTCTATCTAAACACAAGGCATCAAATTTTGTTTTAAAGTGTGAGGAACAAAAGTAGGGCAACAATTGGCTCTGTTTGGGGACTTGGATATGTTCATATCAAAGAAAGGAATCCAAATCTATGGTTTCGTAAAGTTAAATGAAAAGGTGGCTCACAAAAAAACTAAAGCAAAGGAAAGGAACATGAAAAGAAAGACAAAGCAAGGAAAAACTAAACTAAGTAAATCAAAAAAAGGAACTAAACGTAACTATCATACAATGCAGGGGTTACCTGCTTTCAATTTGTAACTTGATACAATTTCAAATCTCGACCATTGTAGGTCAAGGGTAGTACTTCACCATTTGGATATGCCAATTTGAAAGAATTTCTATCAAAGGCCTGATGGATGATGAATGTTCCTTTCTAGAGCATCTCAAACTTGCCATGCATTCCTTTAGGTGCCCTCCATTTATCCCATAACAGAATTGAATCTCCAACCATGAACTTCCTTGGTCTGGATTTCTTATCAAAGAGGTTCTTCACCCTCATCTAATGTTCTATGATATGATAAACAATCTTCTCTCGTTCTTCCTCGAGTTTATTCAGATACAAAATTCATTTTTCCAACCCATACTTATAGATGCCATCTTTGACCACCATTCTCAATTTGCTAGTAGCCAATTCCAGAGGTAGGGGAAGGCTTGCTTCAACTTCCTATACCAGATCGAAAGGTGAAATACCGATTTCCCTCTTTGGAGTTACTTTGTCAGCCCTGAGTGCTTCATGAATTTTCTTGTGCCAAGTCCTTTGGTTATCTGATATGAGCATCCTCACTATATTTACCAGGTTCTTATTACTTGATTTAGCTTGACCATTCCCTTGTGGGAAATAATTAGACGAGTGACTAGTAGTTATGCCATACTCAAAATAGAAATTGTTAATTTTAGCTAAAGAAAAGTAAGCTACGTTATCCATGACTAGTTTAATAGGCACACCAAATCTTACCATAATGTTTTCTTTGATGAATTCGCACACTACTTCGGAGGTAGTCTTCTTTGTGGCCTTCACTTCCACCCATTTTGTAAAATAGTCAATTATAGTAATTATGTAAGTGTGACCAACACTTGATGTGGGGTTGATAGGCCTGATAAAATTGAGGCCCCATTGCTGAAAGGGACCTTCTATTACTACTGGTCTGAGAGGAAGAGCTGCTAATTGAGGTCGACTTGTGAACATCTTACATTTTTCACACTTGGCCACCCAATGATATGCATCTTTGAACATTCCTGGCCAATAATAGCATTGCCTCAAAATCTTAAATGCGGTTATAGAAGATGAGAAATGCCCACCACATGCTTCATCATGGAATGTCTTTAGCAATCTTTCCTGCTATTTCTTGTCTACACACTTGAGAAAAATCCCATCTATAGATCTTTTGTATAATGTGCCTTCCCAAATGACATATTTAGCAGCTTTCAACCTCAAGTCTCTCCTTTGTTTAGCTATCAATCATTCAGGGCATTCACCATAAGTTAGGAAATATACAATGTCTTCAAACCATGGGTCTTGTAAACTCATCGCTAGAACTAACTATTCTTCTCCAAGCTAGTTATCTTCTTTACCTTTTTCCATAGCCTTACACAATGCATTGCCTCACACTAGCTTAGTAGGCTTGATCCCTATGTCATATTATTGTGTTTTGGCTACCCAAGCCCCTCTATTATTGCATCCCACATCTTTCTGGGTTAATATGCTCTTTACAAAAATATTAGGAACAAATACAACTGAGTGAGAATGTAAGATATAAAATCTAAATTTCTTCAAAGCTTTCACCACTGAGAAAGCATGCTTCTCGGTCTGAGAATATCTTAGCTCATGATCTTTCAGTGGCATGCTCATAAAGGCAATAGGAGCCCGAACTCCTCTATTTTCTTGCATAAGGATAGCTAACAATGTATGCTCAAATGCGGAACAATAAATCATGAAGTCCTTCTTATAATCTAGGTGGCATAAGACAAGGGCATTGGCTATAGCATATTTTATGTCTTTGAAGGCTCTTTTACCAGGATCATTCCACTTGAAATTCTGATTACCTTTCATCATATCTACAATACACTTGGTGATCTCTGAAAAGTTAGGGACAAATCTTCTAAGGAAATTTACCTGACCAAAGAATGATTTCACTCTAGTATTACTTACAGGAAAAATTAGCCTTTGAATGGCTTTGACTTGCTCTGGATCGATCCTGATACCTTCTTGTGATACAATATGACCTAGTAGTTTTTCCTTTGGTAACACAGAAAACTATCTTTTTAGGATTTAAAGAAATCCCATGTTCTCTACACCTTTGCAATACTCTCTCTAGATCCTTAATATGATCATTTCTTTTCTTAGAGAACATAGCTAAGTCATCTAGATATATGACAATGATCTTATCTTTCATATAAGAAAAGGACAAATCCATACCTCTTTGAAATGTTGCGCTAGCATTGATAAGACCAAATGACATTCTGTGATATGCAAATGTGCCCCAGGGAGTGGTAAACATAGTCTTATGTTGATCTTTCTCATCTACCTTGACTTGGTTGTACCTAGAAAATCCATCAAGCATAGACATCATTTTGGCCCTTGCAACTATTTGCAACAAGTGATCCATGTTGGGGAGTGTGTAGTTGTCTTTTAAAGAAGCTTGATTTAGATTTTTGAAATCTATGCATATCCTTATTTCTCCATTATTTTTCCTCATAGGAATGATGTTTTCCATCCATGTAGAGTGGTGCATAGGGTAGATAATCCTATCTTTGAGCATTTTGTCAACCTCTCTGAAGATGGCATCTGCTACTTTAGGATTATAGTTTCTTTGCTTCTGTCGGAATGGAGTAGCATTAGGTTTTAAGGGAACTTGATGCTTCAAGTTTCCTCCCATAAAGCTTTTTAAATCTTCATAACTCTAGGCAAAGACATCTTGATATTCTAGAAAAATTCTTTTGGCTTTTGTTTTCTCTTCAAGTGTGAAATACTTCCCTATGTTTATTATTCTAGGATTTGATTCATTTCCAATGTTCATCCCTTCATATTCTCCCATCGTAAGAACTTTCTCTATCCTTTTCTTTTTAACATAAGTGTCATGATGGTTGAACAATTTCTCCAATGATATGAAATATGGGGGTATGACATTACCTTGTAATTGAGTTACACCTGGTTCATCTTTCTTCCATTTCCTAGGATGATCTTTGAGAGATCATTTGACTTTTCTTCAGGGGAATTATCATTACCTTCAAGGAAGAGTTGCAGGAATTTTTCATCGTTGAATACTTGCCAATCATCTATGTTATTGGGTATTGATGGCCTGCACATCACTTCTACCTGGTACTTCTTGTATTTAAATTCTAGATGAGGTAGTATCAAGGAAGTGAAAACTGCCAGTGAGTTTGCTTTAGAGTTTAATTCTCTAGGGACATATTCGATTGCAAAGGCATCCAATTCTTCAATCTCATCCCATACTCTGTTCCTATAACTCTTCAACTTCTAATTTTTGATATAGTATTGATTTTTGATTTGGTGCACAATCAACTTAGAATGGCCTCGAGCTTTTAGAACTTTCACACCTTTTTCCTTCACAACAATTATCCCGAGGAACAATGCTTCATACTCAGTCATATTATTGGCATTTGCAAACTCCAGCTTGAAAGCCATCAGTTCAGGTTCACCTACAGATGGAATTAACACAACTCCGACACCAGACCCAGAGGAAGAACAACTACAATCAAACTCTAGTGTCCAAAATTCTAGAGTCTTATTCTTTTCAGAAGCTTTAACTTCTTCTAGTTTGCTTTTAGGTTTATCAACAATGCCCTGGGTGAACATCATATAATTTCTGAACTCCAATTCTTGATATAGGATTTGAGCTTTTGGATCATCTGATTTCAGGACCATAAATTTTGACTTCTCCTTGGGCTCTAGCTTGACCTTATTGTTTCCCACTAGAATAACTTCCTAAGACCAATCCAATTTGATCTCCCTACCTAAATCTCTGTAAAAAATTCTGCTGATAAACAATCAATAACTTGCTGGTATATCTGCAACAAGGATCATCAGTAGCATCTTCTTCTTAGGATGGGCAGCTAGAGCTACTTGGGCATATTTGATTTGGCCAAGTAGAGGGAATTGCTTAGCATCCATAGAGTAGATCCTACCATGGACCTTTGTCATGGTGAGGCCTGAGGATTTAGCCACAGGGGAAGGCATCACATTATCAAAAGCACCTGAATCTATGATATAGTTGCTAAGTTTGCAACTAGTGGTATACAAGGAGACATAAAATGGTTTAGGTTTTTGATGAAGGGTGCTTCCCTTAATACCACATACACATAACAAAAATAGAGAAACCACAACAATATGCAAGAACAGAAAATTGGCTTCTTATTATCTCCACAAATGTGGAATTACAAACTTTTAGAATTACAATATGCAAAGCCACATGGGCATTCCCTTACAATATTCTATAGGACAAAGCCTCGAATCAATACCCAAATCTACTACCCAGAACTATTTTGAACTGCCTAAGACAATAATACAGCCTTCCTTATATAGGCAATTTTCACCGCCTGGGAAGGTTCCAGAATTTTAGCCAATAAGGCTGACCAAACTTAGAATTATTTTATTTTACATTTTATTACATCATAGTCGGCTCAAGATAACCTTTGAAACCCGAACAGAAATTTTGAATAAAATTATTTTTTGCCATTTCAGGTGGCCCAACTTCCGAAGACCATAAGTCATCACCAGTTGAACCGATCGGCTATTATAACCCCATTCTGAAAATGCCACGAAGCGCTCTACAGACTTGACTGGCACAAGCGCCTGTCACCCAAATTTTTGACCTCATTCGGGGCCTCTAAAGTCTTCAAAACTGAGTTCAAAGTTTCTGTACCCTGCTGCCAATACCGAAAATCTTCAATATCTTCCAATATACACTTGATCTGGCAATGAAACTTTACTGGCAGACTTATATGACCAAAATAAACCTCCAAGAAAGAAATCAGATCATTCTGAGCACATACAAAAATTACCAAAAATAGTAACTTTCCATAAATAGTAGCTCTACACAAAATAACCCTTATTGAATATAAAAACATAAATATTTTTGGGTGATGCAAGATTGCTCTTACACCCAGGATGCTCCTGCATCAGACACCCGGGGTGATTTGAGAAGTGACCCTGTCATGACTCAGGTGTGTAGAGGAAAACCAAGACGGTTAACCTCCTCCTTTGTTAGCCATGATGAATCTTCAATAGGTCGTCCTTTCCACTTGACCAGATATTCTTCATATGTCCTGTTCCTTGTGCTTCTACCAACATGACTTTCCAGTATATCTTCAATCTCCTTAGTGTCTGAACTAGTTGTTGGAATACTCCACTGTGCTGCTGTGATCTCATCTTCAACACCTCCCTCATGATACTCTATCATATCTGAAATGTTAAACAATGGTGAAATATTTAGCTCATTAGGCAATTCTACCTCATATGCGTTTCCTGAATCATGTTTCTTCAATATCCTGCATGGTCCAAACTTCTTCATTTTCAGCTTGTTATATGTACCAACTGAAAACCGCTCCTTCCGCAAATGAACCATGACTTCATCACCAACTTGAAATTCCTTATACCTCCTTTTCTCATCTGCCTTAGCCTTATACTGTGCATTCATCTTGGTAATATGCTTCCTCACCTCCCCATGGATGTTCTTCAAGTGTTCTGTAAAATTCTCAGCTTCAGCACTACTTATTTCTCCTTTATCTATCTTCCTCAATTTAGATGCATTTCTTGGACTACTTCCATATACAATCTGGAATGGTGATTTACCAGTGCTCCTGTTGACAGAATTATTGTATGCAAATTCTGCCTGTGGTAAAATCAAATCCCATCCTGTTGGCTTATCTCCAACTAAACATCTCAGCAAATTTCTCAAATTTCTATTCACCACCTCTGTCTGTCCATCAGTCTGTGGATGATGTGATGAACTGAACTTCAAATCTGTCTTTAACTTCTTCCACAATGTACGTCAGAAATATCCAACAAACTTAGTGTCCCAATCTAAAACTATGGTCTTTGGCAAACCATGAAGTCTCACTACTTCTCTGAAAAATAATTCTGCTACATGAACGGCATCATTAGTCTTCTTGCAGGGAATGAAATGTGTCATCTTTGAAAATCTGTCAACCACCACAAAAATTGAATCATGCCCCCGCTGAGTCCTCGGTAAACCAAGAACAAAGTCCATGCTGATATCCTCCCAAGGCTTCTCTGGTACAGGTAATGGCTGATACAATCTTGTATTCTGCTTCACTCCTTTCGCCATCTGACATACTCTGCAACTCTGTACAAACTTCTTCACATCTTGCTGCAACTGCGGTCAATAATAATTCTCACTAACCAAACCAACAGTTTTATCACGACCAAAATGTCCAGCCAATCCTCCACTATGCTTCTCCTTGATGAGATTCTCCCTCATAGAACTTCATGGAATGCACAACTGACTCCCTCTGAATAGCATATCATCCTGGATGATGAAATCCAACCATTTCATCTTGTCTAGAGTAACAGGTTCTGTACAAGCTTTCCAAGCTTCACCAAAATCAGGATCCTCTGGATACAAATTCTTGAGTTCCTTGAATCCAACCACTTCAATCTGCATTTTTGTCAGCAATAGTTGCCTTCTGCTAAGAGCATCTGCAACCCTATTAGACTTTCCACTCCTGTGTTTCAAAACAAATGTATAACTCTGCAAAAACTCAACCCATTTCAAATGCCTCTGATTCAAATTTCCTTGACTATTCAAATATTGCAAAGCTTGATGATCAGTATACAAAAAAAACTCCTTAGGAAGCAGATAATGTCTCCACTTCTTTAATGCCTGAACTATAGCATAAAATTCCTGATCATAAACAGAATACTTCCTCTTGGCATCATTTAACTTCTCACTGAAATATGCAACAGGTTTACCTTCTTAGCTCATAACAGCTCCTATTGCAGTACCACTAGCATCACAATCTACTTGAAACACCTTATTAAAATCTGGAAGTGCTAAAACAGGTTGTTCTGTAACTTTTTGTTTCAACAATTGAAAACTCTTTTCTGCCCCATTAGTCCACTTAAACTCTTTTCTATCCCCTCTCATTGTTTCAGTCAAGGGTCCACAAATACTGCTAAAATTTCTGATAAACTTTCTGTAAAAGCGAGCTAGACCATGAAAAGATCTTACCTCGGGAGCACTCTTTGGAGTAGGCCATTCAAGGATAGCTTGTACCTTCTCTGGGTCCATTTTTAGACCTTCTGCTGAAACTACAAATCCCAAATACACTAACTCTTTCTTCACAAAACTGCACTTCTTCAAATTAATCAATAATTTCTCATCTCTCAACTTCTCAAACACCATACGAATATGCATCATATGTTCCTCCAATGTCTTGCTAAAAATCAAAATATCATCTAGGTAAACAATGACAAACTTATCCAAAAATTCTTTCAGAACTTCGTTCATGAGCCGCATGAAAGTGCTCGGTGCATTGGTTAGCCCAAAAGGCATGACTAACCACTCATATAGTCCTTCCTTTGTCTTGAAGGCAGTCTTCCATTCATCTCCTTCTTTGATCCGAATTTGGTGATATCCACTCTTCAGATCTATCTTTGAGAAATACACAGCTCCACTCAAATAGTCCATAATATCATCCATTCGTGGCAATGGAAACCTGTACTTGATTGTGATCTTGTTTATTGCCCTAGAATTTGTACACATCCTCCATTCTCCATTCTTCTTTGGTGCTAATACCACTGGTACAACATAGGGACTCAGACTCTCATAGATCAATCCTTTTTGTAACAACTCATGTACTTGTCTGTTCAACTCCTCACTTTCTGCAGGTGTCATTCTGTGTGCTGCCTTGTTCAGAAAACTCACTCCTGGGATCAAGTCCATCTGATGGCTAATCTTCCTGACTAGTGGTAATCCATCAGGCACGTTATCAGATACAATATCTTGAAACTCATTCAACAAATCTACAACTTCTACAGGAACATCTTCTACTTCCTCTTTACCAGCTTTTGGAATTAAAGCAAAACATACATGCTCATGCCTCATACCATCTAGGAAATTTTTTCCATCAACAAAAGTTATCCTTGCAGTACCACATACCTTTTCTTCAGTCTCCTTCAATGGTTTTAGCTTATGTCACACTCCATCCTTTATTAGGGAATAGGTATTCACATGACCATCATGTATAGCACATCTGTCAAACTACCATGGTCTACCCAACAACATATGACATGCATCCATAGATATGATATCACACAATACCTCATCTTGGTATCCGCCGATCTTGAACTTTACCAGGCACTGTTCACTGACCATGACCTTGTGGTCATCCTGCACCTAAGAAATCCGATATGGATGTGGGTGTTTCTGTCTCTTGAGCTTCAACTTTGTCACCATCTCTTCTGACACCAATTTTTTAGTGCTTCCACTATCGATAATCACATCACAACATTTACCCTCACACTTGCATCTAGTGCAAAACAAGCTCTTCCTTTGCTCAGGTTCATTCTCACCACTCAATAGGACTCTTCTGTTAATCAACGTTTCTCCTCTTTCAGCATCTTCAAAATTTGATGATCTAGCATCTTCATCTACATGTGCAAATCTAGCCTGGCCTTCATTTCTCCTATCTGTTCTGCCTTGGCACTGAGGACATTCAAATGCCCTGTGACCTTCTTCTCCACAGTGAAAACATGTTCCACGGAAGCCACCTCTTCCAGATCCTTGTCCTCTTCCTCTCCCTCTTTGATCTCTATTATTCTGATCCTGAAAGTGATTGAAATTATTTCTTCGCTGATTCTGACTGCTACTGGCCTCATCCTTATTTTTTGGATCTTCATTTCGGCCACCATATGACCGTCCACCAGATCGTCCACCGCGACCTCTTTCATTTTGTCTGCTCTCAAACTTCTTGTTCAAATTTTCCTCTACTTTTAGGGCAAACTGGTATGCCTCTTCAATACTATTCATTCGAACCAGATTCAGCTCCTCCTGAATGCTTGGCCTTAACCCATTAAGGTATCGGGAAACTTTCTCCTTATCAGCTTCTGCATGGCCTGTTCTGATGAGAAGTCGATAGAACTCCTCTGTATACTCCTGAACAGATCTTCCTGCTTGCTTCAAACTCTGCATTTTCTTCAGTAGGTCAAGCTCATAATCAACAGGAATGAACTGTCACTTCAATCTATCCACCATCTGATCCCATCTCGTGATTTTCTCCTTTCCCCTTCTATTTCATTCCAACTAAATCTCTTGCCACCATATCTTCGCATGACCTTTCAGTCTGGCCTTCGCAAATTTGACCCTATCAGGATCCTCAACATCTTCATACTCAAAATATTCCTCACATTCATTGATCCAGTCGATTAATTCCTCTGGGTTAAGATTTCCAGAAAATGTAGTAACCTCAATCTTAGGTCTTTTCCCAATCTTGGAAATCGCCCGAAAAAGTCTTTCTTCCTCCTGGTTCACAATTTCAACTTCTCCTTCTTGATATTCTTCTTCGGCTTCATCATCGCTTTCATCTTTGACATTAAGATTCATTCCTCTACGAATCTCTTCTTGCAATGCTCGTACTTGTCTTTGTAGCTCTCTAACCTCAGGTGTCACAGTACCAGCTCTTCTGCCATGTTCTCTTCGTGGAGGCATTTTCGCGATGCGCGCTGAAACCCTAACCACGGTCCTAGTGCAAACTACCTCACAGTCGGTGATCTATTTACACACTCAAGAAAACTTGCTCTGATACCACTTGATGAAGGGTGCTCCCCTTAATACCACATACACATAACAGAAATAGAGAAACCACAACAATATGCAAGAACAGAAAATTGGCTTCTTATTATCTCCACAAATGTGGAATTACAAACTTTTAGAATTACAATATGCAAAGCCACATGGGCATTCCCTTACAATATTATATAGGACAAAGCCTCGAATCAATACCCAGATCTACTACCCAGAACTATTCTGAACTGCCTAAGACAATAATACAGCCTTCCTTATATAGGCAATTTTCACCGCCTGGGAAGGTTCCAGAATTTTAGCCAATAAGGCTGACCAAACTTAGAATTATTTTATTTTACATTTCATTACATCATAGTCGGCTCAAGATAACCTTTGAAACCTGAACAGAAATTTTGAATAAAATTATTTTTCGCCATTTCAGGTGGCCCAACTTCCGAAGACCATAAGTCATCACCAGTTGACCCGATCGGCTATTATAACCGCATTCTGGAAATGCCACGAAGCGCTCTACAGGCTTGACTGATGCAAGCGCTTGTCACCCAAATTTTTGACCTCATCCAGGGCCTCTAAAGCCTTCAAAACTGAGTTCAAAGTTTTTGTACCCTGCTGCCAATACCGAAAATCTTCAATATCTTCCAATATACACTTGATCTGGCAATGAAACTTTACTGGCAGACTTATATGACCAAAATGAACCTCCAAGAAAGAAATCAGATCATTCTGAGCACATACAAAAATTACCAAAAATAGTAACTTTCCATAAATAGCAGCTCTGCACAAAATAACCCTTATTGAATATAAAAACATAAATATTTTTGGGTGATGCAAGATTGCTCTTACACCCAGGATGCTCCTGCATTAGTTTTTGACCTGGGAAGGTAGCTAGCATATGATGGAATATGGATGAAGTGACTGAGAGGGGGGGGGGTGAATCAGTCAACAATAAAACACTTCATCATTATTTCTTTCCAGATTCCTTAGGACATCTTAACGAATATTATCTGTTTAACACTCGGTAAATAGATTGTAGTAACTTTGTAGATGCAGAAAGTATTAGTAAAATTATCTTTAGATATTCATCAGCACTTGTATATGATTAAGATAACCATTAAGAACACAAGAGACATAGAATTTAACGTGGAAACCCAATATGGGAAAAACCACCAATGTATCTAGAAACTGATTTTCACTTTTCTGAAGTGATGTCCGGTTAGAAGCCAACCCGGTAAAAGGTTACAAAACACACTGCTAGGTGTGACCTTGTTAGAGGATTTAATCACCCTGCTAGGAGTGGCCTGGTAAGAGGTCTTGAGAACAATTCAATGGAATTGTCACCTTGTTAGAGGATTTAAAATATGGTTGTTAAACCAACTCGGTTAAGAGATTTAGAATTCACCGTTACAATGACAAAAAGGTAACAATGAAAATGACCTGTATAATAATGCAACTACCTTGCTGATTACAGATCTCTATTCTGTATAAGTGTGATCCTTCCTAATTGAATATATCTTTGCTGCTCCTCAAGGATATCTGGTCATCCTTCACAATTTCGTACACACCTTTCCTGTCTTTCTTCTATATATCTTCTGCTATATATCTTGTTTATTTTTCACATTTGAACTTTTATTTATATGATTTTAGATTTGTCAAATCGACATTACTTAGTATAACAGTTGGCTTAAATAAGCAAACTTTATTTGCAAAGATCCTTCAAGGGCCGACAGTGCTCGGTGACCATAACTTTCTACAATATTTCGGAGACCGAGGGAACTTGGTAAACACTGATAATCCTTTTTCTTTGATAACCGACTGAACTCGGTAGATGATAACTTTTATTCGACAACCGACTGAACTCGGTAAACACTGAATTTTCTTTGATAACCGAGTGAACTCGGTAGACACTGATTTTTGTTTGATAGCCGAGTGAACTCGGTAAGCACTAATTTTATTGCCAGGCAGACCAACTGAGCTCGATAGTTACTGAATGTTGCAAACTATGACATTGTGTGACATCAAAGATAATACATAATTTGAGTAGCAATTTTCTTCAGATAATTATTTCCAACAATCTCCCTCTTTGGCATTGATGGCAACACAATATGTCATAGCATAAGAAATTTGAAAGAATTAGCTCGGTTCAGATTCAAATCTCCCTCTGTCAGCAAACTTTTTTTTTCTTAAAAACTCTTCCTTCTGACTATTGAAATTTTTTTGAAGTAATAGCAAAGACATAGCAAACACTCCCTCTTTGACAACACATGCCAAAGACAATTCACATATTACCAGTGTAAACTAATGTACCTCAAGTACTGATTCATATGCAATGATTCCTTGAATATGCTGCATCAACATGTTGATTTTCAATCATGTTCTGGTTGATGCATCACTAAAACTGTATTTAGTGAGCCTCGAATAGGGGAATGACCCCTAACTTACCTCTTAGATACACAAATGCATCCTTAGGTAATGGTTTGGTGAAAATGTCTGCAATCTATTCTTTTGTATGAATATATTCTAATCTGATTTCCTTGTCCTGCACCAATTCTCTGACAAAGTGATATTTAATAGCAATGTGCTTGGTTTTGGAATGCATTACTGGATTCTTCGAAATATTTATTGCACTTGTATTGTCACAAAATATAACAATTGGTTCTTTGATTTCAACCTTCATACCTTGTAATAACTGTTTAAACCAAACAATATTTGAACAATTTACTGCAGCAACAACATATTATGCTTCAGCTGTGGATTGAGATGTGCAATTTTGCTTTTTATTGGTCCAGGATACCAGTCTTTTTCCAAGAAAAAATGCTCCACCACTTGTACTTTTTCTGTCATCAATGTTCCCTGCCCAATCATTATCAGTAAACACTTTTAAATCTAGATTGCCTCCAAAATTATACCACAAACCATATTCTTCAGTTCCTCTTAAGTATCTTAAGATTCTTTTGATTGCCATCATATGGTTTTCCTTAGGTTTTGCTAAGAATCTTGCTACTATACCGACTGCTAAGGCAATATCAGGTCTTGTATGTACTACATACTGCAATTTTCCAATCATAGATCAGTATAAGGTCTGATCTACTTCTTTTGTATCATCATTTTTGGTAAGTTTTAGTCTAGTACACATGGGTGTACCAATTGGTTTTGAATCTTCCATACCAAACTTCTTAAGTATTTCCTTAATGTATTTAGATTGATTAATGTATATACCATTCTTGCTTTGCTGAATTTGAAGACCAACAAAGAATTTTATTAAACCAAACATAGACATTTCAAATTCTTTGTTCATCTGCTCTAAAAATTCTTTGCACTGATCATCATTCCCTGTAAATATAGTATCATCTACAAATATTTCTGCCAATACAATTTTGTCATCCGGTCCTTCTTTAATATACAAATTGCTGTTATCATTGGCTTTTTTGAAATTAATTTGAATCAGATAGTTATGGAGTCTTTCATACCATGCTCTAGGAGCTTGTTTGAAACCATACAATGCTTTGTGTAACCTGCAGACCATGTCCTTTTTATCTGGATCAACAAAACCTTCAGGTTGTTCAATGTAGACTTCTTCATCAAGAATTTCATTGAGAAATGCAGATTTTATATCCATCTGATATACCTTAAATCCTTTATGTGCTGCATAAGCAAGTAGAGTTCTTACACCTTCTAATCTTGCAACAAGAGCAAAAGTTTCACCATAATCTATACCTTCTTCTTGAGAATAACCTTTACATACCAATCTAGCTTTATTTCTAGATACTTGACCGTCTTCATTCAGCTTATTCCTGAATACCCATTTTGTTCCAATTACATTCTTATCTTTAGGTCTAGGTACAAGAGTCCATGTTTTGTTCTTTTGTATTTGTTCTAATTCTTCATTCATTGCTTCAATCCAACTTTCATTTTCCAATGCATCTTTGATATTTTTAGGTTCAAAATCAGTAAGCAGACATGTACCTTTTAGCTTTCTTCTTGTCATAGTACCATCTGATTTGTTTCCAATAATTTGATTTGGTGTATGATGCCTTTTGACATATTTGGCTAGTATAGGTTCCTTGCTTTTTGAATGTGTCATGTTGTTGTCTTCTAGGATCTCTTCTTTAGGTTGCTCGAGCTCGGTAGATATTTTCTCGGTAACTTCAAGTTGAGACTCGGTTACTGTGCTAGGCTCGGTAGATATAGTTTCCTCATTGATAGTTGTGTCTGACAATGTTTCAGGTTCAATGCAAATGAATCTCTTGTAGTTCTCAGGTTCCCTTTTGCTTTCTTCTTCAGTCTTTTCTGCAAACTCATCAAATTTTACATGTATACTTTCTATGACTTCATGAGTAGACAAGTTCAGACATTTGTATGCCTTGCTTTTGCTAGAATATCCTAGGAATATTCCTTCATCACTTTTCACATCAAATTTATTTCTTCTGGATTCTTTTAAGATATAACACTTGCTACCAAATACTTTCATGTAACTTACATTGGGTTTATAGCCATACCATAATTCATAAGGAGTTTTGAATGTGTCTTTCTTCAATTGTACTCGGTTCAGGGTATGAACTGCAGTGCTGATAGCTTCCTTCCAGTACTTTATGGTGATGTTCTTTTCTATCATTAGAGTCCTTGCACAATCCATAATAGATCTATTTCTTCTTTCTGCTATTCCATTCTGCTCAGGAGTTCTAGGAGCTGATACCTATCTTTTGATTCCTCTTTCAATGCAAAAGTTGTTAAATTCATGGGAGATGAATTCACCACCTCTGTCTGATCTTAAGCATTTCAATTTTTTCTCTGTTTCATTTTCCACTCTTGCCAAGTACCATTTGAACTTTTCAAATGCTTCTAACTTTTCTCTTAAATACATAACAGTCATCATTCTAGAATAATCATCAACGAAAAGAATAAAGAATTTATCTCCAGTATAGCTTTCTATTCCAATAGGTCCACATAAATCAATATGCACAATTTCCAAAATTTCTTTAGACTGATAGTTCTTACTCTTAAAACTAGTCTTACTCATTTTGCCAATCTGACAATTCTTACATAGACCAGTATCAGGTTTCTTTAAAGTAGGAATGCCTCTTACCTTCTTGAATTTGCTTATTTTTATCATGTTATCAAAATTTACATGACATAAACTTTTGTGCCATAGCCAACTTTCTTCAATTTGAGCAATAAAACATGAATATTCACTGAGATCAAGATAAAATAAGTTACCTTTTGTTTGTTTTCCTGATCCAATGAGTTTTCCTTTTTCATCCAGCAGTCTTGCTTGACCATTCATGAATTCAACCTTGAAACTAGTGTTGATTAGCTGTGCTACACTTAGAAGATTATGTTTTAGTCCTTCAACCCAATAAGCATTATCACATATGAGTTCTTTGGTTAATGAGATTCTTCCTTTTCCTTTTATACAACAAGGTTCATTGTTTCCAAATCTTACATTGCCACTATCACAGTCTTCTAGGTATTCAAATTTTGTCTTGTCACCAGTCATGTGATGCGAACATCCACTATCTATTATCCATATATCATATTTGCTTATATGAGAAATAAGTGCCATCTTATCTTCATCATCATCAGATTCATTTTTTATAGCAATAAAGACAATTTCTTCTTTACTATCATCAGAATCTTTAGCCATAAAACATGTTTTCTTACCTTTATCCTTAAATGATTTGAAATTCTTTTTGCCATAGTACTTGTGACCTCTCTTCTCTTCCTTGGCCTACTTGTTTGGGCACCTAGCTGCAATATGTCCAATTTCTTCACATGAAAAATAGATTAAAGGAGTTTTACCTTTATATTTACCTTTCCCTTTAGAGTACTTCTTTGCAAGTAATGCTTCTACAATTTCAAGATCACTATCAGAACTTTCTTCTGATACTTCTTCACTTTCTGACTGAACTTCTTTTATTTTCTTGTTCTTCTTTAGTGAAACCTTGGCCTCAAATGCTGACTCAATATTTTTGGAATTTGGAACATAGTTGTCATAGTTGTCTAATTCAAAGGCTGTCAATCTTCCAACTAAAGCATCCAAAGTTATATTGTGGTTTGTTTCACATCTTCTTTCTTGAATAGCTGATACTCTTATTGCATAGATAGGGAGTAGTGTTCTGAGTACCTTGCTTATAACAGTTTCATCAGAGATTGTTCCTCCAGAAGCTCTAATTGCACTAACACTTGCTTTGATCCTTTCAACATATTTTGCAATGTTTTCATCTTCTTTCATATTCATCTTGTCAAACTGTCCTCTTAGGCTTTCTGCTTTGGCTCTTTTCACATTTGCATCACCACCATATATTTTCTTCAGTGTGATCCACATTTCATATGCAGTAGTGCATTCTTTAATATCATCAAATTCTTCATAGCTGAGAGCTGATGCAATGTCTATCATCATGGTGTTATGATTCTTTTTCTCTGCAATATCTTCAACAGTTAATGCGCCAGTAGGAACTGTGTATTCTTCATCAATGTATTTGCATTCTAAATCACCAATGGAAGCTAGATGAAGTCGCACGAGACCTTGCCATGCTGAAAAGTTATCTCTGTTGAGCTTTGGAATTTCCCTCTTGTAAGACATCCTGATCTTTAGCTTAGGTCCTTGAAACCCTTCCTGCAAGCACCAAAAGCTCTGATACCAATTGATGGAATATGGATGAAGTGACTGAGAGGGGGGGGGTGAATTAGTCAACAATAAAACACTTCATCATTATTTCTTTCCAGATTCCTTAGGATATCTTAACGAATATTATCTGTTTAACATTCGGTAAATAGATTGCAGTAACTTTGTAGATGCAGAAAGTATTTGTAAAATTATCTTTATATATTCATCAGCACTTGTATATGATTAAGATAACCATTAAGAACACAAGAGACACAAAATTTAACATGGAAACCTAATATGGGAAAAACCACCAATGTATCTAGATACTGATTTTCACTTTTCTGAAGTGATGCCCAGTTAGAAGCCAACCTGGTAAAAGGTTACAAAACACACTGTTAGGTGTGACCTTGTTAGAGGATTTAATCACCCTGCTAGGAGTGGCCTGGTAAGAGGTCTTGAGAACAATTCAATGGAATTGTCACCTTGTTAGAGGATTTACAAGATGGTTTTAAACCAACTCGGTTAAGAGATTTAGAATTCACTTTTACAATGACAAAAAGGTAACAATGAAAATGACCTATATAATAATGCAACTACCTTGCTGATTATAGATCTCTATTCTGTATAAGTGTGATCCTTCCTAATCAAATATATCTCTGCTGCTCTTCAAGGATATCTGGTCATCCTTCACAATTTCGCACACACCTTTCCTGTCTTTCTTCTATATATCTTCTGCTATATATCTTGTTTATTTTTCACATTTGACCTTTTATTTATATGATTTTAGATTTTTCAAATTGACATTACTTAGTATAACAGTTGGTTGAAATAAGAAAACTTTATTTGCAAAGATCCTTCAAGGGCCGACAGTGCTCGGTGACCATAACTTTCTACAATTTTTCAGAGACCGAGGGAACTCGGTAAACACTGATAATCCTTTTTCTTCGATAACCTACTGAACTCAGTAGATGCTAAATTTTCTTCGACAACCTACTGAACTCGGTAAACACTAAATTTTCTTTGATAACCGAGTGAACTCGGTAGACACTAATTTTTCTTTGATAGCCGAGTGAACTCGGTAAGCACTAATTTTACTGCCAGGCAGACCGACTAAGCTTGGTAGGTACTGAATGTTGCGGACTATGACATTGTGTGACATCAAAGACAATACATAATTTGAGTAGCAATTTTCTTCAGACAATTATTTCCAACAGCATAGTGGTTTCCCCTTGTTCAAATAGTTTTTCTAGTGAGGAATCATCATCATTTGAAGAGGTTACATTATGATTTAGTTTAATACTATCTCCCTTTAAGTAATCTATGAATCTTTTCAATTCAGTAGGATTTGACCTTAAATAATCTATGGGAGAAATTTGGATCTTGGAATTTTTAGAGAACTGAATGAAATCAAAGGAAGCACTTTCCTTACCCAACTGTGAGATTCTCGTTCCTTGACTACCTTCTTTCGTACCTGAGGTAGATGCATCATTGGTTCCTGATGAAGGAATGACAACATGAGTTTTGTCTTTCTAGCTCTGAGTTAGGACTACACAGGTAGTACCATCTATAGTAGAATAACATTCTCCTTGGCTCTCAGAATCAGATTCATACTCAAAAAATAAATTTATATAGTCGCCATGCGAGAATGAATCTAGTTCGTCATTTGGTGTTGTCGTGTCTAACTCGTTAGTGGATAGTAATTGCATCATATGAGCTACTTCAGGGAAACTCTCACCATTATGATCTATTTTTAGGTGAAACACGCACATGTTGCCTCTTTTCGGGAGAGCTTCAATTGTGAGCCTCTGTTGTGGAGTAGGTAGTTGTAATGTCCTTCCATCATTATTTCTATAATTCTAATCCTAGAGTGGTCTTTGATATGAATTGTTGAACTTAGGGAGTTGACTTTTCAAAGCGATGATTTCATTAGACATTTTCTACATCATCTCATTGGTTGATGTGGTGCCACTCGAGCTAGGACCTGTCTGCATTTCTCTTTTCCATCTGCCAGCAGAGATCATGTCATATTATAACTCAATGGCTGTTCTCTGAGCATTATCCAAATCCGCAGGCCATGCTCTTCTAAGGTCATAGTTTATGTCTAGTGGCATGGCACCCATAAAGAATATCCTCAAATTCATAGGTGTAGGCCTATCAGCCATGGGAATTCTATTGGCAATTTTGTTGAATTTAGCGATGAATTCCCTCATACTTATAGAAGCTTGCTTCTTAATGGAAGTCAATTGCACTAACAAGGCATGCTCGTCCTCAGCCATTTTAAATCTAGCTTCAAAAGCTGACCTCATAGTAGCCCAACTTGTAATTGAAGCGTCATCCAAATGGTAAAACCAATCAGCCGGTGCTTCAAATAGAGTCTCAACAAATAGTCTGACAACAACATCTTCATGTCTAATTCCTAGGATATGGGTTGCGATGAAGAAGGCTTTAATGTGTTCATTTGTAGTAACTTTTCCATCCCCTGAGAACTTAGGAAATTTCTTTTTGGATACCCCAGGGAGTGGATGATATGCTGCAAACTGTAGTGGACCAGTTGCAGCGGCCAATGGAGCTACCATAACTATATGTGTAGGATGTGGAGGAAAATTAATAATCAGAGGAGAAACTACTCCATGTAAATTTAATACCTGACAAGCTGTAGGCAATGAAGATTGTGTCTTCGAGGGTGAGGGTGGTCTACTCTAGCTTCTTTTGTCACCTTTCTGATGAGGTAAGTCTATTATGGAAAAACTGAGCTTTGCGAGCCTTTCAAATGTAGGGTCTTTTCCACCTTGCCCCTTGGTACTTCTGAGAAACATTCTTTGATCTAGAGCTCTGAATTAGTTTTTCTACCTAGCTCTATGCTCTGCTCTGCACTGGTTTCTTCTCTGAATTGCTCTTTCAAGTGCTTTTTCTCTCGCTTCTTCTTATTCAAGCACTTGAATCGCATTCCTGTAATGCTCTACATTTCTTTTGTATCTCTAGGAGAAAGTATTCAAGGATGAGACTATGTCTTCTTGATCATCTTGAAAGAGGAGATTGGGTTCAAGTATAGGGAACACATTCTCATGAGGTAACACCATTTTTCCTCATGACAAATATTTTGGTCTAGCGAATTTTTCTCTCCCCACTAGAGTCACCAAAAATCTATTGGTAAACAAATTGTTCTTTTTAGATTTTACTCTTTATTTGCCCAAAATCCCTTAAGAAACAATATGAATACGAACAGTTGGAAAGTTGTTTACTATTTGACTAACTTCCCTCTGAATTTTAATAGGTACAACTCCCTTATGTGAAAGATATGCAATGAATTTTGTTTATTCTAAACCTAAAGGGGGTATGTTCTTGACCAAAGAACAAAAGAGGTAACCGGACCAACCCTCAGTGAGAAACTAAGCCAGACAATGATTTAGATCCTAAATTATAACCAACTTTGTGATTTCACGGTGCTTATGAATTCACACCAGTGGTGATGCAACATTGAACTCTACTTGAGCTAATGAAATGCAGTAAAACAACATAGAAGAACCTAATCTAGAATAGGACGCACAAATATTTTCCCAACCTATCGGTAATGCTCCGGTTACTGTTGATTAGTTGAACTAAAGAGTAGAAATAGAACTCCATCTATTTTATAATTTCAATCCAAATTAAGGAAAACAAAAAATCAAACCTACAAATGCATGGAACAGTAAATAAATGGCATAAAAGACATTCTAGATTGACTCTGCAACAAGATGTATTTCACACCAAAAATTAGCCGACCTTTTCATTGATATTCAAAATGTTACATATAGGCTTCAAGAATTAAGCCGTTACAAAATCCATCAAATCAATTGATATTCCAAAAAGGTTAGTAAATGACAAGTGGCCATTTACTGACTATACAATACATATCAAAAAGGAGAAAGGGGGGAAATCATTTTCTCTTTTTTGATTTCTTCTCGTTTTCCAACTTTGCCTTATGAGCTTTAGCGGCCGCAAGAATTGGAATCATTCTTTTAGAATCAGGGATGTAAATGTTTTTAAATCTTTTGAGCCAGTGAGAATGATCTTTCTCTAAGTGTTTTGCAACATCTTTTTGAATTTTCATTTTCTCCATGGCCTTGTCTATGCATCTACCTAGTTGCTGATGATCGGGTATTCTATCAAGATGGGAGCCAGATAAATCTATGAGCTGATCTAAGTAGTCAGAGAATGACTTCTACATATTGGTTACACCAATTAGATTCTTCCCATCCCCACTAGCTTGAGACTTAGAATGAAGACTTTTTAAATATACAAAGATATTACTCTGCTCTTTGGCAATTTTTTCTTCAGTCACCTTCATTTCTGTCTCTACCTTGATTATCAGCTCCATTTGGAATTCTACCCCCTAGAGCCACTCACTCAAAGGTTCATCCCCTTTCTACAGTATGCTATCCTTGATTGCGTCCTTAGTCTTCATCGTGACTAACCAATGCAATAGTACTAGACACTCTTCACATCTCAACTTCTCTACTATGAGGGTCTTCAAATGTCCGCTGAGAGAATCCTTTTCTACCTCCAACTTCAGAAAGACATTTTTGAGCTATTCAATGGCTACTAGACCTTTCGACTTGAGTCTTTCGATCCATCTCCTACCAATATGCCCGAAATGTTGATCCTCTTGCAATTTGGCAATTATTGCTTGCTTCTCAGCAATAGTAGGATCAAATGTCACTAGAGTACTGGGTAGATTGGCCATGGGAGTGACCAACTGCTTGATGAAGTTAGTCATTTCCTTGATCTCCACCTTGAGTTGAGTCTTAGTAATTTTGAGCTCTTCAAGCTCTTCTTCGATCAAGACATTGCGAGACTTCCACAAGTCTACTTTGGTATCATGGTGGGCAAGCCCCATGTCTAAGGACTAGAGTGCAAAGTCTAAGGTAGTAAGGTCTTCAATTCTACCATCCTTCAGTGGCTTGGCTATTTCCATTATTAGGTGCCTTGTGTGTGGATCTCAACCAAGAGTGGTCAGAGTCTTAGTTTTCTTAGTCTTCCTTATGACTGAGCTCAAATTCATTGCTTGTGAAAGCATCTTGCCACTAGGAGTACCTAGATCAGCCCTCTTTCTCTTCTGGTCCAGAGTGTTATCAATCCATGACTCTACACTTGTGACCTTTTTTGTAGAAAGTAATTCTTCTATGAATAATTTCCTGATAACGGTTGGAGAAGGCTTAGGCTTGGAAGCAAAAGGATTAACCTATGCAAATGTTGTGAGTTATTTTTCTTTTTGAGGTGACCCAAAATGCTCCTTTGTTCCTTCATATGACTCAATTTTTGAATTGCTACTATCATCACCAACTTTGACAATGGAAGGCACACCTTGACTAGGGGTGTCACCTTGTACCTTGACAGTTCCTCGTACTTGTTGCTCTGGTTCTGCGGCTACATGAGGTTCCTCTATTGACTTGTTAGATTTTTCAACTTCAGATTCTTCATTTGAACTGATGACTAGAGATGGACCCACTCCACAAGTCTTTTCAATTGGGATCTCCTTTTTGGGGGGCTAATCACCTCCACCTTCTGGTTGAGCTAGTCCTTTGGCTACGGATGAAGCTGTTAGAGAGGACATTGCAGGAACACTCACCCGCTTGATTGTATGAGATTGTTGAGGGGAGGGCTTCCTTGACCTCTTTATTCTTCCCATCATCCATTGAACCCACTTGTCCATTCTCTTAATGATTTTGGCCATTAAGACCTCCAAATCTTCTATAGCTTGGCCTTGAACTAGCTCGAGTTCACAGGGAAAGGTTTGAATTGATCTCTGTATGTATCACTGTACATGTGTTCTCCATCATCAACAATGCCCTCGACATTGATGTTGACTTTGAACAACTTGATTTGTTCAATGGTCAACCTGGAGTAGAAGCTCTATCAACTCTCTAGCTCATCTTTACAATTCACCCAATAATCTTCAATTTCAGGGATATGCCTGATTATAGAGCCAATCTGCAGATGATCTTTGGCATAACCCACTAGATCAAACTGTGGTCTCAACACCTCATACTTCTTCAACTTATATTTACTCTCAAACTCCTTTATCATGTTCATGGCATTTGATCTTGATGCACAACTGTAAGCTCCAATGGTAACGGGGAATTCATAGCCTTTCTTCTTAATTTTAGCATTGATCAGGTTCACCTGCAACATTTGCCAGATCACCTCTATGAGCATGATGATGTCATTGGGGTACCTTGGAAACTTCAAAGGAAAATCATCAAAACCTTCAAGATGAATGTATGGGAAACTAGAAAATTGAATGAAGAAGCTCCCAAATTGGGTGATGAATTCCATGGCCTCTGGTGAGAACCTTCACTCTGGGGATCCTTGTAATTCTTTGCACAACCTCATTGTAAACAAGTCATTAACTTTAATGAACTTGACATAGCTATTTTGTAACTTTAAATGAGGGAAGAAGTCATAAATCTTCACATCATCTTCATATTCTTCTAGCCTAGGGAGTCTTGGCCATACTTGTAATGTAGCTAAAACATAGATTAAATAGGAAGAAATATAAAATTTGTTTTGGTACTTGGTGAGATTCAAGGCATTGGATAGATTTTCACTTACCACCTGAGCCCGGTCTATATAATGATGCTCAATGCATACTACCTAGACCAAGAAGTAGTAGTGCTCTATGAAATTCTATGCGTCACTTTCACCTTTTATCCTGTGAAGGAGCACCAGATGTTGATGATCTCGGCCTTCAGATCTATCCTAAAAAGTATCTTTAGCACTTTTCCCTTTATGCTTATGGCCTTGTGAAACCATGAGCTCATGATTTATTTCCTCCACCTCATCTTCTTCTCATTATATTCTAAAATTGCAATTGAGAAAATCATATTCAAAAATTCCCCTCGCTCTGGGATATGGAGACTGTTCTGCACAGATTCTCTATCAATGGAGATGAGTACTGTGTCATCCAATAGAAAAATATTTTTTGTATCTGGGTTAAATATAGTTATACATTCCTGGATTAGCTCGGGAGTTTGCACTACAATGGGAAATCCAACAGCTTCGACCAAACCACTACCTTTGATCTTTTGTGTGATGGGATGGAGATGTTCTTTGTTCAATCTTCTATGTAGATTGCATAGATTGTAGAATCTGAGGGATGTATCTATCAAATTATTCCATTCAGATGTAATCCTGTTCAAGCCATCGAAACCCATGAATCTGGTGGCCATAGCTTCTGATTTTTGCTTTGGATTTACTGTCAAGAAGCTCTAGAGAATGTCGTAAGATGATTTGTTAAATTGTGGGAAATCAAAGGCATATGAGGAAGATGTGAACAAATGGTAATTTTTTCTTGATAGTTTAAGTCTTTTATAAACAACTTGCTTCCTTACCGTTACTTTCCATATCTTGTGCCACACGAGTGAGAGATTTTAAAAAATATCTGTTAAAGTTCTAACGTTAAGATTTGAATTAAATGCACCTTATTAATGGCGTTAAGAAATCACTTTTACCCATTTGGAGTAGCTGCAATGGTAACTTGATTGGCACAATGGATTTTTACTTTTCCACTTCCCTCAATTCATTTCTTTTGTTGAAAAACTCACTTTGAAGGTAGAAACCCGATTGTGGAGAAGTTGAGCAGGTGATTTTTCAAAAATCCACAACTCACCCATTTCTTAGCAATTTAGATATCAAAGATGGGTATCTTTATTATAACAGGTCATTCAATCCCCGTGATTTCTTATGCTTATTTTTTCACAAATTGTCACTTCTCAGAAACTGACTTCTTAGGTGATTTTCTGGCAAAGGAGAAGCTAAAGACTGATTTTTCGAGGAGATCTTTTATTCACTTTCTCCTACTCTAAGACCACTTTGTCTAATGCTAGAATTCCATCTTGTTTCCTCAAAGTTTAGATGTTTGATTTTCAGGAATCTTTGATACACTTTCCATTGTCTTTCAGAAAGCACCCTCTATAAGGAAAACTTTGCAAGTGGAGAATTTCATTATAGCCTTTCTACCAAGCTGCTTTCTTGGACCCAACTTGTTCTTATCCTGAGGACCTCGATCTCCAAGCCTTATTTGTGCACTTGATGGTTCTTGCATTCACTTTTGTAGAAATTTACCTTCATGGGTCGAAACCCGCCGAGGAGAAGGCAATTCTTAGTTTTCTGACAAAGGGAATAAGTATCAAGTTGAAGCTTTCCATACATATGAACACCATCAAAAGATTCAAAAGAACAAAAGTCTTTATTGAATAGGGGACTATAACTTACCCATTCCTAGGATGAATTTAAATACCAACCTGGTTGAAGAGCAGAAAGAGGTATGAAGGGGTTATTTGATAAAGACCACCTATCCTGGGAGGGGAATTCTAAACTTAGACTTAGACGCATTGTTTCACAACTCACAACTCTATCTAAACACAAGGCATCAACTTTTGTTTTAAAGTATGAGGAACAAAAGTAGGGTAACACATTTTTTGTTGCCACTAGTCCTCTCGTTTGTCCATCTAATAATGCATGGATGTGTGCTAGAGATTCTATGAAAGCTTCATATGTTGATATAATTTTCATATTGTATTGTGGATTATATTAATGGTTCTATCTTGATGTGTGGCAACACACCTTTCACTTGAAACTTTCACATGCATACACATTTGGTTGCTGGCCATTTACACAATTTTCATCTAGTACTTGGTAAACAAGTACTTATTGTAAAATACATGACTAGGGATAACATTATGAAAAATATATTGAAAATTATTTGTAATTACTTGAGAAGCATTTTCATTCACTCATGGTGCTCTACTTTTGGGTTTCAGACTTCTAATCATCTCATATTTGGAAACCATCTCTATATTCATAGAGATATGGAATGTCTCATGTGAATTTGATGGGTCCTCATTTCTCATTTTATATCTCATTTTATTGTCAAAATATACTAGATATATAACTAATACCATTGTATCATGGGGCCTACATTTTTTAACGATCCTTTTTAGTGCCTTCATAAATCTAAAATGAAGCTCAGGGACTGACTCACCTTGTTTGACATGAATACACACAAATTCACTAAGAATAGGAATTCTCATAAATCCTCTCACCAAATTTCTCATTGAAGACTGACATAAAATCACTCCATGAACTGATTGAATGTGGTAAGATATTTAAAAATCATTCACTGGATTGAATCATTAGGGATTGGACAAAATCATCATGGCTACGTCTTTGTATTCTATTTCATAATCCTCAAGAAAATCCACAAACCCTTGCAGATGTTTTTATGTAGATCCATGCTTTTTCCAACAGAACTTGGGTAACTTATCTCCAATTTATGGTGGTATAACATTTGGGTAATCATGAATACCACTGAAATCTAAAGGTTGATATCTCTTCATACTAAATCTTTTTCTTGGGCTACAAAACTGGGACTGGTTATAAACCATTCCTTGATTTTGGACTACATCGAGATACATACGCTGAAACATCTTTGCCATTACAATTATATAGATTTCTTAGACATATATTAAGATGTTAGAGTTTTATAGAGTTAGACCTACCAAAGCAAGTATGAATAGTTTTCTTCCCACTCTTGGTAGGGAATACATTCTATCTTCTCAAAGGTATATACAATTCACTAAATAAAAAAGAAACATAAGCTAGATGATATATAACTTCTTCCCTAAATTAATGCTTATACATTTTAAGGGGACATTTCAATAAAGTTTTTATTCTCATAAACACATATTAAAAAATAGCTTGACTTGTTCAAATTTTATGAGAATACCTAGAAAATTTACAGTTGTTTCTCACACATTTCTTTGATCGAAAGCATAGTGTATATTAGGATAATTATTCCTATCTTTATATGGTTCTTCATTCCACTAGAAAAAATATTTCAAACTATAAAAGCTATTTGAAGCACATTTTCATTTTGGGTCCCTCCCAATAGAAAAGCCACACAATCTTCTTTAAGTGAGTTGACTCCAGATCTAAAAGAAATTTTGGATCCTACACATTTATTGACTCTTGTCCATTTGGGTAAATAACCACAAAGATTCTAGGATAATATGAAACAAAATTATAACATCTCTCCCCAGCGGAGTCACCAGTTTGCTGGTTCATCCAATTTATGTCTGAGATGAATCTAAGGTTTATCCTTTGCCTATGGTTGATCATCTCAGATCAATGGCTAATTGGTTAGAAATTCCTAAGAAATAAGAAATTTCTTATTTTCTTTGGGCTCTGCAAGGCCAAGGTGGGTATCCATTTCATGTAATACTATCAGATAAAGAAAATAGCACATGATATTGCATTCTTTATAGATTACTCATAACTTTAATGCATTAGGACATAAATTATTCATTTACAGGGTCAGATAAACTCTTCTATTCTAATAGTTTACAATAGATTGGGAGTAAAGAGTACATTCCAAATAGTGAAATAACAATAAAGTAAAGTAGTTTGGGTTATTTTGGTTATTACTGAAAACACAAGTGGTCATGCATAAACGAGGGCCTAATCCTAGCTATAGAGTCAAATACTAAGTTGTAAGAGAATCCTAACAAGCATACATGAAAAGAAATAAATGGATTCATAGCATGATAATTCCTAGAATTAACACATCCTCTTCATGCCAACATGAAACTCTATCTTGAAGTCCATATCATATATTCAAACTACTACTATTTGCACAAAGTGTTTAACTCTATCCTTGAAAAAGAGCTATAGAACAAATAATACAGATTGCAGTGAAAATTTACAAAGATGAATTCAAAACCCTCGGTTTATTAAACTCATATGATTCAAAAAACATTTATGGAGACAATTCCATGACTATTACAACATTAACACATAAAAATGAAATACCCTTTCTTATGAAATCAAACAAAAAAATCCATGTATCTAGTGTGAAATACCATACAATTAAGGACCCTCTATGTGTATGCACCCTAAAATGGTCGCCTAGACTTTGGGCCCCCATTCAACAATTTATCAAATCCTTGAATCAATATTTTCAAATATCAACAATATCAATTATATCAATTTCCTTGATCAAATTATAATCAATTCAATATTTCCTAAAGTTTGAGCTTTATTTTAATTTAAAAGAGAAAAAAATAAAAATCTTATTTAATTAAGAGAACATGCTCCCTTTTAATTAATTAAATATCTCTTTTAATTAAATAATAAAATCACTTTATCCTAAGCCTTTATTTAATTAAAAGGAATTTCCTCCCCTTTTATTTAAATAAAAAATCCCCACTTTTCCTCTTATCCTATGTTGCACAAATAAAACATTTAATTCTTATTTATAAAGAAAAATAAAATAAAAAATAAAAGAAAAGTACTTTTTGTCTCACATGGACATAAAGTAAATGCTCAACATAAAGTAAATGCTTCTAATTTTTTTATTGGAGGATATTTGTGCACAAGGATCAAGCTTCTATTTTTCTCCATTGTTGATTAAGTCTTTTGCCTCTTAATGTTGATCGTTCATTGATTCTCATTCTCTATAAAAGAAGAACTCTCTTCTTCATTTTGCATACACTTGAATTTTATGATATTGTTATGCTACAGGTTTTCTAAGTCATCTTAAAGCTTTTGGAGATATTCTTGCATCAAATTTTGAAGATTTGGAGCATCATTGGCATTCATCTTGCATCTACATCACATCCTAGCTTGCATCATAGTTACATCATCATGGTATCATTTCCTTTCATATTTTAGATTAATCTCACATAGTCTAATTAGAGGGTTTGTAACTCTTTCATTTCCATTTTCATAGCCTAATTTGCATACTTGCATGCTCATCTTAGATTAATTTTGCATTGCATTGCATTCATTTGGATTTCATTGGGGATATTGGCACTGTTGCCCTTGTCTTTGATTTTGAATCTCTCATTATGTGGTTGACTAGCAAGGTCATGAGTTTATAGCTCTAGCTGAGAGCAATTTTACAAATCTTGCAACTCCATGCATAGAGAGTTATGGATCAATTTGTGAGGGCTCATTCTTGAGTTTTCTTGCATGTAAAGATTTATAGAAGTGTGGTCATATTTTCACCATATATTTTTGGCACCCACCGTGGGGCAACCCATCTCTTGCATGCTGGTTTTGATTATTTTTGGAGCTAACCCTTGTGCAGATTTGTTTGGAGACAAAAAAAACCCCAGATTTGAAAGATTTGATCATATCTCCCAAACAGCTTGGTGTTTTGGTCTGAAATTCTTTTTGTAGGTTGGAAACATATCAGAGAAGCTCCAAAATTGTTTTTAGAATTTTTGGAGGTAATTTGTATTTTTTATGAGTTTTTCTTTATTTTTCATAAAAAATCAATTTTTGGGCCAAATTAGCATATTTTTTGGAAATTTTTATATTTCTGGAAAGGTCTTGAAATTCTACAGGAGGTCCATTCATTGTGTTTTTAATTTAGAAATCATATCATAGCTCATTTGGTCAATTTATAAAAACTAGTTTGTTTTGGTAAAATGGGTCTCTAGGGCACAAATGAAGAGATATTTCTAAAATTTTTACATTTTTGGAAAGCTCTCTATTTTTTGATAGAGGTCTCTTTTTTATATTTTGGGTTTTGGGTCCGAATTCATGTGGTAAAAATTAGATCTTGTTGACTAGGTCAAATGCAAAAAAAATAAAATTTTGTGATGGGTATGCACTTATTTTTCATTGTTCAATGCATGATATGAGTAATTATTTGGATTATTTGCTGGTTATCATTATTTCTAACAATTGATTTTCAGATCTAACCCTAGGGTTTGCATAAGTGGGATATACATTGCATATCTTGTTTTCTTGTTTTCTTGTCTTGTTCATTTGAAGGTGCTCTTGCTTTCATGAAAAATGCTTAAAACAAAGTGTTGGACTTGAGGTACTTTATTCCATCTCTACAACATTTAGATTTTGGGATTAAAATTGAACCTCTCATGTGTTTGGCTTAAGTGTTTACATGCTTTCATAGAACACATTTTAATTGATGCTCTTAATGGGAAATGAATGAACATAGATTTGCTTTCATAAAAATTTGTGTAAGTGAATGCTTGTGTTTAAACCTTAAGTAATTCTTGGTTCCAATATCAAATATCTCATTGAGTGATTGAGGGCATGGATTCATTTTTTGTTTACATAGGGAGTTAAATGCACCACTTTGTGGACTCACTCTATGTTTGCTTGGAAAGTTAAATATTCCATTGATTCAACCCTTTGTCATTTATGAGTAGTATTGATAAACAACTTTAGATTACTTTTGATTGATCTTGTTAGCTAAATTGGGTGTTGGACTTGCTTATTTCTAATCGCCCCTCATTACTACCCTTTGGATGCAAGCTTAGCATTCATACATAGGGGAGGGGTCTACTTGAAAAGAGCGTTAAGTGTTCCACAAAGTTTCCCCCTTTTTATGCTTTTTTGATCTCATTAGTTTTCTAAGGTGTGGACTCACTTTGAGTTTGAGTGAGGAGTTAAATGTTCCATTTTTGGACTCACTTTGAGTTTGTGTGAGGAGTTAAATGTTCCACTTTTAGACTCACTTTGAGTTTGTGTGAGGAGTTAAATGTTCCACTTTTGGACTCACTTTGAGTTTGTGTGAAGAGTTAAATGTTCCACCTTGTGGACTCACTTCACATTCACTTGAAGAGTTAAATGTTCTACTTTTGGACTCACTTCACATTCACTTGAAGAGTTAAATGTTCCACTTTTGGACTCGCTTCACATTCACTTGAAGAGTTAAATGTTCCACTTTTGGACTCACTTCACATTTACTTAAAGAGTTAAGTGTTCCACCTTTAGTGCTTTAAATAATTTTGATAGTGAATTACTTAATTTTATTTTTAGAAGGCCTGCTTGGGGACACACCACCTCAAGGGATGACCTTAACTCCTGTGTTCTGACAGAGTATAAATAGCGGGTGGTGAATCGAAAGACACCTCTCTTGGGAATTGAGTTTGATATCACTCTTGGCTAAGCCTCAAAGAACTTTATACCTTTGAGAAGTGAAGGAGGAGATTTGGGTTACCGTCTCCCCCCAGCTGTGTGATTTTGGATTCTTCTCATCTATGGATTTGGGCTTCACGTACCTTGCGTATATCGAGGACTCCTTTTAGAAAGCCACGTATATCCTTGTAGACAGCTTGTTAAGGTGTTGTTGTGTTCTATGTGCCTGCTAAAATATTTTAAACAACATACACAAGTAGAACCTTTAAGGAGTAGAAATACTAAGTCACTATACTTGTTCATGCACAAGGTTGCTTTGCCCCTTGCTCATTGCTTGAAGACTATTTTCTTGAACTCCCTGGTTGCTGTTCTATGTGCTTGATCATCATTGCGAAATCTTTTGAAAAATTTAATTGGAATACTGAAACTGAGTTCCATCCTAGTGAGTTCTCCTTAGCAGCTTGGTCTTCCTTGGTCAGTCTAGATCTCAGATCCTAGGTGTTGTCATGTTGCTCAACATCTCAATGAACGTTATGGTATCAATTGCATAAGATGAATCTTAGTCTTCTTTTTTTTTTCTCCATTTCCCATATTCTTCTGAAGTCTTCTATTCCCATAGGAAATTCTTCTTCTTCTTCTTGATTCTTTTCCTCTTATTATCTAGTCTACTTTCTTCTATTCATTTATTCATTTCTTCCATAATTGATTCCTCCTCTTCTAGAACCATGAATCTTGACTATCTGGTTTTGGAACCTTTATTAAGAATAGATGATCTTGAGCTCATTGACATATTCAAAAAGTGTTGTTCCTCCAAAATTCTCATGAGTGATGAATTTATGGCAAAAATAAAATAAAAATTGATTAAATCAGACACTTTTTCTAGAATCATACTCATGATCTCATCCAAATATTCTTCATCTTCTAAATCTTCTCATCATTCCTCACATTCTAAATCTTATCACGATTCTTCTAAACACTATTCACATTCTTCATTTTCCAAATCTTATCATAACTCTTCTAAACATTATTTGAATTCCTCATTATCCAAGTTCTCTTCCTACACTAAGTCTTCAATTTCCTTTTCTTCACAATCTCATTCTTCTTCTACTTCTTCAAAGAGTCTTACTTCTTTTCACAAGATATACCATAATGAGCAACGTGATAGTCCTTACGATACCTCTTCCACGAAGAGTGACGCACCCACCTATGATGACTATGATAACTATGATGATGGACAATGTAGTGATACCTATGACACCTCTATTCCTAAGAGTCCTCCTAGTCATGTCCTTGTGCTTACTAGAAATGGGTCCTCATATTGGAAAGATCGTGATGGTGATCTGTATGTTTCATATTTTGAAAGAAACTTTGATGAGTTTTGTGAACAATACCTTGATTATAATCCAGCTACTACTGTTGAGGAATATAAAATGCACCATGCTGATTTGAAACGTAAATATTATAAAAATCCTTCCTCTAGGAACTCTCATGCTGAAAATAAAGATTGCACTCTCAAGAAAGATCATGTTAATGCTAAACCTTTGTCTTGTGATAGTTCCCTTCCATCCCCTACTTCATCTAGTACCCATACATCTACTAAAGCTTCTAAATCTTTCACAAATCCTTTATCCAACAAAGGTCCTAATGCTTTTCATGTGGTTCCCTATAGTTATCCTCAAGGGCTACCTCTTAAAGAAACTCAAGCTAACCTTCACTTGGCTGAAAATACTTTCAATAATGCTAAACCTAAAGAGCCTAAGCCTTTATGCGCTATAATTCCTACTTCAGCTGGTCCTTCACCATCTCTTCCAAAGTCTTCCATACAATCCCAACCTACTTCCTTGTCCTTAGAAGTGGATCCATGTCAAGAGGACTCTAAAAATGATATAGAAAAGAACATAAAAAAATATTAAGATCAAGAACCCTCCATGTCATCCAATTCTTTTCATGACATCTCTCCTCCATTTCATGGTTCTTTTGATCCTCTACACTCTTCCGCATTCATTCCACCATCTCCTAAGCAAGATCAAGCTACTACTTACACCGTTGAGCTTATTGATAATCAAAATAACCTTACCACACTTGCACTTTCGAAAGATGATACTTCCATTAAGATTATTAAAAATGGTGTTGTTACTTCTGATGTAAAGCCTATTGAAAATTGAAAGAAAGTTGATATGCTTATGCTACCCAATGATCCTTGTCAAGATCAAAGTATTTCATCTTCTTGTTCTATTGCTCCATGTTCATTTCCACTTTCTACTCTTCCTAAATCTTTGCAAGCTTTGAACAATCCTATCAAAGAAGTTTCTCCTATTCAAGATGTTCATGATCCTATTGCAAATCTTAATGCTCATTCTAAAGATGCTGATGTCCTTGGTTGTCATATAAATGCTGATGAATTGGTTGATTATCCTTTTGCATCTTCCGCATCCATCCTTGGACTTCCTCCACCAATACCAAAGGCTTCATGTCTTCCTTCCATCTTGGGCCCTTATGTCCCTTCACTTTCCCCTCCTAATTCTCCTAATTCATCATCCATTTTGGGTCCTTACATCCCTCCATCTCCTATCTTTCCTCAAGATCAACATAGATACATACCCTTGAATCCTTTTCATCCATCCACCCATCTAAACTAGTCATATCATCCTTCTTCTTCCACAAGTCCTAAGTCTTTTGGAAGTAACTTGAATGTTCAATACAAGAAAAAGAAGCAATACAAGAATCCATAAAAAAAAAAGATCACCATGTCTCCTCTAATCGACATGGAGGCATAAAGTCAAAAGAGATATCTAAGAAGAAAACTATAAGACAAGTATGGGTTCCAAAATTTATCATTCAAGATATTCTCTCTAAATCATCAAAAGGAAATAAAAAGCCAATGGCTATATGGATTCCAAGATCTCTCTTAAGAGAGTCTAATATTGAACAAAAAGTGAAGTTGACATTAAGGCTTCCAAAAGCTTCCACTTCATATTCTTCCAAAAAAATTCTTTCATTCCATGCGCCTGAACCCCAACCTCTGTTAAACATTCGCCATATTCCTTCTTGTATTCCTTCGCTCACGTTTCCTCTATCCTCTTGCCACCCTTCAAGGTGTGTGTTGATGTTGATCTTTCCTTCCTTTCCATCTACCCTTTCACAATCCTTCCATTCATTATCCTTCTACGTTCTATCCTTTTCTCTCATTTGCCTATTCCTCCTATCTTCCAACCTCACTTGCTTTACATAAAACCTTATCCTCCATTTTCCTATTCCATCTCCCTTTCCCTATTAGCATCTTTGAGCATATCATTTTGAATCCTTGGCATATCATGGTTTATCCTTTCAAGGAGCATTATCTAAAAAGCTTTCCTTCTTCCAAATAAAAATTATAAAAATTTAAAAAAATAGAAAAATTCAAAAAGAAAACAAAAAAATGATGAAAAAATTGAAAATGTGCCATGGTGAAAACTTGAAAACAGGCACCTTGGTAGCAAAAGTAAAGAGAAATAAATTTGTTCTATGGTGAAAACCACTCCCTTGTGGCACCTTGGATAAGTACTATGATGAAAACTTGGTAATCAGACATCATGTGTAGTTCTTCTACATGTTTCATCCATTCCATTCCATCTTTGATCTTACAATGATCTTGCTTTCATTCCTTTCATATTTAGCCTTCATATTCATTTTCCTTCATTCATTCTAGCCTTTCGCTATCTTTTTCCCCTTTGGTCTTGATCTAATATAAAAAAAGAGTAAACATGATGCTATGAAGCCTCTTGACATGTCTACTCCTTTGGATTGCATCCTTTCCTTCTTTTGCAGTGCACTTTTGTGACTTATCATATGCTGGCCTTTCATTACTTGTCCAAATGTGTTTTACATGACAATTTTTCCCTAGCTTGGGTACTTTTGAGGAGTTTGCCTTTGAGGATGTCTTCCCTTCACTCTCCTTCATTCTCATGTCTTCCATCTCTTTCACCAGCTTGCTCATCCATCTTTTCCCTCACCTTGCTAGACACTGAGACTACACGATGTAATCTTGCTTGGGAGTTTGATGCCCATTCTATTTGGGGGCATCTTTTGTACATATCTTATTGATCCTGAAAAAATACCAAAAAAAAATTGATATATGATGCTGAAAAAATCCTAAAAAGTATAAAAAGTCCTGAGAAATTACAAAAAAAAAATAAAAATGTAAAAAGTTCAAAAAAGAAAAAAGAAAAAGTGCCTTGGTGAAAACCTAGAAACAGGCGCCTTGGTAGCAAAAAATATAAAAAAAAGAAAAAAAAAGAAAAAATTACAATAAAATCCAAGTGGTGAAAACTTAGAAACAGGCGCTACTTGAGGCCTTTGCACCCCTATTTGTTAGCATGCGTCCTCGACTCTTAGCCACTTTTCATCATGCTTTGACCTTATTTGATTTGGTCTGAAATTGGTCTTTATCTTTGTCTAGGGGGCATAACTATTAGCATTGGTCTTTTAGGGGTGTTTGTCTCTTAGGGCATTTCACAACAGGTGTTTTTCAACACCACCCCAAACAGTGTTTTTCAACACTACCCTTGCGTCGAGTGTTTCTTAACACTTATCAGATGTTTTTCCCAATAGTTAAGTATGATGTGATATTTCTCATTAGCAGATGTGATAACCAGAATTTGACTCTATGACCGACACACACACACTTAAACAATCAACTTGTTGAGATATGTTGACTTTATTTTTCTTTGTGTGTTGTCTATGAGGATTTCTTTGATGAGTGGTCTCTCCTTGAGAAGTTTTCGATGATGCATAGCTAGAAGACTGAGGGTATGAGAACATGTTTTATTTCTTTATCTACTTATGGGTATATTTTGGTGATCCTAACTGTCATGAGCATTTATGTTGATCTTACTTGACACTATGGATTGACAAGGTATTATCCTTGACTGTTTTGCGAGTGCATGCTTCTAGTTATCCTGACTTTCATGTGTCTTGATACAAGCATAATCTCGCCATATCAAACTTAGGTAATCTCACTACATTAGTCATCTTGACCTCCATGTCTTTGATGCTTAGGTGGGATTTCCACATTTCTATCTGATAAAGATCATATCCATATCCACATAGTTATGCTAGTGTGCAGTGTATGATCTTACGACGCTACCAATAATGCTCGATGATGATAATTAGATGTCTATAAGCGTTGTGACCTTGCAAGTCAACCACTTTTCATAGTAGCTTACATTCTCAGGTTCATCATAGTTTAGTTTTTGCATCTTGCATATGGAGAGAGCTCTCCTTTTTATCATCTCTAGACTAGTTGGTCAACTGTTCTCATTTTCTGATTCTTCTTGATCATATCTTTCATTTTTGGTCTTTCATATCACATCATTTTCTATCCATTTTCAGACTCAAAATTGAAATCTGAGCTGCGTTTCTAGGCTTTCTCATTCTTCTACGCAGTTGACTGACCTTTTGAGGCATAATTCTTTGATCTTTGATGGAATTTCTTCCTTTTCATGTCTTTCAAACTTCTAGTCTTTCATTCACCCCTTTCGCTTCCTTTCTCTAAGGTTTGACTTAATTTTTATCTTATATCTTTCCCAGTCAAACCTAGTCAACTTGGGGCATATCTTCATTGTTTGATGGTTATCCTATCATGCTCCATCCTTCGATTATGATTTATTGTGACTTGATCAAGTTTATCAATTTTTTATTCTCCTCTATCTGATTTTGATTTCAATTCCGAGGGGGCAGTACCTATCAGCTTTAATCTTTGATTCAGCTTTATCATTCAGCTCAGCTTGAGATTCTTATTTTTAGACTTGATTATCACCTAGCAGCAATGGTGATGATTTTGTCTTTCAATTTTTATCTCCTATTTTTTAGAATTGATTATTGCCTAGCAGTGACGGCGATAGTTTTATCTAAGGCTTGATTTGCACCTAGTAGTGACGGTGTTGGTCTTATCTTTCAGCTATTGCTTATGCTTGTCCTGATGTGTTCCCAAAATGAACACACATCTGGATTATTTTGTGATCCCAAATCGATCTCACATTTCAATTCTTCTTTGACCACATGTGTTCCCAGAATGATCACACATTAGTCAAAGAGAGGCAAATGTATGGACCCTAAAATGGTCACCTAGACTTTGGGCCCCCATTCAACAATTTATCAAATCCCTGAATCAATATTTTCAAATATCAACAATATCAATTATATCAATTTCCTTGATCAAATTATAATCAATTCAATATTTCCTAAAGTTTGAGCCTTATTTTAATTTAAAAGAGAAAAAAATAAAAATCTTATTTAATTAAGAGAACATGCTCCTTTTTAATTAATTAAAAATCTCTTTTAATTAAATAATAAAATCACTTTATCCTAAGCCTTTATTTAATTAAAAGGAATTTCCTCCCCTTTTATTTAAATAAAAAATCCCCACTTTTCCTCTTATCCTATCTTGCACAAATAAAGCATTTAATTCTTATTTATAAAGAAAAATAAAATAAAAAATAAAAGAAAAGTACTTTTTGTCTCACATGGACATAAAGTAAATGTTCAACATAAAGTAAATGCTTCTAATTTTCTTATTGGAGGATATTTGTGCACAAGGATCAAGCTTCTATTTTTCTCCATCATTGATTAAGTCTTTTGCCTCTTAATCTCGATCGTCCATTGATTCTCATTCTCTATAAAAGAAGATCTCTCTTCTTCATTTTGCATACACTTAAATTTTATGCTATTGTTATGCTACAGGTTTTCTAAGTCATCTTAAAGCTTTTGGAGACATTCTTGCATCAAATTTTGAAGATTTGGAGCATCATTGGCATTCATCTTGCATCTACATCACATCCTAGCTTGCATCATAGTTGCATCATCATGGTATCATTTCCTTTCATATTTTAGATTAATCTCACATAGTCTAATTAGAGGGTTTGTAACTCTTTCATTTCCATTTTCATAGCCTAATTTGCATACTTGCATGCTCATCTTAGATTAATTTTGCATTGCATTACATTCATTTGGATTTCATTGGGGATATTGACATTGTTTCCCTTGTCTTTGATTTTGAATCTCTCATTATGTGGTTGACTAGAAAGGTCATGAGTTTATAGCTCTAGTTGAGAGCAATTTTACAAATCTTGCAACTCCATGCATAGAGAGCTATGGATCGATTTGTGAGGGCTCATTCTTGAGTTTTCTTGCATGTAAGGATTCATAGAAGTGTGGTCACATTTTCACCATACACTATGTAGATGAATTTCCTACTATATTTTAGGACACTAAGGTTGGCCTTGGGATCCCTTTTATAAAACAAGGGATGCAATATTTATAGGCCAAAAAAAACCAAAAATCATGCCAAAACTACCTCCAATTAGTTACAAAGAATTATTTTTCCACTAAATTATTATCCTCCAATTTTATCTCCTAGTGTAGTTATTGGGTTGGTTTACTATTGGTCCCTAGGTCAAAGTCCTTCAACAAGCCTATGAAAGTTGTCAGCCTCACCATTATCACACTTGGATTGTTAGTGATAAAAAGGGAGATAGAATGTAACACTCTCACTCTCTATCCTCCTGGGAGAGAACTTAAAAAATGCTTCTCAAGGAGATCATAATAGCTCCAACACCTCATCTTCTTCATTTACACTAGGATCTCCCTCTATACCCTAGTCCTCATGAGGAACTTGAGTGAAAACTATAAAGATTGGAATTATTTGCAATCTAGAAGAAAATATTTCCCTTTTACTTGATGGTTTCAATACCTCTTTGTCTATCATTGGTTATTTTAATACCTCTATGGCTATAAAATGAACACTTCTCTAGCCCACAACCTTGATCTTTGTATATCTCTCACAAAAAGGCCGTCTGCAATTGTATTCTATTACACCAATACACCCTCATATTACTCACGAAACTAGACACCAATTGACCATGGAAGACTCCTTCCTGAATGTAAATGTATAGACCCTAGGGACGTATTTATCATTTTCTTCCACATGTACTAATTCTTGATTTTCAAGTTAAAAATAATGATAGGAACAGGTTTGCTAAGTCTGGTGATTCTAAAGTGAACACACCCTACAAAGGCATTGCTATCTGCTAAATCATGGTTATAGAAAATATAGTTGAATACTCAAAAGGTTTCAATGGAAAGATAATTCATTCTATGGCTTGTACTGACAGGAAATATTTTGGGAACTTACCTTCAGGTGTCACTTCTTCCTTGGTCTTCTCAGACTTCATTTCTACCTTCAAATGCATTGTCAAACCATCTTGACCAAAATCACCTGGCACATTCTTTCTTATGTGGTGTTACATGAAAAAACATAGTTGGCTTGTCTATACATGGACCAAATTTGAGCTCAGTTTCTAGGCACCCCGCTCACCCATTGGTAGATTTAAAATCATGGGTTAATTATAGAGGGAATGTGGGGCATCACAATTCCTTAATGTAAAAATCTCCTCATATTCCCGCATCCTATTTTCATAGGAAAATATCTTCATCATGAGGACATAGGGAAACCATTTACTCTTCAATCCTTACCCTTCATCAATGTTAGCCCATGGGTCCACAACATACCCTATAATTTTTCCTTGGACATCGTAGGGACGCAAGGTTTTTATCTTACACCCTTTATGATTACATGGCCTCTACCCCATGGGCAAAAACCAGTCATTATAATCCATAAATAACCCTTGTGTGGTTGTGGTGTTGAATTTATCCTTTGGTTTTCCAAAGTATCTTGTTAGTGCCCCATGTGTTTGCACAAAATCTAGAATCCTCCAAATAAAAACCATGGGGAGGTGGATCTTGATCCCTCTTTTCTTCTATCATTCCTAACAATATGTCAAGCATCTACACATGAAGTTTAACCTTTGCGATCAATGCCACAGTTACATGGGAGAGGGAGAAACTATTATAATGTGAAGTTGATGTTGTTTTCATTAATGGTTGTCAATAATGTCAACATTTTTGATGCATTGAGGAAATATATTTATGATTTGGTTTGGTTAATGTGTGCTAATATCCCTTGTGTAATGGTAGAGGTGTTCACCAAAGGATGTTCTTTAAATGTTTATTCTTATCCATTTTGGTGGCAGTTCTATTTTGTGTTTTAATGATCATGTATGTGGATGCAATCTGTAGTAGAGTAATATATCATTTCTGTATTGCAGAGTACCAATGATAGTATTCTTAGTGGTGGATTCAATATCATTTCTTATATTTTTGCATTGAGGCTATTTGTATACGAATTTATCCATTTTTATATTTTAGGGTAGTTAGCCCGACTGATAGTGAGCCAACTGCACTAAGCAGTGAGAAAACTAGTAGCCCGCAGTGAGCCTTTGTAAATATCACCTTAATTGGTATCAGCTTAACCAATGTTTCATTTCATGAGAATTAGATTGTCTATGGTTTTTCCCAATTTGGGTTTCCTCATAAATTTTGGATTTCTTTGTGTTGATGATTTTTTACTTTCATGTTTACATTTTTTATAATTGCTTGATGTGATTACTAGTAAAATAAAAGTTAATATTGATATAACAATTGTTATCATTTTAGGTGAAGGAAAAATAAGGAAATGGAGCGTGTGGGTGGAATAGGGAATGGGAAAGGAGGATTTCAAATTTCAAGCATGCTGAGCAAGGGGAATGGCGGATCTAAGGCTGGTCCCTCAGAGTGTGGTGGTCAATTGGAGGACATAGATGCAAATGAGAAGATTCTTGATGTCGAACTTGGGACAGGGGACCCGGGAGGGGGACCCATGAATGGGCCATGCGAATAGAATAGGATGAAACATGCTGATTCTATCAAAAATTGGTCAAGCCTTTTTGGCGTGAAACCAACGGGTAAGTCCTCTCTCCCACCTGTAAAAATCTTATCAAACATTGAGGAGGGAAATTTTGCTATCACCATTCCGGATCAAATAATAGATGTTAATATATCTCGAATGGCTAACTCTCTTGTGGGGAGATTCTTGGGATCTCACCCTAATATCGAGGTGGTTAGGGAATTTGTTAAAAAGAAATGGATTTTGAAAGGTCAAGTGGAGGTGGTTGCTCTCCCCAAAGGATGTCTATCTTTTTCCTTTTCTTGTCAGGAGGATTTAAGGTTTATTTTATGTGATGGACCATGGATGATAGGAAAGCATTCTATGATTCTGCATAAGTGGTGTCCTAATCTAGATATGCAAGAGGATCTTAATGTGTAGGCACCAGTCTGGGTGACTCTTTCGGGCCTGCCTCTTGAGTTTTGGATGGGAGATATCTTTAAGGACATTGCTAATGTCTTTGGGGAACTCTTGTCAATGGATCCTATCATGGTCTCTAGAAGGTGCCTTACGTATGCCAGGATCTGTGTTGGGGTGCATCAAGGAGTGGATATGCTGAAATCTATTACTCCTGAATCTAAACTTGGTTCTTGGGTCCAGAAGATAGAGTATGAATCTACACCCTTTGCTTGTTTTCATTGCAAGAAAATAGGCCACTGGACAAAACAATGTCCAAAGATGATACCCCAAAAGAAAAAAATGAAAAAGATATGGGTAAAGAAGGTTGTGGATGGAATGAACTCTATTGGGAGTAGTATTAATGAGAAGAAAGAAGGAAAGGTGAATGGGAAGGGTATGCTTGTTGAAGGTTGTGACACATTGCATTCAGATACTGAACAAAAATTAGCGGGTAGTACTGAAGTTTTAAAGGAATCCATAACTAAAAGCTCTGATGATGCCTTTGCTGAAGATATCCAAAGCAGGCCCTTGGGGGAAAAAGAGGGCAATGATAACTTTGATGTAGGCCTATTCGAATAAGATATGTCAGGAGGTTATGGCTTTTTACCTCCCTCTCAGAGTTTGGTAATCTGGCAAGATGCCCAAGTCTGCCCGATTCTTGGTTGTTCAGAGGAAAGGTATCAGATGACCTCTAGTACTCCAAGGGGATCTGACAAGCTAGCACCATGTCCTTCTAAACTTGCTAAGTGGGGTGATGAGGTAGATATAGTGGAGGCCCTTTTGGGATCTGAAGAACTGAATGAAGAGAGATGGTCCAAAGTGGAGAAGAAAAAGATAGTTAAAAATGTTAAGAAATCTACTAATAGAGATGGAGGGTAGATGAAGAATGTATCCTAAACCCTCAGAAGCATTAGAAGCACTAAGATTGGAGATGTGGGGGATCCCCATGTTTCCCTGGGAAGACCCTCAAACCAAAAAAAGTGAGCACTTGAGACTATCAAGTGTTTAGCGGATGGTAGTCAAAAAACCCTCCTAGAGTCTGGCCCATTCCTTAAACAATGAAGTTGATATCTTGGAATGTAAGAGGATTAAATAATCCTCATAAGAAAGGAATGGTTAAAAACATGATTAGAGACAACAAGCCTGATATTGTTCTTCTACAGGAGACTAAGATGTCTAAGGATAAAGTGGAGAAAATCCAGTTTTTTAGTAATGGTCTTTCACATGGTAGTGATGTAGATGGGGCCTCTGGGGGAATTGTGGCTAGCTGGAATTGTAATGTTATCAAAGGGGAAGTTTTATCTGGTGGTAACAATGTGACCAATATTAGATTTTGGCATATCAAAGATGGCACTTCTTGGGTTTTGACTAATATTTATGCTCCAAATACCAGGTGGGGGAGGAAATCTTTCTGGAGAGAAGTTTCTAGTTTTAGGAGAGATTTTGCTAATGATGGTTGGATCATTATGGGGGAATTTAACACTCCTTTGAAGGAAAATGAAAAATTTGGGGGTGGCCAACCCAATCTGGACAACAGAACTGATCTTATGGAATTTATTGATAGTCAAGAGTTGTATGACATAGATCTACAGGGTATGAACTATACTTGGACCAATAGGAGAGAGGGAAATGAGCTGATTCAGGTTAGACTTGATAGAGCTCTAGTTAGTAGCAACTATTTCAGCCATTATTCTTGTTCCTTATCTACCTATATCAGAGCTGGTTCTGACCACTACCCGATAACCATAAGAGCTGACTTCAATGGCTTGAGGAGGAATTATCCTTTTCACTTTGAGAAAATGTGGACAATCCACCCTAACCTTGAAAGATTGATTGAGGATTGGTGGAGTATTAGGGTTGAAGGAATGACAATGTTCAGAGTTGTTAAGAAAATGAAAAATTTGAAGGACAACATTAAAAAGTGGAATAAAGAAACTTTTGGAAATATTTTTACCAACAAAAAGAAAATTGTTGAAGAACGTAAGGAGATCCATGATAGCATTCAGAAACATGGGTACAGTTGGCATACAAAAAAGGAGGAAGATACTAAACTAATTGAATATCATGATATTATCTCAAAAGAAGAATGCTTTTGGAGGCAAAGGTCTAGAAAGCTTTTCTTAATGGAAGGGGACAAGAATTCTAAATATTTCTTCATGACCACAGTGAAACATAGAATGGGAAATAAAATCTCTAGACTGCAAGTCAACAGAACCATTAGTGAGAAGGAGGAGGATTTCAAAAGTAAGGCCAATAATTTCTTTGGAGAGCTTCTTAAGAAAGCTGAGAACCTTGATTTGGAGTGCCAAGAAGAGTTGTTGGATGGTATACCCAATATTCTAAATGATGCTCAAAATAGATCTATTACTGCTATACCTTCTATGGATGAGATTCAAAAGGCTGTGTTCTCCTTTGAAGGAGACAAAGCCCTTGGTCCCGATGGTTATCCTCTTTTCTTCTTTCAAAAGTATTGGAGGCTTTTGAAAGATGATGTTTCTAATGCAGTCAAGGAATTTTTTGGGGCTAGAAGGATCCTCAAGGAACTGAATGGTACCTTTATAGCTCTAATCCCAAAGAAAATTGGGGCTGATAGTTTGGACCAATTCAGACATATTAGTTTATGCAACTTGGTGTATAAGATTATTTCTAAAATCCTTACTTCTAGAATTCTCCTTTTTCTTCCTTCTATTATCTCTAGACAGTAGAATGGTTTTGTCCCTAGAAGGCAGTTACTGGACTCAATCATCTCGGTCCATGAAAATATTCATTCTTTGACTATGTCAAAGAAGGAAGGCTTTTTTCTGAAACTTGATCTGTCCAAAGCTTATGACAGGGTTGACTGGGATTTTTTGATGGCTACTCTAGAGGCTTTTGGTTTTAATAAAAGAAGTAGAGACTTAATTCACTGCTTGGTCTCCTCTGCCACTTTCTCTATTCTTGTGAATGGTTCTCCTACCCTTTTTTTTAAGTCTTCTAGAGGTCTTCGGCAGGGGGACCCCCTTTCTCCTATTCTTTTTGTTATTTTGTCAGAATGTTTGGGTAGACACATTGGCAGATTGGTTAACAGAGGTGAATTCAGGGGTCTGAAACCTTCCTCCAAGGACTTGATATGTTCGCATCAATAGTTTGTGGATGATTCCATAATAATGGGTGAAGCCTTTATTAAAAATGGTAAAACCATTAAAAAAGCCCTTGACAACTATGCTAGTGCTACGGGCCAGAGTATTAATTGGAATAAGAGCTCTATATTCTTCATTAATGTGCCTGAAAAAAGAAAAGAAAGGTTAAAAGGAATTTTGGGGTGTGAGGTGGACTATCTCCCAGGGTCTTATCTTGGTTTACCTCTTTGCCTCAATCCTCCAGATTCTTTTTGGAAGGATATGATTGACAAATTTCACAAAAGTCTTGCTGGTTGGAAGGGTGCTCTTCTTAGCCAGGCTACCAAGATTGTTGTTCTCAAAGCTACCCTTCAAAGTATTCCTCTCTATGCTTTGAGCCTTTTCAAAATACCTAAGAAGTTTGCTGAAAGTATAGAGAAAATCCAAAAGAACTTTCTATGGTCCGGAGTTGAGAAAAAGAAAAGGATGGCTCTTATTGCTTGGGAGAAGGTTTGTAAACCAACTAGGAAAGGGGATCTTGGTCTCCGCACTATAAGAAGTATAAATGACTTTCTCATGTTTAAAATCCTTTGGAGAATGTTCAAGAACTTGAGAGAATGGAGCACTATATGGCACAATAAATACAATAGGGACAACTTTGATTTCATTAATTTCTTAAACTCTGAATCTTTCCAAGGTGGATCATGTATTTGGGGCAATGCTTTAAGAAGAAAGGATATGATAAAGAAGGGGGTGAAATGGAAGGTTGGTAATGGTAAGAAAATTCTTTTTTGGGATGACACTTGGTTTCTTGATAAACCCCTTAAGGAGGTTCCTATTTGGAATGAGATGTTTATCCTTTGTAAACAGATCTTGGGCACTCATGTGGAGGACTATTGGGGGGGGGGGGGGGGGGGTGGCAAACAGACTGACTTGTTGAGGTTTGATCCTTCTCTTAGGAGCTTGAATAACCTTCTGAATGCTATTGTTCTTATTGATTATGAGGATACTCTTATTTGGAGATATAATACTAATGGCTTGTTCTCGGTTTCTTCCCTATACATGCAGAACTTTGAAGACAGTCCTGAACCTTGTTGGGCTAAAGCTTGGCTCAAGGGGTTAACTCCTAAAATTAATGTTTTCTTTTGGATCTTATTGCTAGATAAAGTTCTCACTATTGACAATCTCAAGAAAAGAGGCATTGTTCTAACTAATAGATGTTGTCTTTGCAAAAAAGATGAGGAGAATATCAACCATATAACTATTCATTGTTCTTTTACTAGTCAAATATGGGGAAAATTCTTTGATTTGATGAATATGGAGTGGGTGTTTCCTCAAAACATTCAGGAGCTATTTATGTGCTGGAAACCACCAACTAATAATAATTTTTTAATCTCCTTTTGGAATTTCTTCCTACCCTTTTTGTGTTGGGGGGTTTGGAAAGAAAGGAATGAAAGAATTTTCAGGAATAAGGAGTCCAAATGGGATAGTATTTTTCACAAGATTAAGAGTGCTCTGTTAGAGAATTTGGGGTTGATTAAGAACTATCAAGACTTGAAAAATGATTGGGAGACCAAAGTCTATAAGAAGTGGAAGCTTGAAGGAAGGAAGGTTCAAGAAATCAAAAGTAATATGAGAAAAGAGGCTAGGTGGGATTGCCCCCTTAATGGATGGGTCAAAATCAATTTTGATGGTGCCTCGAAAGGCAACCCTGGAATTACTGGTTATAGAATGGTTATCAGAGATGAGTTTGGGAACTGCAATGGGGCTATGGAAATTCCTATAGGTTCTAATACCAATCAGGTGGTGGAGGCTAATGCTGCTCTTTATGGGTTATTATTAGCCAAAAGGAAGAGTTATACTAAAATTTGGATTGAAGGGGATTCCCTAAGTATTGTTAATTGTTTGAAGAATACAATGACCCCTTTGTGGACCATAGCCAATGTTATTAGTAATGCCAAAAACATTATTGACACCTTTGAAAAATGCATGATAACCCACATTTTCAGGGAGGCCAATTCGGTGGTTGATTGGGCTGCGAATGTGGCTTGTAAAAGCTAGGTGGAAATTGAGTGGAATGATGGTTCAGATATCCCTTGTGATGGATCATCATTAATTAGTAAGGAGAGGATGATGAGTAAGAAACATGTTTTGAATGAAGAGATTATTAATGAGTATTGAGTGCAGCAATCTGTGTGATGATCATGAAGGACAATGGCCTGATTCTGAGATAATTATTGGGGTCCTTTGGCATGATTTATGGGTTTTGCATAACATTAATAGTTTTTATTACAGTTTGAAGGCTAAGTTTTATAGTGTGGGGATTCATCTAGACAAGGGCTCTCTATTATTTTACATAGCTATGGGAGGCAGGAAGAGGAGGTGCAAGCCGACGAATTGTAGTGATTGGAAACAGAACAAGGAGATATGGAAAATTGTCAAAGAAGGGGGTTTGGTAGACTTCTTGGAGAGACTGCATGGAGGGAAAGTTGTGGTGACCAGAAATTTCATCAAAACTTGGAATAAGGGGAGTGTTTTGGTTGGCACACAAAGTATGGAGGTGACTGAGGAGGTGATTGCAGAAGTGATTGGCTTGATGACTGAGGGCATCAAATTCTACAGGGATAGGAAGATTTTGAACAAAGCTTTGGAGGCTTTTGCACCCACGGAGCAGGAGAGAAATTAGATGGTTAAGGTGGACAATTCGTACTTTAACCCTAAGTTCACTTCCAGGCCCTGGCACCTTATTTTATTTGTTATTATAGGCTACATTACCCTCGATGGTCGGTATACTAAAATTTTCAACCGTCACCTTATCCTTCTGAATCACTTTAGTCATGGGGTAAAGATTAACTTTCCTTTTTACCTGCTGAGTTCTTTGAATGCTTCTCTTCTCCACTGGAAAAGGGATCTGGAGGGTGATCATGCTTGCCATGAAGGGCTCATGGGCCTCATCTTTGAGGTACTGAAGTTGAAAAAGGTGGAAAGAACCAGGCTTAACAAAAAAGCCCTTGAGGACTATGACACTGATGGGAAAGAGTCTGAGGAGCCTTTTATGGAGGACATGGAAGATGAGGAGGGGGATTCTGAGGAGTACCAGGAGGTCAATCCTAAGAAAAATAAAAAGAAAAGGAAGATGGAGGATTTGACAACTGATATGGAGTTAGAGGAACAAGAGAGCAGGGAGGAGAGTTCTAATAAGCAGGGGAAAAATAGATTGGAACCTATTGGCAAACACACTAGAGATAAAAAAGAGAAGAAGAAAGTTGTGAAAAGGGTTTTCATATCTTTTGATGAGGGCTCTTCCTCCTAGGAAAAGATTGATTAGGAAAACCATGTGGACAACAAACCTACTATGGAGGAGAGTGGGGATTCTGGGGAAAATGTGTGGGTTGAGGAAAATATCCTACAAGAGGTTGCACAGGCTGTGACTAATATTGAGAAAGATGGGCACGAGAAGGATAAGGCCAACTTGGAGAAGGAGAATGTGGAGAGTCCTGAGGAGAACATGGAGGAAGGGAACAAGGGTTTTGAGAAAATAGAGGGAAGGAATATGGATTTTGAGAATTTGGGGTGCTTGGCCTTCTTGTCTACCCTTAGCATAATGAAAAATGATATCACTATGATGAAGACCCACATTCACCAGTTGCAAAAAGAGATGGGGGTTATCAAGAGGATGAACCTGGGGGAGAAAACTATGGGCTAGACAATTGATGAGCTCATCAACATTGTCACCAGAGCTAAGGGTATTGCTATCTTCAATGACAGAATTACTACCATGGAGGAGAAAATTGAAAGCAGTAATGTTATTACCAGGAAAGTTGAGACTATGGAAAATAGAATTGACAAGCTGGAGAAGACCATGGGGAATATTGTAGAACAAAGCTATGCTATCCTTAAGGATTCAAATGAGCACGTGAAGATCCTAGTGGACAAGCTCGACAATGGGAAAGGGAACCAAGAGATCATTGAGACTAAAGAGGATCTGAGACCTAGTAGGTGTACGCGATCCAGGTTCAAGAAGATGGAGGATGGCAACAAGAATGACATGGAAGATCTAAAGATGTTTGCTGCAAACATGCAGATTCTTGCTGATCAGGCTGCAGAACTGATGAAATGTGTTTAGACAACAACTTGCTGTCTTGCTTTCCTTTTTTGTTGTCCTTTATCTTTTGGCTCTTCTTTTTGTTTATGGACTCGGTTGTGTTTTTTTTTTTTTGGTGCTGATGCACTTGTCCTTTTGGAGCTTAAATGTTTTATCTATAATCCTTGTGTAAAAGGTTTTAGGTCCTTTCAAAACCTATTTTTACGTAATCAAAACAATTGTTATCATTTTTATGGTTTGTGTGTTTACCAATTGAGTAAAAGTTTTAAAAATTATTTGTAGAAAATTGATTCACCCCACTCTTAGTTATTTTACATATTGAATAATTTGTATTAGTACCTGGTTCCTCGGTATCGATCTTAATACTTTTGATGGATCAGAGTATAGTTTGGAAAGAATAGATGAGATGATATTTGATTTCAATTGGTTACAATACTTGGAATCATGTGCGGAAAAATTATGTGTTCCCTCAGAATGGACTTAAGACTCCAGATGAAATCACAACTTATGAAGAGAATGACAAAAAAAGGTATGATAGCACTAGTTCTTTATCAAAAACTGAATTAGCTAAGGCTATTTCTCTGAAGAATGCTTATTAAGTTTGGAAAAAATTGAAAGAAATTTATGAAGGAAATGATAGGGTTAAGTTATCTAAGAAACTGACAACTAAATTTCAGTATGAGAATTTGAGAATGGAAGAAGGTGAAGACATTAGAAGCTACTCTCAGAGAGTGGACAATGTAGTTAATGAATTCAGGAATCAAGGAGGCAATATTAATGATGAACATTCCATGGAAAAGATCTTGATGACATTACTAGATAACTATAGTGACAAGATCTTGGTGATTTAGGAGGTTTATGATCCAAAGAAGTTTTCTAAAGAATACTTGTTTGGAACTTTGATTAGATTTGAGTTGAGGAAGTTAAAAAATGAAAAGAGAAAATATGAAATGACATTCAACATGACTAAATCAAAAGAAGATCCTGAAAGTGTTGATGAATCAAATGAATTTGAAGAAAAATTTGCATGGAGTGAAGAAAGGTATCGACAAGTACATAGGTATGTTACTATAATTGGAGTACGTGAATCAATAAAAAACTTGCAATAACATAGAAAATATTAATCACAAAGAAATTTATTAGTGCAATTAGTAATCCCGTACATCAAGAAAGAATGCAAGATAAACAATAAGCATAAACATCATACATAATGAAATCAATTTTAGAACATGAATATGAAAATCATATGAAATTCTTCCTTGATGTTCTTCTTTTGATGCAATGTGGGCTCTCAGAATTTAACTTAAGATTATGCCAACATAAGAATTCAAAGTGTGTCTGGTTACCAAAATATGAAAAAATACTCTCTATTTATAATATTTTAGGTGTTTCAACCAAGAATCCATGATTTAAGGGTTGATTGACTATGATTGAGGTGTTAAACTTAGAGTGAGTGAGAGTTAAACTAAGTTGATTGCTTGGTTTAATAGGATTGATTGATATTTCAACAAATAGGTCGGAGAGATTACTTGAATGGACTGGTGAGATAACTAATTGTATGGAGCAGTCAAATAAATTAATGGAGGATTCAATAGAATGCATGGAGGAATTAATTTATTGCATGGATTAGAAGAATGAATTGATAGAAGACTTTACTTGATTGGTGAGGGAGGAATTAACAATGTTGATTGAATAGTTAGGAGAGGGAATTATGGAGTGAAGAGTTGTGATTGAAAAACTAACTCAAAGTGAGTGTGAATTAGGATTTAGGAGGATAATTATGATTTAAATAAATAAAATATTATTTATTTGCACATGTGGAGATATTTTATAAATAAATAATTACTTATTTATTTATGAGATGAATTATTAGTTGTAATTAAATAAATATAATTTATCTAACCATAAGAGGGGGATAATTAGTTTAATTAATTAAATATTATTTAATTAATCATGAGATAGAATTTAGCTTAATTACTATAGATATACAATAATTAGGAGGGAACATTGATTAATTTAATATCCCCAATATGGAGCCAAGTAATTAATAAGGGTATAAAATGAATAATTAAGTACAAGGAGGGAAAAAGATTAAATTACAAGTTTGGACACTCGAATTATCTTAGTACATTCATCATCTTGAAATTCATAATTTAGTGTGTATTTAATGATATCAATATCTTTCAGATGTTCAAACCCTTCTTTGTATGACATATCCCATTTATATATCTTCTCATAATCCTTGATCTAGTTAACATCTCCTATGGTTCCAAACTTACATTTCAAATAACCTTTTATATCTTCCAAGTGTAAAACTCCATCTGGAATGGATGACAACGCTAGACTAGGGTCTTCTTCCAAAGGTTCTACTGGTTCCCTTTTTACTCTAGGTTTGACTGAATATTTTATATGGTGAACAAGGGATGCATCCATGTGTTGGTTCTTGAAAATATTTTACACTCCATGAGACACCAATATACTTATGACTGATATTGAGGAGGGGTTAGTTCAAAATGTGAGAAATCTATAAGTAACTAGACCAACTATAGGGACAAGACTACCCTCGTCACTTTTGGCTCTACAAAACCAAGGAGGGTACACCTGATCCAATAGATACAATCCCATTCTTAACTTAATACTGGATCTTAAAATAGATAATAGTGAGAAAGTACTAAATAACAACCTATTATTCATTGACTCTCCATCACTGGGTAGGACAACTACTTAATGTTAATGAAAATGTAAAATGAATAGTATTAATTATATGTTTCTGATTATAATGATTTAAATCATTTCTCATAAAGAAAAGATAGGTCAATATAGGCCAGTGCCTTATCCATTGGGCAAAAAATACCAGAAAATAGAGTCAATACAAAGATCCTTGAAACAATTGGTCTTTAAGCATAAAAATAAATACTGCAACCCTTTCCTACTTGTAGATAATCCTTATGCAAATCAAATGAACATATATTCCACTCTGAGCAATATTTAATCCAACCCTAAGTCAGAACTCAAAGAAAAAATACATACATACCAGTCTCTGGGAGACTTAGAAAATTCGTAGAATGAAAACAAAGGAGAGGCAAAGACTCAAAATTTGTATTAAGTATAACCTTTGATCATTTGTATACAATATATTCTGAATAGCAAGCTTGCAAGATAACCATAGCAACTTGTACTTCTTCTCTATTTACTTGATACAAAATATTACAATCCTCGACTGAGGGTTAGGGTTTCAAAATTTTTGTATTCTCAACACCTAAAACTCTCAATGCCTAATATGATCGTGGAAAATCCTTTATATACAAGGAAATGCAACAAGCTACCGATCACATTAGGGTTTAAAAAATTTTACCCTAAAAACTTTACAACAACCCTACTGGGTTTATAATAAATATCTCGATCAGATTAGACAGATATTTTGAAAATGAGCAGCCTTACTTTATGTCTTCAAGCCCTTCCTTGATCTTTTCAAGAAAATCTGATCCCCATTTCTTCATAGTCATTCCTATAATAAATACATCTTTACATCTCAACAACTTTCAAGATTCAAAAAGTTGCAATCTTTGTTTGGCTCAAGAAGTAGGTGGAGTATCTACTTTTTCTGCATGGGGAATGTATTGATATATCCACCTATTGTACACCTCTTCACTTGGGAACTCAAAATTTGTGAATTTAGCCTTCCTGCTAGATAACTATCTCCATTTATCCTCCATCCTCTTTACCTCATGCTGTATATATTCAAACTTTGACTTAGCAGTTATTAATAATTTGATGGTATGGTTGAATGAAGAAGTATCCTTCGAAACATTTGTCATTTTCTCCGAAAAAGCTCATCCATCTCCTCCCTCCATTTATATAACTCCTTCAAATCACCAGTATCTTCAAACAAACCTAGAACTAACTCAGAGATTGGATGTGTTAACTCTCTTTTTAACACATTAGATTTCCTCTTAAAATTATCCAAAATAATGTCATACTCCACTATTTTCTTCACAGACTGGTGTACTAGCTTAATTAATGGATTAGGATCTTCTTGGGCATTTGATAACTAGTGAAACAACCTCACACTTGATGATATTTTAATCTATTTTTTCAAAATTGGTCTCAAGTCAGTATTATCCTTATTCAAGGCTGCAGACAAAACTTGTAATCTACTAGCATGATCAAATAAAATTGAGGGTTTTAAATAATGTGAAAACTACATTATTGCCTCTGTTATCTTATCTTCATATTTTTGGTTTGCGAGGGATGTAGCCCTCACATTATCATCCTTCTCTTTTTCTAATTGCAATCTGATTTCTCTCAACTTGTTTGTTTCTTCAGTTAACTGTTGCTTCTCCCAACTGACTCTTGTATCCATATTTATTTTTGGGAATGGTGATGGTGGGAACTCAATAATAGGTCTTGATGAAGAAGCTGCTACTGGACTATTGGAAATCATCAATTGGGGTGACCTGTGATCTTGTGGTCTTGAAAACTGTGCAATTGACTTATCCTTCTGGATCAGGTCTATCTTTAGTTCATTATAGGATTTAAGGATAGTTTCAAACTTAATCCTTAACTCTTCCTTTTCCTGTGCATCTTTCTCTGCTACCTTTACATTAAACTTGGTTGTCTCCAATATGATATTTGAAGCTTCAACACTAGAGGTCTCACCAACTCTTTGTACTAGCAAATTCCAGCATATTCTTGAGAAAGAGCTCCCCTTGTTCCTTTATTTTCCTCCCTCTTAAGGGACCACAAAACTAGAGCTTCATGATCATCAGAAAAAGTAATACCCCTAGTAGCCTATTGTGCTTGTTCTACAGTAGTAAGGGTCCTTACTTTACTTTTCCGAACTTGATAAAAAACTATTGCATTAGCAGTATCCCACTCAGGAAGAATCAACACTCCTGTAGTATGGGTCATGGCTCTTCCTTCCTCAGGGGTGATCTTTTCAAAATTCTTCATCATTTCCCCTTTGGTTTCATTTTCAATCTCATTCATGTCCTTATTAGGGAATTCCTCTTTCTTTTTCTCACAAATTTCTTTGAACTGATTTATTTTCATCCTCCATAAAAATTGAAAAAATGCCCTAGTCTTTACAAACTCATCATCAAAAATAAAGCAATCACTGGGTAATTTCAAAATTGGGTCTATTTGCTCACCCTCAAACTCTGCAACAGTAAGATCCATCTCTATTTCTTTGGGTGCCTCTAGCATTCCTTCTTGTAATTCATCATTAGAAACAAAAATATTTCCCTCAGTACTCAATTGTACCAATTGCTCAACAACCCCATTTCATCTAATTATAAGGGGGACTGAGAATGAGTGTATACATCCTGCTCTGGCCTAGACTCCTCTTATCTCTGCCTCTTTGGAGAGGGCTCTTGTATTGATGGGTTAGTCATAGGACTTTTCCCTCTTGAAGTAGATGGAAGACTCTCATCTTTCTATTGAATTGGGAAAAGAACACTATAGCCCTTCCTCTATTGCATTGTATAAGTTCCCCTTGGGGTCAACTTTATGTACCCAAGCTGGCTCAAAATCCTCCCATCTCTCTCCGCATATGTCTTGCTTACCATAGTCATCTTCTCATTTACTGCCACATGATTCCTTCAAAATGCTCCATGAGAGCATCTACTTTCCTAGCCCATGGCTCAAAATTCTTCAACGGGTCATAACTTTTATCAAAGTTCCGTATGAAATCTATAGTCTTTTTGTAGATTACCCATTTTTCATTCTTAACTTCTTGAGTTTGCAGGTCAAACTCATTTCTTATTATATCTTCAAGGAAATTAAACTGGTGCTAAAAAGGAGCACACCTTACCTCTCTCTAAACATCTCAGATAAAAAACCTTCATTGTCTGCACATCTGGCCATAGCTATAGCCATCCTATAGGGCTATAAATTTTTATTTAAATGCACCCAACCTTTCTTGACAATAATATATTGGTGTGCAATGGTGATATCTAGGAACAGAGTTCCCCTTCCTTTACCAGTAAGGGTAGTCTCTTGCAGGTCACCTATCTGCCTCAAAATTTTTGCATATCCTACCTTTAATAGAACTTGGTAAGGCAATATATATGTAGCCTTCCTGCAGCCATACACCCTAAACACTATAGAAACTGGATACAATATTATGTCACCAAAATTATGTACTAAGGTGATATCCTTGCAATGTTCCTTGGGTCTTATCAACCTTAACAATTCTCCTGGGATCCTAGGATTTTCAAAATATAACAAGGTCCTAAGCCTTGAAGAATTTTTTTTGTCAAAGACAAGGAAGCTGGCATCAGTTCTATCCAAAGAAAAATTTATTGTCCACAATTGAACTGGCAGTGTTTCTCCATTCTTCTCCTTGATAATATTAATTGTTGAGCTAACTTTTTTTTCACCCTTGTATAAGAACATATGCATTAGCATAGAGTACCACCCAAAAGGCCTATTTACCTTCATATTTTTTATCCCCATCAATCCATCGTGGATTAAATCATCAAGGTAAGGGGCAAATTCAAAATTTAATGCCAGTTGTGGATGTAGAGACTATACCATCATAAATATATAAGGAATTGGCATGTGAGTAGCTTCATCCTATCCCAGAATCAAAGTTAGAGACTTGTACACAACTTGTGCTCATAGAATGAATAAATCCAACCTGAAAGGTTCAGGTGTACTCGGGCTGACCACACACATTGCTCCAATTCGGTAAAGGAAATGCTTTAAGGGCCCTATCCTCAAATAATCCCTTTGGGCTTCATAAATCTCTACGAATTCTTTAAAATCAATCTTCTCCAACCCCATAGAAGGATCATTCAATGAGAAAACCTCCCTAATCTCATCCTCTATAATAGCTATCAAATTAGTCCCATTTATGTCCTTGACACATCTGGTCATAGGATCATAACACCTAGCAATTTGAATCAATAGATCTGCATCCATAAAAACTCTAGGGACAATTAATTTCCCTATATCAAATTGCTAGATATTAGTTTGCAGAGCACATGAATTCCTTTGAGAATAATTTTCCCTAAACAATACCAAACCATTATATTCCTTTCCCACATAAGCATCCCTCATCCATGACCCTCTATCATAAAGTCCATCATTGAAAAAATCCCTAGGGTTCTTTGGGACTAATTCTTTTACCCTAGCTGGCCCATTTTCATAATGCGGGAGCAACTGCATCAAGTCTTCAAAAACACCCCTATCTTTATACTCTATCTTTCCTAAAAACTCCCTCTTAGGTGGCATCTTAACTAGGGTTTCGAAGTAATGCACAAATACTAGAGAAAACCCAAAATATTACCAAATAACAATAAAAAAGAAAAATAATCTCTTCACACTCCCTTTTGTTTAAAATTTCAATGCAATTCTCAAGTCAGAAATTTGGCCTACCAGATGCTTTGAAAAACTCTTCTTGATATCGCTCTACAAAGAAAAAATGTCTTGCTTGCCAAGGTACTTTGAAAGAGGTAGAAATTTCAACAATCAAATCAGGGTATATAATGTTTTGCCAACCATTTACAATTCATCCGCACGAAACACATTAAGTTCACCATTACTGAAAACTAGTGGCTTCAACATTCACAAGACGTGAACAACTTCATTGAACAAAAATTCAAATTTGAACCATTGATTCTTTCTACTTTTTGGTGCATCAGATAGCTAACAAAATCGGTAGTGTAACCTTTTAATACCTTTCCGTAGACTAGTTCTCAACCAATGAGAACAGTCCAAATTATGCATGTGCAAAAATTTTACACTTAACTAAAATTTGATCAGACTGGACAGGTGTCAACCTATCACTAAAGCGCAAGCATAAATTTTGAGCACTTTTCCTCAGCAGTAATATGACCATCACAAATTTTCTTCTAACTTGATAGTTGTTTATCACTTCCCTTAAAATGGTGACCCCACTCCTCAAACGTCCATGTGTTAGCATCTGAAGACTTCAGAATGCTGACAACTGACAACACAAGAGACAACTGTCAACAGGTCGCTAAAGCATAGACAAAATTTTTTCAGGATTGTCAGGCTGAGATAAAGCGACAATCATCGATGGTTTCCAATCGAACGATCATCGTCGATCTACAAAATTTGGCCCCACATTCATTTTTCTAACTCTTCATTCAATCAGAAACTGTCACGTTGCAAAAACTAGCAGGCGGACCATTACCTTTTTCTTTCTTTATCATCATTCATACTGACAACTGCCACATAGTTCCTTTCTCAACCAATAAAAAATGAACAAGTCACCATGACCTGGCACTTAGGACCCACTCTATTGTCACACCCTACAAGTGAAACCAAATGGTTGTTGCTAAAGCGTAAACATAAATACCAAGAATCTTCTTATGGCATTTTAACGACAGCCGTGAGATCTATCAGAGCTTTAATCTTTTGAAAATTTATGACCCCACTGCACTACGTCACTTAGGACAGATGTCATCATAAGAAAACTACCACTGAAAAAGAAAAGTTAGAGATCTGCTTTGTCAGCAAGGATCTTAATCGGATGCTTGTCGCTAAAGCACATCGATTAAAAAGTAGTCAACTCAACCCAATGGTATAACGACAATCATCGATGCAATCCATTGTTTAAATGACAACATTCCTTTGAAGATGGGCTCGCTTATACAGATGTCGCTTTATCACAAAAGCGTATGTTGGAGAATCTGACAACTGAGAGCCTTAAGATTTAACAACAGCCATAAATTTGAAAGGGTAAGTCGATTAAAGAAATAATAGGGAACATTAAAGTTTTAAGAGAATTTATTAAAAGGACCTCGCTCGATAACCTAGTGACATAACACATGAAGTAAGCATTCTTTTAAAAGCACATGCTTTATTTGAAAGGTTAATGAGGAAAAAGTAATGCTCAAACATAAAGAAACTTAGGTCAGATTAGGGCTTTCAGCAATCAGCACTCAGTGCTCAGTTTAAGGACCATATTTCCCAAAAACTTTGAAGTATGAGGATCAGAATTTTTAAAATAGTGCTAACAGTGGCTCATACTTGGGGACATGTATCTCCTGTAGATACAATGAGAAAAATAGAATCTCCTAGAAGAGAAGACTAAATAAAAATTTTGACTAAAAATAAGGAACTACACACACAACCCTAAACTACGACCATCAAAGAAGTTGAGAAAGTCCCTTAGGAAAAATAAAGTTTCAAGAATTGCCCATGAACTGGCAATTCCATGAGTTCTCCTGTCAGATTTTTTAACAGAAATGAACCTGTCCCCCATCTTTCTTCAATGATGTATGGTCCTCACCAGATGGGATCAAACTTCCCATGTTTTCTCATATTTTCCAATCTCGCATTCCACATCAGGACCAATTTACCATTCTCAAAACTTCTCTATGTAGTCTTTCTGTCATACAAAACTTTGCACTAGGCGTGAATCCTTTCATTTCTAGCATGTGCATCAGTTCTTACCTCATTCAACTGGATCAGATCATTAATTCTTATAGTCATTTCATCTTCTAGATCATTATCATATGCCTGGATGAATTGGTACATTTCTAACAAGTTATTTTGGGGCAATCTTGCATTAATTCCATAGACTAAGTCAAAAGGAGCACATCCTATTGCCTTCTTTATTGTAACCCTGTCAGCCCATAAGGCTTGTAGCAACTTAGAATCCCAGGCTCTTTTATTTTTATCCAATACTCTTTTCAATATTTTAATTAAACTTTTTTTACTAGATTCAACTTGGCGATTTCCCTGTGGATGGTAGGGAGATGAGTATGAAATCTTGATACCATTTTTTTGATAAAAGTCAACAAAATCCTCTGATTTGAAACACATGGCATTATCAACCACCATGGTTTCTGGACAACCAAACCTAGTAAGGATATTCTGCATCACAAAATCTATGACCACCTTACTAGTTGCCTTCTTTGAGGTAGTTGCTTCAACCCATTTGGTGAAGTAATCAGTTGCTACCAGAATATAAGAATGTCCACCACTGGACCTATTAGGGATTTCTCCAATAAAATCCATACCCCACTTTTGGAAAGGGGCTTGAATTGTAACAGGCTTGAGAGGTATATTTCCACTAAATTTAAGCCTCCTAGCAAACCTTTGACAAGGGTCACATTTCTTTACAGATTGGTGAGTATCTTTAAAAAGTGTTGGCCACCAAAAACCTAACCTGATGATCTTGTGAGCTATAGTCTTTTCCATATAGTGTCCTCCACAAACCCCATTATGCATTTCAATCAGCAAGAGTTTGGCTTTATCCTGATTTACACATCTAAGCAAGACACCTTCATTACTCCTCCACCATAACTCACCACTTATAATTGCATACCTTATGGAATGAAGCTTAATAGTTATTTTCTTGTTATCATCCAACTCAGGGGGTAAGATCATCTTTTGCAAGTATTTGACAATATCCTTGTACCATTCACAACAATCCATATTGCAGACAAAAGGTCTTTGATCTTCCTCCAACACATTTATTTGATTTGCAACTAAGTTGCTCTGGGCCATTAGCTTTGCAAAGGCCCAACCCTCTTACCAAATTTGTAATATGAATGTCAATATTAAACTCCTGAATTCTATTGATCCATCTGCATCTTCTTCCTGAAACTTCTTGCTGGACCAATATATCTTTGACTGCAGCACTTGAGACATAAGCAACCATTTTGGCTCCAACTAAATAACACCTAAATGCTTTGATAGCCTTGACCAAAGCATAGGATTGTTTTTCAACAATGTCATAATTTAATTCTGCTGCTTGTAGGGTTTTACTAAAGAAGGAAATAGGTTGCTCAAACCCATCTGCATTCTTCTGCAATAATATCACTACAACAGTATGGGCAGATGCAAAAGAAAAAATCTGCAAAGGTTTACTGTAGTCTGGTGTTTTCAAAATTGGGGCATGCTTGATAGCCCTTTTAATGTCATTGAAAGCTTGCACTACCTCAACATTCCATTCAACTTTTGCTCCTTTCTTCAACATCCTTGATATAGGAATGCTAATCTCTGCAAAATTTGTAATGAATATTCTCAAGAAATTTACTTGCCTTAAAAAAGATTGAATTCCTTTGACATTTTTTGGTTGGGACAATTTGTCAATAGCTTCCACCCTTTTAGGGTCTATTCTTACCCCATCTTTTGAAACAACATTCCCTAGAAGCTTTCCTTCCACCACACCAAAAGCACATTTCTTTGGATTGAAAGAAACTCCATACTGTAATGCTCTGATGAAAATATTTTCTAAGTGCTGGCAATGCTACTCCTCCTTAGCTGAAAATGATGTAAGGTCATCCTGATACACTACCATAAATCTATCAATGAAGTTTTCAAAAGCTACATCCATAGCTCTCTGGAAAGTGGCACCAACATTAGTCAATTCGAAGGGCATTCTTACATAGACATATGTCCCCCATGGGGTTGTAAATGTAGTCTTGAACTACTCTGATTCTTTAACCATAACCTGATTGTACCCAGAGAAACCATCCATCATGGACATCAGTTTTGATCCTATCACCTTTTGCAACATATTTTCCATGTTAGGTAACCCATAATTGTCCTTCAAAGAATTTATGTTAAGGTTCCTAAAATCAATGCAAAGTCTTATATCACCATTTTTCTTTCTGACAGGGATCGGATTCGAGACCCAAGTGGAATGTCTAATAGGTTTAATTATTCCAACATCTATCATTTTCTTGAGCTCTCCTTACATCTTGGGTGCCAAGGTAGGGTTAACAAGTCTCAATATCTATCTAAATGGTTTTGTACCCTCCTTCAGTGGAATCTCATGTTGAAAGAGGTCTTCTCTATAAGCCTTGAGGCCTTCATAGGACAAGGCTAAAACATGCCTGAACTTCCTAAGGAGATCAATCAAATTCTTTCTAGTCCTAGGGGATAAACATTTACCTATATAAACCCTTTTGGGCACCATCCTTGTGCCCAAATTTATTTCCTCAAGATTGTTTATTTTATCAGTGTTAGTAGAAAAGGCTTTATCTTTATTATCAAATGCTCTTTCAAGAGCAACTAATCCCTTGGGAACTCTATTTGATTTCAACTGCAACACTTCCTTTCCAAAGACAACCTCCTTTCCATTTACTGTATCCACATAAGCACTGAAATCCATTTCCTTGTTACCAAAATGAGACTCACATTGCAGAAACCTTAATATGTCTTGATCATTAGAAAAAACTTGCCTATTTTCTACATTATCAGGGATGGAAGGCCTAGCCTAAACTTCTATGTTTGATATATTTGCAAATGTGATGTCCTCTGGCCTAAGACCCACATTAGCTAACAATTCAACCATTTTTTTTTGACTTCTTTCCATCCAAAAAATATTAAAGGCATTGAAGCTCTCAATTTCATCCCACACTGCATTTCTATATTATTTCAATTTTTTATTTTTTGATGCATATTTCGATCTAACTTGGGAGATTACGAATTCAGAATCACCCACCACTTTCAAACATCTTATGCCATGTCTTGATGCTGACCTCGGGCCTATCAATAAAGCCTCATATTCTGCAACATTATTTGTACACGAAAATAGCAAAGTGAAAGAAAATTTGAAAGTTTTACCATTTGGAGATATGAGTAGTATTCTAGCTCCTGACCCTTATTTTGAGTTTGCTCCATCAAAATACATGGTCCATAAACTATCAAGGTTAGTCCATTCTTCCTGGCCATCTGATATAAATGCAGATTCAACACCTTCCTCCATTTCTTTATCTTTGACTTTAAAAGCATTAATGTCAGTGTCAAGAAAGCAATTCATGGTGTCTTCCTCTTCTTCCTCAATCATATGTGGAGTTCTGGGTTCCCTGGAGACCTTGATATTTTTTCCTTCAAAATTGAAAGTAGCAAATGACAAATCACATTGTAAGCTGCCTCCCATAGAAGAACTCCACTTTCTTGACAACAACATCCCATATTGAGGAGGGATGTCAACAACCAAAACACTCATGGTAAATTATTTGCGAGGGTATGCTACCAATCTATAAGGTAAAGACTTAATAGTACCCACAACTAGTACTTCTCTTGAATCAGTAGCTTGACATATTCCATGGGGAGTATCCACCTTTAGCCCTAATGATCTCATAACCTCAGTGGGCATAACAATGTTTGATGCTCCTGAGTCAATCATGTAATTTTTTAGCAATTTTCCATTTATCAACAAGGTTAAGAAGAAAGGATCAACTGTTCCTACTATAGTACTAACAACATTTGTGTCCAAATAAATTTGGGGAATTTTAGAAAAAATTTCCTCATTATGATTTTCATTTTCTTCATTCAAAGTTGCTACTTGCTTCTCAACCCTTTCTGTTTGTTGGGAATCTGTGGACACTACACCATTCACCCAATTCAGGGCCTTTTCCTTATGTTCTATTCTCATCATTTCCAAAAAAGGGACTTTGATAGTAATTTGTGACAAAAACTTTCTCATGTCAATTGGAACATATTTTAAATCAAAAACATCCTGCTTCATGTTTGCATCTTTTTTATCAACATTCTGAATGGATGTATTTATGGGTTCTTCAATCTGAATTTTAACTTCTTTCTACAAAGTTGGAACAACTTCACCTGAGGGTTTAGACTTTACTTTATAAAAAATGAGAGGCTTAACATTTTTCTTTATTTTGACCTTATTAATAGCATCAGTCTCCTTTTGCTTACTTTGGGATGCCCTTACATCCTTTTTTGTCTTCTTAATGAAAATACCAACAGGCTTTTGAATTGGATCACCAACCACTCTATTCCTTAAATTGTAATTTGTTTTGGCTTGAGTAACCATATTTGCTATTATCAAGGCAATTTCTTCATTAGATGGCCTTCTCAAAATAATTGTCTCTTCATTCTTCAAAGCATTGCATTGGACAGAGTCTGTGTTATCATCTTCATCATCTGAGAAAACTTGTTGATGATATGATTCATTTCTAGTTTGGGTATTTAAAATATCCTATTTTTTTATCTTCTTCAGCTGAGTCAACCTCATCCCAAACATGGGAGGAAGTCATCCCACATCCCTGGTCATCATAAGCTATTCCTCATTACACTCTTGTTGTTCTTGTGAATAGACACTCTGGGATATGACACAATAATCAGGATCATGTGGTGATTGACAAACAATACACCATGGGACATCTTCAACCACATTCATTGAGTTTCTTTGTAATGGATCAGGGGTCCTATCATTTGGTTTATCTTTTCTCTTTGGGAGAATAGGTTTCCCATCCTTCCATTGAGTATTGTGTGGATAATTTTGCATTCTTCGCAACTTGTTGAAATTGTTAAAGGCAGGCTTATCATTTCCTAGAACTTTATTATTTCTATTTTCACCAGGTTTTAAATCCTTTATTTCTTTCAAAATCTATTTCAAACTATCATCATCTTTTGGTTTTACATTCATAGGTTTTCTTGGTTGTTTTCTGTTCAACATTTGGGACTTGTTATCTTCCCTTCTTCCCAATTTCCCTGAAATCATGTGGTTACTCTCTATGTTTAAAGCCAACTTATAAGATTCTACAAGATTTCTTGGATTCTTTTCCCTCAAAAGGTAACCCATTTTAGAATCAAAGGCATTCAAATAAGTGACAAGGTAGACTCTATCATCTAATCTGATGACCTGCAAGAGTTTATGCATAGCCTTTTGAAATCTGATATTAAATTCAATAACATCCTCATTGAAATGCTTCTTGATGTTATTAAACTCATTTAATACAAAGCCCTCATTTGTCTTATCACCATACTGTTCCTTGAAACAATGTCTAAGCTGATCCCATGATCCTATGCTACCGTGCAGTAGAGCTATGAACCAATCTCTTAAATCTTTAGTCAGGGATTGTACAAACAACTTCATTATAACATCATCTAGCACAATGTTGTAATCATCTATCACATCAATGAATTTTTTCAAGTGTTCTTCACAAGTAACAACATTACTTCCAGTAAACTTAGGAAGTTTATTTCTAATCTCCTTAGGGATGGGGTTGGGATATCTTGGAATGCCTGTAAAAACCAACTATTTGCATCTTTCATGAATAGGCCCTACATTGGACACACCGACACCCTGGGATGTTGATGCATTAGTGTTAGACATGGCAGAAATATTGAGCCCCCCTAGTGGGGGAACACCTATTGTTTGGTTAACATTATTTGCAATATTTCCTCCTTGTGTCAGAGTGGAATTAGCAACATTAATGGGTCCTGTAGATCATTTGAGAAAATCTATCTTCTTTCTCATTTCTAATGCTGAAGCCTCCAACTCTGCTTTCTCCAATTCTTTGGCTAACAATTCCTGCTCCCTTTTAGCCTTTTTGAGGTCTACTTCCAACCTCAGAGCTTGGTCTATGGGAAACTTAGGGCCTACAAGCTCATTAATCGAGACACCTATAGCCTTTTTCTTTCCTCTATCCCTGGGGTTCCTTGCCTCAAAAACTTCCTGGATAATGGGTTGTTCCTTTGTTTTTTTAGGCATGGGAACATGGTTTATAGCTTCTAAATTCAGTAGTTGTCTTTTCAACTGCTCGACCCTTATCATAGCATGTATAATTTTTTCTTCTCTTTCCCTTTCTCTTTTTTTCCTAATAGTTGCTTGCTCATGAATTCTTCTTTCTAATTCATATACTTCTTCAAAAATTTCCTCAGAGTTAGGCAAAGTTGTTTCAGATTCATCCTAATGTACATGGGGCTCTTCTTGCTAATCTTGGGATTCTTGGAGACCTTGGGGTAATGAAGAACCAAGGCTGAAGGGAGGGACAAAATCTTGCCTATTTCTACTCTTACTTCTAGACCTCCTTTCTGCTCGATACCATTTATTAGGGACTACCTTCTTATTATGGAGTAATTTCTCACCATCTCTCTCTAAAGTGGAATAATAGTCCTCATATTGGTTTAGACCTAGATCAACAACCTCTTCATATTCTGAGGTATTTCCATCCTAGCTAGGATGGGCTACACTTTCTTTCCTTGAGTTCCCTTTCTGCTTCCATGTGAGGGACATATCATTAGTACTCTTTTCTCTCCTGATTTGATTTCTTCTGGATGTTGCTGGAAGCTCACCCTCTAAATTTTTCTCTGGGTGTTCTTTTCTCTAGGACCTTGTATTTTTGAAACTCATTATGATAGAATAAAACTTTATTTAGCACTAGTACAGAGATATTATAGAGTCGCCACCCAAATAAAATGGGATATTTTTTTTATTTAAGCAATGTGAAGGATAGGCAAATTTTCAAAGGGGAATAACTCTGTGTATTCAATGGTAACTAACTGACTTAAAAATAAGTAGGCCAGGAGTCTAGCTCAACTTGTACCTATGTTATTTATAATAAGTTTTCTCAATAAATCCCTAGCAGAGTCACCATTTTGTTGGTTCTTGAAAATATTTTACACTCCATGAGACACCAATATACTTATGATTGATATTGAGGAGGGGTTAGTTCCAAATGTGAGAAATCTATAAGTAACTATACCAACTATAGGGACAAGACTGCCCTCTTCACTTTTGGCTCTACAAAACTAAGGTGGGTACACCTGATCCAATAGATACAATCCTATTCTTAACTTAATACCAGATCTTACAATAGCTAACAGTGAGAAAGTACTAAATAATAACCTATTATTCATTGACTCTCCAGCACTAGGTAGAACAACTATTTAATGTTAATGAAAATGTAAAATGACTGGTATTAATTATATGTTTCTGATTATAATGATTTCAATTATTTCTAATAAAGAAAAGATAGGTCAATATAGGCCAGTGCCTTATCCATTGGGCAAACAATACCAGAAAATAGAGTCAATACAAAATCCTTGAAACAACTGGTCTTTAAGCATAAAAAAAGATACCCCAACCCTTTCCTAATTGTAGATAATCCTTATGCAAATCAAATGAACATATATTCCACTCTGAGCAATATTTAATCCAACCCTAAGTCAGAACTGAAAGAAAAAATACATACATACCAGTCTCTGGGAGACTTAGAAAATTCACAAAATGAACACAAAGGAGAGGCAAAGACTTGAAATTTGTATTAAGTATAACCTTTGATCATTTCTATATAATATATTTTGAATAGAAAGCTTGCAAGATAATAGTAGCAACTTGTACTTCTTCTCTATTTACTTGATACAAAATATTACAATCCTTGACTGAGGGTTAGGGTTTCAAAATTTCTGTATTCTCAACACCTAAAACTCTCAATGCCTAATATGATCGTGGAAAATCCTTTATATACAAGGAAATGCAACAAGCTGCTGATCACATTAGGGTTTACAAAATTTTACCCTAAAAACTTTACAACAACCCTACTAGGTTTACAATAAATGCCTCGATCAGATTTAGATAGATATTTTGCAAATGAGCTGCCTTACTTTATGTCTTCAAGCCCTTCCTTGATCTTTTCAAGAAAATCTGATCCCCATTTCTTCGTAGTCATTCCTGTAATAAATACATCTTTACATCTCAACAACTTTCAAGATTCAAAAAGTTGCAATCTTTGTTTGGCTCAAGAAGTAGGTGGAGTATCTACTTTTTCTGCATGGGGAATGTACTGATACATCCACCTATTGTACACCTCTTCACTTGGGAACTCAAAATTTGTGAAGTCAACCTTCCTACTAGATCACTGTCTCCATTTATCCTCCATCTACTTTATCTCATGCTATATATATTCAAAATTTGACTTAGCAGTTATTAGTAATTTGATGGTATGGCTGAATGAAGAAGTATCCTTCAAAAAATTTATCATTTTCTCTGAAAAAAGCTCATCCATCTCCTCCCTCCATTTATATAACTCCTTCAAATCACTAGTATCTTCAAACAAACCTAGCACTAACTCAGAGATTGGATGTGTTAACTCTCTTTTTAACACATTAGATTTCCTCTTAAAATTATCCAAAATAATGTCATACTCCACTATTTTCTTCACAGACTGGTGTACTGGCTTAATTAATGGATCAAGATCTTCTGGGGCCTTTGATAACCAGAAAAAAAACCTCACACTTGATGATCTTTCAATCCATTTGTTCAAAATTGGTCCCAACTCAGTATTATCCTTATTCAAGGCTGCAAACAAAACTTGTAATCTACTAGCATGATCAAATAAAATTGTGGGCTTTAAATCATGTGCAAATTGCATTATTGCCTCTATTATCTTATCTTCATATTTCTGGTTTGCCAAGGACGTAGCCCTCACATTCTCATCCTTCTCTTTTTCTAATTGCACTCTGATTGCTCTCAACTTGTTTGTTTCTTTAGTCAACTGTTGCTTCTCCCAACTGACTCTTGCATGCATATTTATTTTTGGGAATGGTGATGGTGGGAACTCAATAATAGGGCTTGATGAAGAAGCTACTATGGGCATGTTGGAAATCATCAATTGGGGTGACCTATGATCCTGTGGACCTGACAATTGTGCAATTAACTTGTCCTTCTGGATCAGGTCTATTTTTAGTTCATTATAGGATTTAAGGACAGTTTCAAACTTAATCCTTAACCCTTCCTTTTCTTGCGCATCTTTCTCTCCTACCTTTACATTAAACCTGGCTATCTCCAATATGATATTTGAAGCTTCAACACTAGAGGTCTCACCAACTCTTTGTAGTAGAAAATTCCTAGCATATTCTTGAGAAAGATCTCCCCTTGTTCCTTTATTTTCCTCCCTCTTAAGGGACCACATAACCAGAGCTTGATGATCATCAAAAAAAGAAATACCCCTAGTAGCCTATTGTGCTTGTTCTATAGTAGTAAGGGTCCTTACTTTACTTTTCCTAACTTGATAAAAAACTATTGCATTAGCAATATCCCACTCAGGAAGAATCAACACTCCTATAGTATGGATCATTTCTCTTGCTTCCTCAGGGGTGATCTTTTCAAACTTCTTCATCATTTCCACTTTGGTTTCATTTTCAATCTTAGTCATGTCCTTATTTGGGAATTCCTCTATCTTTTTCTCACAAATTTCTCTAAACTAATTTATTTTCATCCTCCATAAAAATTTAAAAAATGCCCTAGTCTTTACAAAATCATCATCAGAAATAAAGGAATCACTAGCTAGTTTGAAAATTGGGTCTACTTGCTTACCCTCAAACTTTGCAATAGTAAGATCCATATCTATTTCTTTGGGTGCCTCTAGCATTCATTCTTTTAATTCATCATTACAAACAAAAATATTTCCCTTAGTACTCAATTGTACCAATTTCTCAGCAACCCCATGTTCATCTAATTGTAAGGGAGACTGAGAGGGAGAGTATACATCCTACTTTGGCCTAGACTCCTCGTGTCTCTGCCTCTTTGGAGAGGGCTCTTGTATTTATGGGTTAGTCATAGGCCTTTTCCCTCTTGAAGTAGATGGAAGAATCTCATCTTTCTGTTGAATTCGGAGAAGAACACTATAGCCCTTCCCCTGTTGCATTGTATAAGTTCCCCTTGGGGTCAACTTTATGTACCTGAGCTGGCTCAAAATCCTCCTGGCTCTCTCAGGATATGTCTTTCTTACCACAACCCTCTTCTCATTTACTGCCTGCATGATTCCTTCAAAATTCTCCATGAGAGCATCTACTTTCCTAGGCCATGGCTCAAAATTCTTCAAGGGGTCATAAATTTGATCAAAGTTCCTTATGAAATCTACAACCTTTTTGTAGATTACCCATTTTTCCTTCTTAACTTCTTGAGTTTGTAGGTCAAACTCATTTCTTACTATATCTTCAGGGAAATTAAACTAGTCCTCAAAAGGAGCACACCTTACCTTCTCTCTAAACATCCAAGATAAAAAACCTTCATTGTCTGCACATCTGGCCATAGCTGTAGCCATCTTGTAGGGCTGTAAAAGTTGATTTAAATGCACCCAACCTTTCTTGACAATAATATATTGGTGTTCAATGGTGATATATTGGAACAGAGTTCCCCTTCCTTTACCAATAAGGGTAGTCTCTTGCAGGTCACCTATCTGCCTCAAAATTTTTGCATATCCTACCTTTAATGGAACTTGGTAAGGCAATATATATGGAGCCTTCTTACAGCCATACACCCTAAACACTGTAGAAACTGGATACAATATTATTTCACCAAAATTATGTACTAAGGTGATATCCTTGCAATGTTCCTTGGGTCTTATCAACCTCAAAAATTCTCTTGGGATCCTAGGATTTTTAAAATATAACAAGGTCCTAAGCCTTGAAGCAAAATTTCTGTCAAAGACAAGGAAGCTGGCATCAGTTCTATCCCAAGAAAAATCTGTTGTCCACAACTGAACTGACAGTGTTTCTCCATTATTATCCTTGGTAATATTAATTGTTGAACTAAAAAATTGTTCACCCTTGTATAAGAACATATGCATTAGCATAGAGTACCACCCAAAAGGCCTATTTACCTTCATATTTTTTATCCCCATCAATCCATCATGGATTAAATCAGCAAGGTAAGGGGCAAAGTCAAAAATTAATGCCAGTTGTGGATGTAGAGACTCTACCATCATAAACATATAAGGAATTGGCATGTGAGTAGCTTCATCCTGTCCTAGAATCAAAGTTAGAGACTTGTACACGGCTTGTGCTTGTAGACTGAATAAATCTAACCTAAAAGGTTTAGGTGTACTCAAGCTGACCACACACATTGCTCCAATCTAATTAAGGAAATTCTTTAAGGGCCCCGTCCTCAAATAATCCCTCTAGGCTTCATAAATCTCTACAAATTATTTAAAATCAATCTTCTCCAACCCCATAGAAGGATCATTCAATGAGAAAACCTCCCTCATCTCATCATTTGTAATAGCTATCAAATCAGTCCCATTTATGTCCTTGACACATCTGGTCACAGGATCATAACAGCTAGCAATTTGAATCAATATATCTGCATCCATAAAAACTCTAGGGACAATTAATTTCCCTATATCAGACTGCCATATATTACTTTGCAGAGCACATGAATTCCTTTGAGAGTAAGCTGCCCTAAATAATACCAAACCATTAAATTCCTTTCCCACATAAGCATCCCTCATCCATGACCCTCTATCATAAAGTCCATCATTTACAAAATCCCTAGGGTTCTTTGGGACTAATTCTTTTACCCTAGCTGGCCCATTTTCACAATGCGGGAGCAACTGCATCAAGTCTTCAAAAACACCCCTATCTTTATACTTTGTGTCTCCTGACAACTCCCTCTTAGGTGACATCTTAACTAGGGATTCAAAGTAATGCAAAAATACCAAAGAAAACCCCAAATATTATTGGATAACAATAACCAAGAAAAATAATGTCTTCACACTCCCTTTTCCTTAAAATTTCAATGCAATTCTCAAGTCAAAAATTTGGCCTACTAGATGCTTTGAAAAACTCTTCTTAATATCACTCCAGAAAGAAAAACAGTCTCGCTTGCCAAGGTACTTTGAAAGAGGTAGAAATTTCAATGATCAAATTAGGGTATATAATGTTTTGCCAACTGTTTACAATTCATCCGCATGAAACACATTAAGTTCACCATTACTAAAAACTGGCAGCTTCAACGTTCACAAGCCACGAACAATGTCACTGAACAAAAATTCAAATTTGAACTGTTGATTCTTTCTACTTTTGAGCGCATTGGACGGCTAACAAAATTGGTAGCGTAACCTTTTAATACCTTTCCCTAGACTAGTTCTCGACCAATGAGAATAGTCCAAATTATGCATGTGCAGAAATTTTACACTTAACTAAAATTTGATCAGACTGGACAAGTGTCAATCTGTTGCTAAAGCACAAGCATAAATTTCGAGCACTTTTCCTCAGTGATAATACAACCACCGTAGATTTTCTTCTAACTTGACAGGTGTTTATCACTTCCCTTAAAATGGTGACCCCACTCTTGAAACATCCACGTGTTAGCATCTGAAGAATTCAGAATGCTAACAATTGACAACACAAGAGACAAGTGTCAACAGGTTGCTAAAGCATAGACAAAAAATTGTCAGGATTGTCAGGATTGTCAGGCTGAGATAAAGCAACAATCGTCAATGCTTTCCAATCGAACGATCATCATCATTCTGCAAACTTTGGCCCCACTTTCATTTTATTAACTCTTCATCCAATCAGAAACTGCCATGTTGCAAAAACTGGCAGGCGGACCATTACCTTTTTCTTTCTTTATCATCATTCATACTAACAACTACCACATAGTTCCTTTTTCAACCAATAAAAAATGAACAAGTCACCTTGACCTGGCACTTAGGACCCACTCTATAGTCAACACCCTACAAGTGAAATCAAATGGTTGTCGCTAAAGTGTAAACATAAATACCAAGCATCTTCTTATGGCAGTATAATGATAGTCATGAGATCTGTCAGAGCTTTAATCTTTTGAAAATTTTTGACCCCACTGCACTACGTCACTTAGGACATGTGTCATCATAAGAAAAATACCATGAAAAAATAAAAGTCAGAGCTCTGCTTTGTCAGCAAGGATCTTAATCAGATGCTTGTCGCTAAAGCACATCAATTTAAAAGTAGTCAACTCAACCCAATGGTATAATGAAAACCATCGATGCAATCCATTGTTTAAATGGTAGCATTCCTTTGAAGATGGACCCGCTTAGATAGATGTCTCTTTTGTCACAAAAGCATATGTCAGAGAATCTGACAACTGAGAGCCTTAAGATTTAATGACAACCACAAATTTGAATGGGTAAGTTGATTAAAGAAATAACAGGGAACATTAATGTTTTAAGAGAATTTATTAAAAGGACCCCACTCGATAACCTAGTGACATAACACGTGAAGTAGGCATTCTTTTAAAAGCACATGCTTTATTTGAAATGTTAGTGAGCAAAATGTAACACTCAAACATAACAAAACTTAGGTCAAATTAGGGCTTTCAACAATCAACACTCATTGCTCGGTTTAAGGACCATATTTCCCAAAAACTTTGAAGTATGAGGATCAATATTTTTAAAATAGTGCTAACACCATGATTCTCATAAAACACAACTGCTTGATAGTGGTTACTTAGCAAAATACCTCAAGAATCACAATTTAGGGCTTTGCACAGATCTGGCAAGAAATCTTTCTCCAAATCCTGCAAACTACTCTTAATCTCCACCGAATCACTCTCCTTATCACTTATAATCACTTGAATGATTAACTAATACTGATCATATGCTTCTATCCTTTAAATCTTTCAATATTTTGACATTGCATTAAATTTGTTTGTCGCTTCATACCAAAAAGTTGTTCCTGGTTACCAACAAATCTCCATTCTTTTCGTGTACTCGCATACATTCATATAAATTAATGCGCTCTTAACCATAACATAATTACCTTATATAATTTCTCATACTAACTTTGCAAGACTTAATTCAATCTACTCTAACTTCTACATTATTCTAATGTTCTACTCTAATACATAATTCATGAAATAATTACTTGAAGTTCTTTGCGATGAATTAGGAAATGATTCATACTTACTCTCAGGTACTTCACCAATCTAATTTCCTGGTATCCTAAGTGTGCTTTCTTGATCTATGGATTTAACAAAAACTTCTTTCAAGTTACTACAATATCCTTTCTGACTATTATTTGTGTTCTCATTTCTCCTTGTATAGTTTCTAGGATTAGTGTTCCTCATGTTGTTTATTCTATAAAATCTTGTTGTATGACCAAAGTTATTGCATATCTGACAAACTAATCCATTGTTTCCATATCTTGGTCCTATCTGATTGATTTGTGTTCCGCAATTTCTATCAATATGTCCAATCTTGTTGCATCTATAACACACAACTCTATTCCTTTTGTTCATTTCTTGAGTAGGTTTCTTATCTGCATGGTTAGTATCTCTAAACATTCTACTGCTATTGTTATCATTAGATCTAGGTTTCTTGCAATCAATAGCTCTATGTCCAAAACCATGACAATTATAAAAATAACCAGAGATAGGTTTGAATTGCTTACCTATACAATCTCTTTTCATATGTCCAAAAGAATTACATGAAAAACATCTACCTTTGAATTCTCTTCACATATCTTTAGGTGTTTCATCTTCTTTAGGTGGATTAGGTATATATTCAAATTTGTTAGCTTCATCAGATTTCTTTTCAATTTTTCTTTCAGAGTGTTTTGGATCTGGTTCTTTACATTCCTCAATCTTCTTAGAAAACTTTTCTTCAAGATATCCAAGACCGGTTTTATCATAGGTTGGTTTCTGATAAGACATTTGTTCATCAATGTTTTCACTGGTGGAATATAGTTTCTCAAGATGTTGTTTAGTCTGAGTCAATTTTCCTTTCACAATTGTATTGTACTTCTCAAGTTCAACATACTGTAAATTTGTTTTCTCAAGTTCACATGTCACTTTACGAAGTTTAGACTTCAGATCTTCATTCTCAATTTTTAGATTTGATTCATCTTTGTTGTTTTCATATTTCAAGCTTAACTTTAGATCTACAATCTTTAACTCATGTTTAAAGATCTCATTTTCTTTGTTTAGTTTTGAAACTTCATCATAGTCCTTGACTTGAATTGTAGGGTCTTTCTTTGATTTGAGTTCTTCTACCTTTTCTTTTAACTTCTCAATGTAGTTTTTCACATCTTCATATTTCTATTTCAAAGTATCTCTTTCTTTAGTAAGAATATCAATCTGTTCAAGAGCTTCTTCAAGATTTTTTTGTAACTGATCCATATCCATAGAGATCTTACTCAAGCTATTAGGCTTTCTTTGAATAACTTTGTTCTGAGTAACTAAGATCTGATACCAATTGTTAGAAATAGGCAATACTAAGAGGGGGGGTTAATCAGTACTTCACAAAATTTTACTTTTTCCCAATTATGGATATAAAAAATTAACTTGAAGCTTGAAAAACAAATTAAACTAAGAAAACTGAATAAAAAGCATATAAATAAAGAAAATGAACTAATAACACCATGTTTATTCTTGAGGAAACCCTAGCCAAGGGAAAACCCCGATGGGGATGATACCCACAACTAATCCACTAATCAAAAGTATCTTGTTAAGGATGTTGACCCTGTTAGGAGTCTATTACGTACATATAGTGTCTCTATCCTAGTTAAAGGACTCTAGGCCTTGTTAGAAGCCTCAACCTTTTTAGGAGTTGGTATTACAAAATAGGATCTTTGAAAGATGAGCACACTACCCAAACATGCAATATACAATGATATCTGAATACAAAGGTAAAGTACATAACCTTTTTCTGCTGCCGAATAGCTTTCCTATTTTGGTTTAACTTTTTAGGCTCTTTGCTTTCATATACAGAGTCTACTTGCTTTTCTTCTTACAATATATAACTTCACATTTACTTGCAATCACATTACAACATTACATTACATTTTTGCATTACATACTTCTTACATGTATACAAGTTATTATAATTAATAACTTTCAGTTGGCTTACAAAACATAGACTCTTTCCAAATATACAAAAACTAATTCATGTTGCCTAAGGGTTAACATCTAGGATGTCATCCCTTATATGGTTAATTCATTATTTTGATAAACAAAATAATCCCTTAACTTAATATTCTCATTCTGTCTTCTTGCTTTGTTCAGGTCGGCTTCAACACTGTCTCTAAAATTCTTTAATATCTCCTTCTGTACATGTCGTACAAACTTGCATTCTCACATGTGGCTTTGATATACATAGAATTATCCATGTTCAAGTGCGCATGCACTGAAACTACTTCTGTAAACATTGCTAACCAAAAATGTCTCTGATTAGACTGGTAAATACTACTGTACTTATAAGATAATTTTCACTTGCGCTCATACAAAATTGCTTTCTTCTATTATGTGATCATCATGGTGATTATATGTTTCCATAATGACAACAATCTGATATCCTACTAAGCCAAATTGCCAACAAACTCCATGATTGAAGGGTTGATTGATTGTGATTGAGGTGTTGAACTTAGAGTGAGTGAGAGTTCAACTAAGTTGATTGCTTAGTTTAATAGGGTTGATTGATATGTCAAAAAATAGGCTGGAGAGATTACTTGAATGGACTGGTAAGATAACTAATTGTATGGAGGAGTCAAATAAATTAATGGAGGACTCAACATAATGCATGGAGGAGTCAAATAAATTAATGGAGGACTCAACATAATGCATGGAGGAGTCCATTGATTGCATGGATTAGAAGAATGAATTGATAGAAGACTTTAATTGATTGCTGAGGGAGAAATTAACAAAGTTGATCGAATAGTTAGGAGAGGGAATTGTGAAGTGAAGAGTTGTGATTGAAAAGATAACTTAAAGTGAGTGTGAATTAGGATTTAGGAGGATAATTATGATTTAAATAAATAAAATATTATTTATTTGCACATGTGGAGATATTTTATAAATAAATAATTACTTATTTATGAGAGGAATTGTTAGTTGTAATTAAATAAATATAATTTATTTAACCATAAGAGGGGAATAATTATTTTAATTAAATAAATATTATTTAATTAATTATGAGATAGAATTTAGTTTAATTATTACAGAAATGCAATAATTAGGAGGGAACATTAATTAATGTAATATCCCCAATATGGAGCCAAGGAGTTAATAATGGTATAAAATGAATAATTAAGTACAAGGAGGGATAAAGATTAAATTACAAGTTTGGACACTTCATTCCCTAAGGTTAGAAAATTACTAGTTTGGGAGTGAGAGAATAATTAAATATTACCCCCAAAAGCTAAAGTTATTTGCAAATATATTTAATTCTTCATTATGTTTAATCTTGGGGACACACTTAAGTTATAACATATTACACCTAGTAAGTGCTATGGAAAAGATTTAATTAATAAAAAGTGAATAATAATTTATGCCTACGTTTAAAGGTCAGGGTTTTGAGTGACCAAATGTTTTTTGGGAAGGAGTTTCTTTATAAGAGGCTACAATGGGTTCAAAAGAGGCATTCTATTTTTATCCACTTCTTATTTTATCTCTTTGCAAGAAGGCAATCTTCTTCTTTTTACAGGACGTATCCCCTAGAAAAATCCTCTTCTGGATGAAACCCAAGAAGAATCATCTCATAATATTTAGCTTCAAAGTTGTGCATGACAGTTTGAACTAGGTTCATGCAGCAGTCCTATTCTAGAAAAAAAACCATGAAAAGCTAAAAAAGTTAAGGTGTCTCGAGAAGGAAAACTACCAAGAAGAAATTCATAGCTTTTTTCCATAAATAAATGAATCACAAGTCTGTAACTTTTCTAGCCAATCTTCCATATCAGGTGATTAGGTCAGTGGTAAATGATTTCATCTTTGGAAATAATTATTTGTAAACTCTAACATCTAGATTTTCATTTTGTTCAAGAAAGTTCTGCTATTGATTATCAATATCTTTATTTTCCATCTACATTTCTATATTTTATTTGGTTGTAATAAAATAAACCCTTATTGTTGTACGTGTTATATTAAGTTTCAATTTAATTAGAGGAAAGGATATTTTAGTGGTATTAGAACATAGTGACCCTGTGTTATGCCCAAAATTCAAGCAAAAACACACCAACATTTTTTTTTAAATAAACACCAAAGTTGTTTGGAATATCTAAACAGTTGCAGTTTATAGTCAGAGGAGTGAAGACTTCGAATATGTCTAAGGGGCATCATGACCAAAGTTGTCTTGGTTAACCTCCCTCTAAGTTAACAATTTACTAAAATGAGATACTACACTAATGGCTACAAGAACTTTAGAGTAAATAGTTAGACCAGGTTTGACTTAATAATCCCTCAAGTGTTATTCCCATAAATTAGGATTTAATTAAAGTGCCTAATTTATATTAACATAGTAAACCATACAAGGGTTCCAGAATAATAAATGTAATAACATCATTTTATTAATTATCTTTAATCAACTACTAGAGTAAAAATATTTATTATATTCAATAAATTGGGTGACACCAAAATTAATCTGCTAAAGTATCAACTATTAAATTCTTCCATTTATCCAAATGATTAAATTTAATAGGAAACACTTAGCACAAGCGACCCAAGGGATAACTTAATTATCTAAGAATATTAGGATGTTTAAGTATAATACTAAAGTCAATTTACTACTAATTCTTACTTGATTATCTAAATAATAAATTATACATTGATTTACTATCAAAATATTAAACTAATTCTAATTTTATCTATCCATATTATAATGGATTCCAAATTAATAACAACCTACTAAAATTATTACATATTAATTTAAAATATCTAAATACAATTAATACTAATAACTTTAGGGAATCAAATCTCTTCCTTAAAGTCCAACTTTGTAACTAAGATATTAAATTGAGAAGTTTCTAATGCCTTGAAGTCAATTTTTGCAACTCAAAATATTAATGAGTAAATCAAATCTTTTCAATACAAACTTGACAACTAAATTCTATTTGATTAAATTTGAAATCCATTTGGTTTTGAATTTCTATAAATTCAAAATTTATTCTTGGTAAATTTCACAACTTTGCCTTCTTTCTAATCTTTCTATTTTCTACTATTATCTTCCTTGGAGGAAGCTAGGATACAGAGCTCCATTAATGGATGCTAAATGAACAAATATATTTATAAAAAATTCATGCATACATATATATGTATACATATATGTATGTATACATACATACATACATACATACATACATACATACATACATACATATATATGTGAGTGTGTGTGTACATATTTATGTATGTATACATATATATGTATGTATGAATTAAAAATGATATAATTCCAATTCTCCATTTTAATAGAGAGTAGCAATTATATTTTTATTTCTTTTTTTATAATTTCAAGTTTGTGTTCTTTTTAAAATTTAGTGTCTATTTTTTTTCTTATTTAAATTTTATACAGAATTTAGAAAAAATCATTAGCAACATGAAATTTTTCCAATGTGCCATTGTTTATGCCATCCCAAAGGGAGGCTTGTGAACACCCACCAATGGGGTCACAGGTCCCAATGAGGGGCTATGATCCTCCATTGATGGGGTCGCAATTCGTTAGAGACTGTGACTCCCATCAATGGGATCGCAGATCTCCGTGGGGGGCTGTGGTCCCCATTGATGGGGTCATTGTCCTTTAAGGACTATGACTCCCATAAATGGGGTTGCAGTCCTCCATGAGGCTACAACCACCATGATGGAGATGGGGGTTGAGTGGGGTCTCGACGCCGCCCGCCCCCATTCAAAAGCTCTCTATTTTTTTAAAATTTCTAATTAAATAAAATTTTTATATTCTAACTATTATTCTATTTAATAATTTAATTTAGTATTTTATTATATATATATATATATATATATATATATATATATATATATATATATATATATAATTTGAAGGATTTAAGGATTATTTTAATAATAAAATTTTCTAGAATATTATATTAGAGGGAAAATACATATGCAATTTTATGATATATATATTTTCTTTTATAAAAAGATTTGTATAAATATTTTATACAAGTTTCTTTAATTGTAATAATTTCACAATAGTTTAGGTGTACTAAACTGGGAATTTTATTAGATTAATCTTCTATAATTGTTTCATAAACTCTTAAATTCAAATTTAGTGAAATTAATTTATCTACATATTTAACCATATAAATATATTTTCTCATTAATTTAATTACTAGGAATTTAATTAACCTTTTATAAAAGAGTTGAATCATATTTATATTTTTACATGATACAAATAAAGTGTAATTAATAAAGTTTCCTAACTCTACCAATTAATGAAAAATTCATCCAATTAACTAGGTGAGCATAAAAACTTTAAAGAATGATCTTTTAAATGCAAAGAGTAATTTTAAACTTGCACTTATATTACTATTTTGAGATGATAAAAATAATACTAAATATCTAAATTTGCCTAAGGACTAAAATTTCTTCCTTTAGGAAATAATAAATATGCAACATCATTTCCTTACAAATATTGAAAATTAAATCCCTCTTTTTATATATTTATAAAGAACCACTTTTACAACTATTTTTTGAAAAAAAAACATAGAAGCATATTTCCTTTTAACCCTTCTAAAATTAGAAAATATCTATAAAGCTAGGAGTTCCAATTTTTACAAAAGAGGGAAAGTCCTTAAAACTGCATCCAAGACTCCATCAAATGATCCAAGCAAGGACCTGCATAAAATTTTGGTTGACTATGGAGGCTTACCTCCCAACCTAGACCTTTACAAGGTCACCCTCGAGCTAATGGAAAAAATAATGTAATAGGACAAATAAAGACATAACCATGTTTTAAATAAAAATATGCACAAGGGGAAAAATAATACCCAAACCCATGGATTTATAAGGCCTTCAAAGACCTAAAACTTTAGGGGTGAAAGAGGACTTTCCACAAGAGGAGAAGCCAATAAAAAAGAAAAAGAAAAATAAGAGGAATAGGAAACACATGGGCTCAAAATTCCCTTACAAGAAACATCTCCTCATATTTATAACCATGGCCTGAAGCCATCAAATTTTCCCTTATGACCCCCAAAAGCCTTAAGGCATGATTGGCATCATGGGGAATCACACACCCATATACATCCCTCCACATATGGGAGACTGTACACTGCATGGGTAGTCTCTAACCTTCGCCCCTTCAAGGTTACTCTACCCTCCCAAGGGTGAGTGTGCCTTGAAGAACCCCATATACAAAATAAGGACAAAAGAAATACAAGATTTTAAAAAGGACCTCCATGGAAACTGATGGAGTTGAAATAAATATACATAGAATCCATTAATGGATTCCTCAAGTTATCTACAAGCATAAAAAAACTACTATAAGATATTCTAATAAGGAAACCAACCTCAAGTCCAAGCTTAAGGAAAATAATAAAGTTTGAGATGAGCTTTCCCCCTTTATATTTTTTCCTTCTTCTAGTATTCTTCAAAACTCAGTGTCTCTAAGAATAGAGAGGGTGAACAACCTAGGAAGTCTCTTAAAGCCTCTCTAAATGGATTCCTACTCAACCACTAACTTACTACCATTAATGATGAAGTACCCTCACCATAACTCCTCCACATATCTTCCTCCCTTCACAAATGAGGTTTGAAGACTAAATAGAGTCGAGAATATGGTTGCCCAAATTTTTTGAACTCCTAAACTCAGATCTTGACTTTGGGGGTACTTTTGAAGGTTCATTATGAGTCTAGGGCCTTCTAATGACCAATTTAACCCATAACCCTTGGTATACCTAGTGGGGTAGTTAAATTTGACCCTAACTTCCCTCTAGAAGTTTCCTAGACCATCCAAAATCTTACTTGAAGTTAACCTATGAGTTTATCCATCTTTGACCCATCTAGAAACTTCTTATACCTTGGATAAGCATGGAGACTCTATAAGTTAACCCTCTAATTGGTGTCATACTTATCCTAGTTAAAAGGGTTAGTCATGCCAACACCTCATACACCCATGTGTCAAGTGACTCTACATTATTTCCAACCCATTAACTTATAGAATGACTAACATAAAATAATTAACTAAATTTAAATACAACATTCAACAATTATTTTTATGAATAAAAAATAAGACAACGAGGTTCATGTTGTGTGTGTAAAAAATGTACCTATTCAAAAGACACAACACATGAGTAAAATATTATTGATCAATGATAAGAAAATAAGAAATAAACATGTATATAATCAATCAGGTGATTTACTACCTTTCAGAAGACGTGAGTATGGTATTCTTAGATTTGACTGAGATCAGTGCCAATGCAACGCCTAAACGAAGGATTTGAATGTGAAAACTATGCAAATGGATGTAAGATTAATCTATATTTTTGTGATTTTAAATGCAATAATAACAATTGTAAGCTATATGAAATAATATAAAAACTTCATATCTAGCTATGAATGCAAAAACTAGAAAGCAATGATAGCAATTGATCTCAAAAAATGATGCATAGTCTTGCAAGAACTTGACATTATAGCGTTGTTGTTCTTAGAATTGCACACATATGATTGTGAAAGACTGAGGCATGTTTATATAGTAATCCAAGTTTGAGAACTCATGGAAAAGCCAAAAATAATTCCTTGATCAAGTCGAATTGGTTGGCAAGTAATTGGGGAATTAGAAATAGTTATGTAGTAAAATCATGCAAATTAGTTTTTTAACTCATAATTAGAAGTTGAGATCACTCCAATATGCTTTTAAACTCACAATCACATGTTGAGTTTAGAAAGTTAACAAATTGAATCCAAGAGTTGATTTTGAATTTAACTGCTTTTCTAATTTTTGCATAGATAATTGTGAGTTTATTTATTTTTCATGTGTTTTATTCTCAACTTAACCAATTTAATCAATTAAATAACTGATTTATGGGTTAATCAATAATTAAATCAAACTTTATCCAAAATTATATTATTAAATTTGATAATTTGATTTTAATCATTTAAATAATATTCAATCGATTATTTTTAGATTTTTTTATGAATTGTTAAATAAACAATATTATTTAAGGAATAAATCTAATTAAATCTAATTAAAATAATTAAGTGGCTAAATGAAGTCTAATTAATTAAATATTTAGCATATTCAATTAATCATACTTAGGATAAATAAAATAATAGCCTTTATCACCAAATAATATTTAATTAGAGATAATTAGGATAAATTAGGAATATTTAGGAATATTCCCTGATGTAGATTTGAGAAAGGATGAATTAGGGTTTCGATAATTTGATGTGAAAATGTGCCTTAGGTTAGGTCTTTAGGGTCAATTTCGATTGATTTGTCGATGTAGGAGGTCAATGGTACTGAAGCCCATTTTTGGGGTATTACATTTTGCCCCTCTTTGAATTACTGTGTGAAGCACAGTGGTTCAAAGATAAATCTATTTGGTGAGATCTAGACTCAGTTAAGTGATGGAGAAACTGATCCTGGTTTGATTGACCGATTCTGAGATAGAAATCAATTGGAAGATTTGAAGATGTTGATTCAAGTCCTGATTGACCAAAGAATCAAGATTATGTTAATAATATCAACTCTGGACCCGTGATTATGAAGAAGTGATAAAACACCTAATTCTAAACTTATGATTATGAGGAATTGAATATCCTGACTCAATACCTGTTTGTCCAAAGGAATCGAAAGGATACCAACTCTAAACCCTTTAGTTATGAAGAACCAAGGAAATAACACATCTGAACTGATGGTTACTAAGAGCTAATATGGTTTACAAGATTAAGAGAATACCAGATTGATATGGATTTTGATGAATCTGATATGCCCCAAGCGACGAGGACTTTTGATGAGTCAAAAATTGTACTTGGTTGTTATCTTGATTGCTAAAGAAGATTTTGGAAAAGAACTGATTTGATAATGGTTTATGATATAGAATACCATGCCCCCTTCAGGATGAAAATTGAAATTGGGTGAGAAAGACAGTGTGAATGATGAGAAGCAATGTGATCGATTATAGAAGTGGTTGTACATGTACAGGGACACATTCTGCATCATTTAGGGGTCTTGTTAACCAAGTTTGACCACATTTGACCATGGGTTGACTATGGTTGACCAAGTAGGGATTTTGAAAGGTTGATGTTATATGATCAAATAAGTTGACCTCTGGATTCCTCTGATGTCGCGAGGGTGATTATGCAAGCAGTCGACTATCTTGGGTCCAAAATTTTAAATTGTGTTTTTGACAAAGTAAAAGATCTCAGATTTCAATTTTGATCCTGAAAAAGGATTCAGGACATCAAATTAACTAGGCTTCTACTTTTATGCAAATCGAAGCACTTTCAAAAATTAGGTCAAAACCTATATAAGACCAAAAGGGGTGATTTTCAAATCATTTTAACCGATTGACTTTTGAGATTCTGTTTAACCCAAAATGATGACTGCTTGCTAGTTAGATTGAAGAGACCTTCACATGACCCTCAGTCCTTGTGATGTGTTAAGTGTGAATTTGAGAACATCAAACGCCATGTTGTTTTCAAATTATAAAAGACATGCAACCAGACTAAATACAAAATGAAAATGAAATGCAAACCTAGGACTCAGTCACTGATCATTTGTCAATCATTTCCATCACTGAGTGTTTTAAGTAACACCAGATGTTGATACAATGTCCACTAGTTAGAAAACCATGAACATATGAATATTGAATTTTAGTAAAAAATGTTGGATTAGATATAAGTACCAAGGCACAAGAGCCAGGATGACCTGAATATCATGTCCATTTTGATTTTGAAATTTGTATAAGCATCAGAGCATAAAAAATGTGATGATCTAAATACACCTTGCATACAAACATACCAAGCAGTCTAGTTCATCCTCATCCTTATGTGAATTGCCCATAGTGACCCTTTATCATTCACATCCTTGGACAATGTTATATTTCAAACTTGGAGTAAGAAATCACTCATAAAAGAAAATAAAGAAAAGATTATGCCCCTATCCCTACCTGTCTAAATCCATGAAGGATATCATCGATTAGCTTGAGGGTCATAATATGCAAAAATCTCAATGTGAATCAGTTAGCATACAAGAGGATAAAAACATGTTGCAAAGATTATTTTGTTGGAGCACTGTGTTTGTTTGTGTTTTTGTCAGGTGCAAAATCCTTTTCTGGTAGGGAGACAGACAAACTAACTTGGATAAAGACATCAAAAGGAAAACTAACTTGGATAAGATTTGTCTGAATACTAAGGACCATAGGATATGACTCTGATTTCTCCCAAGTTGTAAGCATTGATTAGGTTTTGACTCTGGTTATCTCATGCATAGACTGACTTATTGAATCTCAAGATATGTACAAACTAAAGCATTACAGAAAGCTCAATATTGCTTTGATAGATGGAGCATTTTGTACAAGTGGCACCCATTTTCTGGGTTTCACCATCTTGGCAGAGATTCTATTTTTTCTATGAAGGTGCCTGTTTACCAGGTTTTCACCAAGGCACTTTTTCTTTTTCTTCTTTTCTTTGTATTTTTCATCTTTTCATTTTTTTATATTTTTCCACTGTTTTGATTTTTTTTTTTGAACCATCAAGGTGCCTATTGCTAGGTTTTCACTGGGATGATCATTTTTTCAGGACTTTTTCTAATTTTTATACTATTTTTAGGATATTTTCCCCATGCTGAATGTCTAGGCATAAAATTTCTTCAGATGAAGAATGTTAATCGGATCTCGGAGGTGTTCTCTTTTAGTCGTTGAGAGTTGATAGGCTCCTAAGCTAAAAACAATAGTGACAAAAAAGGGACCCATTCAGTTGGGTTTAAAATTCCCCTTGCATTCTCAATGTGATTGATTTTTAGTGTTTTCTCTCAATACTAGATCATTGAACTGAAATTCTCTATGTCTGACCTTCTTGTGATAGCCTCTAGACATTCTTTTCTGATAGAATAAGAGATGATCATACACCACTTACCTGTGCTCATCTAGTAGTTCAAGTTATTATAACCTGGATACTCTATAATCATCATCGATTACCAGACCATGCATTCTGATTCTGAGTGATGGGATTTCAAACTCTATAGGTAGTACCGCTTCAGTGCCATATACTAAAGAGAATGGAGTAGCCCTAGTGGGCATTATTATACTTGTTTTCTAAGCCCAAAGATCTGGATTTATTATTAGATGCCAATCTTGCCCTATTTTGTTAACTGCGTGATGCAATATTTTTAGTAAGTTCTTATTGGATGCTTCAGCTTATCCATTCCCTTGAGGATAATAAACATACGACCAATGTTGAGTTATCTTGAATTTAGAACACAAGGAATCTAGGTCCTTGTTTTTGAATTGGCCTCTGTTATCAGTGACGATGGAGTGTGGGATACCATACCGATAAATGACCATAGAAATTATTTTTCCATTTGCTTGTGTCAAAGGAACTACTTCAACCCATTTTGTAAAGTAATCAGTTACTATGATTATATGGGTGTGACCATTTGACGAATGTGGGTAGATAGCTACTATGAGATCAAATGTCCATTGTTGAAAAGGCCATTATGTTGTAAAGGGAATCAAATCTCTTCTTGGTGCATGAATCAAGTTACCATGTACCTAGCATTTCTGATAATTCTTAGCATATTTCATGGCGTCTTTCTCCATATCTGGCCAATAGTATCTTGTCCTAATGAGTTTTCAAGCTAATGTTAGACCATTGGAATGTGATCCACAAATACCTTCGTGGACTTCCTCTAATGCATGTTGTGACTCTTCATGTTCTAAACATCTAATAAGTTTACCATCTAGACTTTGTTTGTATAGATAATTACCAATGATGACATACCACAATGCATTTCAGATAAGTTAACATTTTTCATGATGGTTAAATATATCTGGAATGACTTGGTCTCGAAGGTAGGAATAGATATTCTTGTTGCTTGAGGAACCATGACCAACAATGGTGCAGATGATGCGGGTGTCTGAGCAATCATAGGAAGGGAATGACAGTGCTTCCACCAAGAACTCATAGCATAGCTCATGTTCGGGCTATTATAGAAGAGATGATAGTGTTTCCATGGCGTCAACTATCTTATTCTACATTCTAGGTATCTTTTCAAATGTTATAGAAATGAAGTACTTCTTAAGATCATCGACCATGTGCTTGTATGGAACAAGCTTTTCATCTTTCATTTGATACACATCATTGACTTGATGAATGACCAATTGTGAGTCTCCATCAATGTGTGGTTTTGTTACTCTCCATTCAATTGCTATTTTCATTCCTTTAACAAAGCTTCATATTCTTCTATGTTGTTGGTGCAAGGGAACTTGATCCTCAATGGTTTTGGAATGGAATAACCCTATGGTGTGATGAACAATATAATAGCTCTAGATCTATTTTGTTTATAAGATCCGTCAAAGAATAACCACCACGTTGTGGAGGATAGGTGCATGATAGAGGAACCATGAAATTCCATCTACATTAGTTGATCATCAAACATTGGAGCTTCAGTTAATTGATTTGTGTTGACTTTTCCTTTAATGGATTTTTGCTCAACATATTCAAAGTTGAACTCACTTAGTAGCATAACCCATTTTTCTAATCTACATGTGAGGGAAACTTTTCTTAACAAATATTTTAGTGGATTGATCTTTTCTATTAAGTGTGTGGTATGAGCTAACATGTAGTGTCTCAATTTATGTGATGCAAATATGATAGCTATACATGCCTTCTCTATCATAGAGTAATTCTTTTCATAAGCTACTAAGGTTCTGCTAATGTAATAGATAACTCTTTCTCTTTTGTTCTCATCATGTTGTGTCAATAATACCCCCAGTGATGTATTTGTTGTGGAGACATACAATATCAATGGATTTCCCTAAATAAGAGGTATGAGGATTTATGGATTTTCCAAGTATTGCTTAATATGATTGAAATTCTTTTCACACTCCTCACTCCATTTGTATGTCACACCTTTATGCAATGTTTTAGTGAAAGGTTGTGATATATCAGCTAACTGAGAGATGAAGCATCTGATGGATTGTACCCTTCCTTTTAGAGTGTGCATTTGACCAATGTTCTTAGGAGGTTGCATCTCCATGATTTCTTTAACTTTTTCTGGATCTACTTCAATACCTTTCTTTGAAACAATGTACCCTAAAAGCTTTCCCAAAGTGATGCGAAAGGAAAATTTCTTGGGATTTAGTCAAAGACTAAATTTTTCCATTCTATCTAGTATTGTTCCCAATTCAGCTAGATGTTTAGATCTTTTCATTGATTTAGCCAGTGTGTCATCAACATAGTCCTCCATGTTTTTATGCATCATATCATGAAAGATAGACATCATGGCTCTTTGATAAGTGGAACCATCATTCTTAAGACCAAATGGAATTACATTATAGCATAAAGTTCTCCATGCACAAGTTAAATCTATCCTCTCTTGATCTTTTGGAGCTATCTTTATTTGGTTGTATCCAGAAAAGCCATCCATTAGAGAGTACATTTCAAATCCCGTAGTCATTTCCACTATCATATCGATGTTTGGTAGTGGAAAATCATCATTGGGGCATGCTTTGTTTACATCTTTGAAATATGTGCATACTCTGATAGATTTATCTAGTTTTGACACTAAAACAATGTTTGAGATCCATTCAACATAGTCTATGACTCGGATAAATCTGGCTTTGAGTAATTTCTCTAGCTCAGTTTTGACAAGGAGTGCAACATGAGGATGCATTTTACGCAACTTTTTCTGATTGGTTTTACTCCTGGAGCTATAGAGAGATGATGCATGATTAAGTTAGGATCCAATCCTGGCATACCTAAATATTTCCATGCAAAGTTGATCTTTTTCCCTATTAAGAACTTGGAAAATGCCTATTTTTCTTCTTTTGACAGAGATTGTGCAACATGAATCAACTGAGGTTCCTCTATTATACCTAGATTGATAGGATGAGTTGGTTCTATAAAAAATGGTGATCTATCCTATAAATGACTTAGAAGGACATCAAATATCTTATCCTTAGGTGCCCGAGAGAGGTTTTCACCTTTGGATACATCTTTTATTTTTACTATTTTTGGCTCTGAGATTTCCACATAGTGCTTTTCACCCTCACATATCTTTTTATTTTTGCTCTTATTATTTTGACTGAGATACTTGATATCCAACTTTTTCATGCTGATGCTAGGTTTACTAATGGTTGTCATCATTAGTTTTACCACATTTAGGTAGCATGCTAGAGCATAATTTATTCTGAAAGTATGGATGTCTTGGCTTGGATCATTGGATGTTTGGTCAATAAGCTCAGGATGTTGGATGGTAAGTGGAGTGAAGGATTAGTTGATAGTGTTCACACATATGGTTTTTTCATCATTGGTTATGATCTGACTCTTGAATTCAAAGGTGATATTACTACTCAAGATATTTAGTTCGTTAGGTTTCTCAACATCATCATTGGATCCTTCATTAGTAATAAGTGAATTAGACTCATGAAGTCTATCATTTGGTTCTAGAATCATGTAAGATGTAGGTGCGTATTGGTGACTAACATCCACATATTTATCTATTATAAGCTCATTTTCATCCAGTTTTGGAACAATTCCCCATTCACACTCATTAGATTCCTCATCAGGATCTCTGGGAAAGTCAAGAACATGTGTAAAATTAGGATGAATTCTCCAAGCAAGATTGCCTTCAGAGTTCAAGAAGAATTCATATTCATGAGAATCTATGTCAGAATCACTAGAGTGCCCCAAATGTTCAATGATTGTGTCAGGTATACCTTCTCCTTCTTGTTTGTTTTCAGGATCAATTGGTTCTTGTGTTGTGATTGAATTTTGTGCAGTAGTAGGTTTTTGTGTATCTACTACATTGAATCTTTCCTTTAGTTTCTTTTCATCATTAAGAAGATCTATTATATGTAAAGGTATACGCTCATAAGGAAAAATATCCATTATGTTTGAATCATCGCTGTTTGAATGATGTGTTTCTTCCTTTTGCTGAGTATTCATTCCTGGTTCTATCTATTCTATGACATGAGAAGAATTTCCCCTAATATGGAAAGGTTTCTTCTGATAACTGATGCCTGTCGTATCCTTGTTTGTTCATCCACAATGTTCAATGGGTTTGATAATACCTTTTCCTCTTGTTCCTAGAGGTCCTTTTCTAGTATATCCCATTTTGGAAATTAGCTTGTGTCCTGGTCCATAAGATTTTGAAGGGACCTTGAGTGATTGAGAGTCACATTTTTTTATTGTTTGTGACTAAATTTCATCTTTAAATAACCAGGAAAGCATAACTTCTTCTTCATCACATTCTTATTTGGAGATTTGTTCTGTGATGAAATGTCCATTAAAGATAACTTGTGGTTCTTTAGTTACAAGTTTCATTTTCTCAGAAGGTTGTCCATAAGACTTTAGTGAAAGTGGGAGAGATGTAAGAGATAGAATTGGTTCCATAGTATATTCTCCCATACATGTATCTTTCATTTTGACTTCCTTTTCTATGTCTTCCATCTTGGTTGTGGACGCTCTATCAGTCTATTTGGTAGAAGACTCTCTGTTGTGTGGGACAAGTTTGTATGCACTTTCCTTCAAAGCATTTCAAGATGTTGACAGGTCTGCTAGTATTGTGACCTGTACTCCATCATAGGGAAATTTGAAACATTGGTGGTACGTTGATGGAATGGCTTGAATTTCATGAATCCAGGGCCTTCCTAAGAGGATGTTATAGGCCAGTGGTAGGTCCAATACTTGACAAGTGATATCTCTGATGATAGGTTCTGTTATAATAGGTAGCACAATGTCTCCTTTTGAGGATATTTCTTTCTCTTCATATGCTTTGATGGTTATTTTATTATTAGGATCAATAGAATCTTCTGACAATCCCAGTTGTGTAATCCATTTATAAGAAAAAATGTTTAGACTATCTCCTCCATCTATCAAAACATTCTTGACACGATAGTTTTCAATTAGGACCTCAATATGCAAGGGCTGCTTATGTAGATGGCTCAGTAAATTGTCATCTTCCTCTGAAAAGGAAATGTATTAATGAGAAGTAAAATGACCCACCATGGTTTGAACTTGATCAAGATCAAGATTTTTTGGAGCATTAGAACTGATGAGAACTTTTTCTAGGACAACTCGATGAGCTGAAGAAATTTGAAGCAACTCAAATATAGAGATCTATGCATTTGTGTACTGTAGTTGTTGGATAAGGGTGACCCCACAATAGTGGGTTACACTTTCTTAGACATGCTGATTTTTGTTGAAATAACACATTTTTAATAAAATATATTGATTTAAGCCTTGAAAGGTTCCATTTGAAGGAGTTAGTTACAAATGGTTAGCTCAAAGCCTCTTACATATAAAAAACATGGATATAACATCTATACTCCTCATTCATAGCTGCAATGGAGTCTCCTTCACACCTATTAAAATGCTGACAAAAAATCACTTCGAATTTATCTTTTGGAAGATTAAATAAATCCATTTGAGAAACCTATCTATTCAGTAAGGGCCCATTTGGTAGTGGGAATTAGGAAATGATGGATTTGATCAAATGCTGGAAAGGGTCAAATCATGGATTTGATAATCCGATTTTGCATTTCTGAATTATTTTTGGACTGTTTGGTTCCACTTTTTGAAACTGGAATTGGAATTTGAGTATGATTTTTTTTTTTTTGAATTGTTCTATTGTTTTTGAATTTAATAATTTATTTGTATTAATAAAATTGAATTTAAAATAGAATCGCAGACCATTTTAGGCAGCCAAAGTTGGTGGCAAACAACCAAGTTACAATCATTGCAACCAAAATTTGACAAAAAATGTAAAAAATAAATTCGAGAAAAAATTCAAAAAATAAAAAATCAATTTTTAAAAAAAAAAATTGAAAAAAAATTCGACAAAAAAATTTGAAAAAAAATTCGTCAAAAAATTCAGAAAAAATTTTGACAAAAAAATTCGTCAAAAAAATCGAAAAAAAATTTGGCAAAAAATTTGATTTTTTTTCGAATATAAATTCGAATAAACAACAAAGTTACAAACCACCCAAACAAATAAAAAATAAATTAAATCCTCCCGACACAAATAAAAAATTAAAAAATTAAGTGTAGACATGAAAAATTTAAAAATTTGCTTTCCCTCCATTCAAATTCCAATTTCAAATCCCAATTCCACCTTTTTAGATGGAAGATGTTAATGCTCATTTTGAACCCAAATGAGCATTAACACATTCCTATTCCATTTTCATATTGCACTGCCAAACTGAGGATTCGACGAAATGGGTAATAACAAATGTCAATTCCAGGCAAATGCTGGAAATGGTCTGCTACCAAATGGGCCCTAAGGTACTACTGAGAAAAATCTTTCCAATGATTATAATGTTAATATATATTAAGTTTATTATGGATTTGTATTTTTAGTTTTACTAAACATAGATATTTCACCGTATGTCTACCTCTATGTTTGACGCTTATGGAAATAAAGTAAATAAGAGAATTTAAAAAAAAAAAAAAATCTATACCCTAGGTATTGAAGTTATCTTTCTATAAAAAAAAATAAAAATGAAATTGGACAAATACATGACAAGTTATAAGCTATGTAGTCAATTTATGTCAAAATTACAGTTTAGTCAACTTCAAACGTTAATAAAATATGCAATAATTGTGATAATGTCATCAAATAAATTGCATACCCTCCATGTGGATGTTACAAACTAAATTCAAAAGAAGCACATTGATATCTATTTTAGAAAAAAAGTTATGGTCTATGAAAACCAAGTAACTCTTTGAAAATGACATTTTTTGCAACATACCAGTTTTCGTGGGAGAAAGAAAAAACTATTCAAATAAATTAAAAAATAAAAATAAAAAATATATTTAGAATCTAGAAAGAAAATACTAAAAGTCTCTAATTTACTTCATCTTCCGATTTTAAATGGTTTAACGACAATATGCATCCGAATCAAAGAGTTTTTTTCAAAATGTATAGTTTAGTGTCCGTTCAAGCAAAAAAGTGTAACCCACTATTGTGGGTTCACCCATAATGCTATAATATTTCATTTTGGACTCTTTGGAGTTAGAATATTTTGGTGTGGTCCTCTATTTAGATACAAATGCAAGATTGAATGGAACCTTTGGGGCATTTGATGAACCTGAGTTTAGTCCTAGAAGAGTTACCTGAGCTTGAGATTGAGTTATTGCATTATCCAATATGTTTTCTTTATCATTTCTAACAATGATGATGACATTGCAGTACTGAGATGTGCATGGCTCTACCATGTTGATGACATCATTGTTTCTAGAGTATGTGTAATTGACCTTGGCACCCACATTTGGTCTAGAAGATGAATCTCCTTGAGTGTATTTTGTAAAAGGTTCTGTGAATGTCGTATGATCATTATTGGATTTATGGTTGTTAATCAAAATTTCTCAAACGTCAATTTTGTCTTGAATAAGATGTTTTAGACACATCTAGTTGTTAGTTTTATGACCCTTTTTTCGATGGAAATCAAAGAAATCAGTCTCCCTCCACCATTTAGGTTTGACTTTGGGGTCATATGGTTGGATATCAGGTAACGTGATGATGTTATTTTCCAATAGGCTCTCATGGAAGATTCCAAGGACTCACCCAAAGGAGTGAACTCATGTTTTGGTTTTGTAACCCATAGTTTGTACTCATTTGACTTTTTGGGAAGCTCAGTTGTCTATTTATTACAGGATTTTATAGCTTGAGTGCCAATAGTAAGATTACATACTAGTGCTTTGGATGTGGTACTAATGTGATCAACAACACCATCTGTGACAACTTTTTTATTCTTGTTCTAGAATTTGACTTTATCTTTGTTGTTGGAACTGGAACCTGAAGCATATTTGTTCTCTTTATAAAGAAAGATATCTCCCTTGCAAACAAGTACATCCTCTATTTTCATGGCACTATCTACCATTTTATCAAATAAAGTATGATTTTGCATCTAGAGATGATAGTTGATTTCTAGAATCAGATTTCCGATGAAGATTTCTAGTTTCCCTTTTTCCACAATTTGTTGAGGATATAACAAGAAATTTTTCCTCCAACATTTGAGGAAAGTCAAGAAGGGTCCTCCTGTTCTCTATTTTATGTTATAGATGTCAATCATGGTTTCTCGATGCTAGATGTTGTAGGTGTATTGATGATTAACTCCTCAAAATTTTTGATGGTTGGAGGTATTTTGGAGAACCAATTAATGGCTACCCCTCCCAAAGATCATGGGAAGAGATGCATGAAGTATGTTGGTTCATGCATGAACTCCATTAATAGAGTGAAAAAATCTTTGATATGATCTTGAGGATAAAAATTTCTATCGTATTTGTCATATTTGGGTAGTTCCACCCCTTTTAGGAATGGTGGCATATACATGCTTCGATTAAATGGAGATGGACATAGGGAATCCATAAAGAATTCTTTGGGTTCTTTCTCTTTTTCTAGTATGTTGATTGTGACTTGCATAGCATGCATCTGATTTATTATAGCAGTGATAGGGGTCTCCTCTTGTGTTACGATATCTTCAACAATAAAGCTTCGAGGAAGTTTGGCACCTTGTTGGGATAACTCAAGAAAATATGTCTCTTTGTCTTCACGCAGGAAGTGTTTCATGAGTCTTTTGAAGAGATCATCATCTCGGTATTGTGAAATTTTAGAAGGTGTGGGTTTGAGCCCTACCCTCATTAGATTCGTGGCCTCGTGAGCCATGGCTAGCTACTCTTTGAGACATGATAGCATGTTGATTGAGATCTTGAGTTGATTCAGGAGGGGTTGTGTAACATCCTTTTAAGCGCAAATTGCCTAGTTCATCTTCTTCATAAAGATCTGAATCATATGGTTGATGAAGAGACTAGATAATAAGAAAAGATGAAGGTGACGTCTTTGGAATTCTCTTGGTTTTCTATGTGAAGAAACTCTAGTTTCCACCATTAACCTTTAGGTGAATCTTGGAGCAAGATAAGACAACTATATGATAATCTAATTTGGGAATAATCAAGTGACGTAACCTTGTCAATATTGAATTGGATTGTTGAGGAAAAGATAGATTGGTTGTAAATGAGGGATATTGTGCCAGAGGTGTATTGGTAGATGCCCAAAAGATGATGGACAAAAATTCACAACACTTAGCCATTTAGATATGATGATAGTCCAAGGTTGTGTTGACAAGGTTTTTGACACAATATGAGATGTGATTCAGATCAATCAATTGGATGATGAATCGAGAAAAATAGATCACTTTGGGAAAATAAGATGGTTTTGTTGTTTCTCTACTATGTTCTAGACATAGTGGGTTTTCTGATAGAATTTTGATAAAAGATGAAGGTTGATTGGATTTCTATCAAAATTAGGGTTTTTTGATAATTTTGTGCAAATTTTCATATGACAGTATCTAGACTTGTAAGACACAGAATTGGGTTTGGCACAATACTTGTAGAATCTCGTACAAAAATTGATACAAGAGATTATTTTTGCTTTGGATTATGGAAAAATCTCGTACGATATTACATAGCTTCCCATATGACACTTGGGGGTTTTGATATGACACTTGCAGGAAATGAGAAATTGTCTTACGACAATTATAGGGGCTGGATGATAGCCTACTCTAGAAAAGGATTTTGCTTCAAATTTTTTAAGATTTTGGTGTTTTGGTCTTAGTTTGCTTTTCAATTTTTCTTTCCAGTTTTTAAGATCTTTGTTTTAGATTGTCTGAGGGTGTTTAACATAGAAATAGGCTCACAATCATAGAAAACACATGGAACTGACTCAAAGAATCAAAAACACCTAGCTTAACCTAACTAGGAGAAGAGATGTATTACTTGCTCGTTGACTTAGGAACACTCTCAAAGACTCCTTAGAATATGGTGGTCCAACAACATGCAATGGATGTTGAAGCCCATATTAACCTAGTTCAAGTGTCAAGGAGGGATTGATATGATGAGTGTCTTGGGGTGATTACTATTCACCTTGTACAAGCACTACAAATCCTTCAAAGGTAGATCAGTGGCAAACTAGCTTAGGCTGTTAATCAAAGCATTCGTTCACAACTGTCTCCCATAGTCCTGCAAGAAAGATTGAGGGTGTTAGCCCTATGAGTACTCATAACTGTGTAGTCTCGCAAGAAAGATTGAAGAAGCTCCTCTCTACAAAAAATCCAAGCATGTTTATGGAATGAATCCAAGGAACACACACAACTATGTCTTACGAGGCTTTAACCTCAAGGAAGCATCAAATTTTATAGTGGGGTGGAAGAGTCGACATAACACTTGTCCCCACTTGTGTCATTCCTGGGAGATTTTTACCTTGCTGGCAGGCCCTCTAAAGGATTAAATGAAATGTGAGGTTGGGGACCACAAGATCTAGGTTTCTGATTCTCTGAAAGAGAAGAGCACAATCCCCTAGCCTTGTCCTTTTACCTATCCAAGACATGCCAAATATAATTAATCCAGAGATAGTACTTATATTGGCACCAAGGAAGATATTTTATGGGTTTCTCATTCTCTTAAGAAAGAGAAGAGTTTAAGTGCATCCTAACTAAGTTCCTATGAAAAGAGATTCTAAGAAGATAGAATGTCTACCCGATGGAGATTTGACAACCTGCAAAACCTCACATTAGAAATTTTCATTGAATGATCTTTTCTTTGGCCAGCGAATTCTAAAAGGTTTTCCTGCAAACAAAGGCTTAGAGGAAAAAACAAGACTAGGCCAAAAATTAGGTTTCAATGCTCAAGTCTTCATCTCTCATCCTACAAAAAGTGTTAGGCTATCTCAACAATCACACACCAAAAAAATAGCAAGTGTTAGGATTAGTAATCAATCAAATTTAAGAGAAGAAATTTCAAAAACTGATTGCAAAAAAAAACAAAAACCTTATGACAATTGAAATTCTGGGATAAAATGTCGTACGACAATATACCTCAACCCATATGACACTTCAGTTCTGATACAACAATGGGTACATACATATATAATAATTAAACTCTGATAATATACTGTATTACAACCGGTACGACACTTCAGGAATGTCATCTGTCATATGACAGACATAGACTTTTGATATGACACTCTGCAAACTGTTGTACAAGATTGTATGGAAAAACTTCAAAAACCAAGAATTGGATGAAAATGATCAGAAAATTGACAAAAAATAAAAATGTGAAACCTAATATCAAGCCCCACAGTGGGTGCCAGAAATGTGTGTGTGAAAAATGTACATGTTCAGAAGACACAACACATCAGTAAAATATTATTGATTAATGATAAAAAAAAAAAGCAATAAATATATATATCATCAATCAGGTGATTTACTGCCTTCTAGAAGATGTGAGTATAGTATTCTCAACTTTGACCGAGATCAGTGACAATGCAATGCCTAAACAAAGGATTTGAATGTGGAAACTATGAAAATGGATGTAAGATTAATCTATATATTTTTTATTTTCAATGCAATAATAATGATTGTAAGCTATATGAGATAATCTAAAAACTTGATATCTAGCTATGAATGCAAAAACTAGAAAACAACGATAGCAATTGATCTCAAAAAAATGATGCACAATCTCGTAAGAACTTGACAATATAGCGTTGTTGTTCTCAAAATTATACACATATGATTGTGAAAGACTAAGGCCTGTTTATATAGAAATCCAAGTTTGAGAACTCATGGAAAAGACAAAAATACTCCTTGATCAAGTCGAATTGATTGGCAAGTAATTAGGAAATTAGAAATAGTTATCTAGTAAAATCATGCAAATCGGTTTTTTAACTCATAATTGGAAGTTAAGATCACTCCAATATGCTTTTAAACTCACAATCACATGTTGAGTTTAGAAAGTTAACAAATTGAATCCAAGAGTTGATTTTGAGTTTATCTAATTTTTTTGATTTTTGCATAGATAATTACGAGTTTATTTAATTTCCATGTGTTTTATTCTCAACTTAACTGATTTAATCAATTAAATAACCGATTTATGGGTTATTCAATTATTAAATCAAACTTTATCCAAAATTATATTATTAAATTTGACAATTTGATTTTAATCAATTAAATAAATATTCAATCAATTATTTTTAGAATTTTTGATTAATTGTCAAATAAGTTCAATATTATTTAAGGAATAAATCTAATTAAATCTAATTAGAATAATTAAGTGGCTAAATGAAGTCTAATTAATTAAATATTTAGCATAGTCAATTAATCATACATAGGATAAATAAAATAATATCATTTATCACCAAATAATATTTAATTAGAGATAATTAGGATAAATTAGAAATATTTAGGAATATTCCTTGATGCAGATTCAAGAAAGGATCAATTAGGGTTTGGATAATTTGATGTGTAGATGTGCCTTAGGTGAGGTCTTTAGGGTCAATTTTGATTGATTTGTTGATGTAGGAGGTCAATGGTACTAAAGCCCATTTTTGGGGTAATACACATGTCTCTTCACTAGATAGAACCTTGGATTTACTATTTAACATAGTTTCACTCTTTTTTCCCTGTATTTAGAACCATGGTCAATCTCCTTCACACTCACTCCCAACATCAGTATTCCAAGAAAATACCAATGACATTGAAAGTAAATGATATAATCAAACACACATCATATCACTTGTATTCTAATAATTCATTATAACATAATTAAATAGCCACATTTAATCCCAACATGAATAAAATGTACCTCTAAATCAATTGCATCCTAAAATTATCATATATCCAAAATACTACATTACCAAATCATAATCCTAACATAGGTGCATCTAAATAAACTATAAAGCATCAAAGAAGTGTACAAATAAACATAATCAAGATGCAAAATATACATAGCATATGATTTATCAATCCTTAAATAATAACACATGTCCAAGTATCTCAAAATCAATATATCAACTGAAAGGTCTAAACTAAAATTTAGTGCTAAAATATGACAACTAGGGTAGGCCTCACATCCTCCCACTCTAAGCATGAACATCCTCCAAGAGTTCATTAAAGAGGTGGGGGTACTAAGATCTCATCTAAACTACATCCTCCCATTGGGTTGTCACCTCATCATAGAAATCCCACTAGACCCTAACCTGGTCTAGCTCTCTACCTTGAAGGGCTAGGGTTCATCATGCCAAGATATAAATGGGCTCCAAAACCAACTGTCCATCCAACTCCACTTGCAAGGCATCCCAATCTACAACACGAGACTCATCATAAATATACTTCTTCAAAATTGAAACATGAAACACATCATGGATGCATGACAAGCTAGGTAGAAAGGTTAGACGGTAGGATACTAGTCCTATCCTCTCAAGGATATGAGAAGGTCCAAAAAATCGAGGTGCAAGATTAGAGACCTTTCCAAAATGGATTGGAATCTTATGCAACCACACTCTCACAAAGACTCTATCTCCAACCAAGTAAGATTGATCTATCCTCTTCGCATATGCATACTTCTTTTGCCTATCCTATGCCTCTCTAAGACACTACCTAATCAAGGTCACTTGTCATTCCATAACTCTAACTAACTTTGGACCAATATAAATTCTATCCTCGATCCTATCCCAACTCAATGGTGTCCTACATGGTCTACCAAAAAGATCTTGGTAAGGAGGCATCTCCGAAGACCTATGATGCCATTATTGTTAGAAAACCCAACTAGGTGTAGGTACTCCTCCTACCATGTCTAATGATCCATTACATACATGTATATCATGTACATCCTCTAACACCTGATTGACCCTTTTGGTCTTTCCATCTATCTCAAGGTGATAGATTATGCTAAAATGGAGTCCAGTACCCATAACTACATGAAATTCTCTCTGGAATGATGACATGAAAAGAGAATCTCTATCAGAGATGATCTTGCAAGGTACACCATGAAGTATAACTATATCTCACAATAACACCTATGCCACAACTAGTGCATTGAAGGTAGTATGCACAGGTGAGAACTGAGCCACTTTGGTCAAATTTTCAACTATGACCATGATGACATCATGACAATAGGATGATGTAGGAAGAACAATAGTAAAATCCATAGAAATGATGTCCCACTTCCACTTGGATACCTCACGTGGCTAAAGAAGACCACCTGGGTGGTGGTGCTCTTCCTTTACCCTCTGGCACTCTAGGCACCTAGCTAAAATCTTTGCGATTTGCAATCTCATGCCTGGCCAATGATAAAACTACCTCAAATTGGCATGCATCTTCTTAACTCTGGGATGCACTACATAATGGGCTCTATGGGGCTCTAGCATAATAATCTCACATAATTTCCCAGAAGAAGGTACATAAATGCATCCTTTCTAATGTAAGAGTCCATCAAAATCCAATGAATAATCTAAGTACTTCCCTTTAGGGGGTTTCTGAGATCAAATCAACTCACAAATCTCTGCATACATCTCATACTCATGTAAGTGATGAAGAATATGATCTCTCAGATCTGTGCTAGTTGAAACAAAAGAAAGATCATGTTGTCTCCTACTCAAGGCATATGCAACAATGATCTCTTTCCCCTTGATGTAATGAACATCAAAATTGTACTTGTACAAGAACTCCATCCATCTCCTCTGGCAAGCATTAAGGTTCGGTTGTGATAATATATATTGCTAGCTCTGGTGATCTAAATGAAGCTCAAACTGATTTCCTAAGAGGAAATGTCACCATCACACTAATGCATGCACCATTACTGCAAGCTCAAGTCATGGGTGGGGTAGTTAAGCTCATGAGCCTTTAGTTTCCTACACTCATAGGCAATAGCTCAACCACCCTACATAAGGACTACTCCTAGACCCTCCAAAGATGCATCTATACAAACCACAAAGTCTGCTGAAGGATATGGTACTACAAGCATAGGTGTCCTTGTGAGTGCTTTATTGAGCTCTTGAAAATATCTCTCACACTTCTCTGTCCATTTGAAATTCTTTCCCTTTCATTGAAGAGAAGTGATAGGGTGTGCTACCTGAGAAAATCCCTCAACAAACTTTCTTTAGTAACTGGCTAGTCCCATGAAACTCCTAAACTCGATCATAATGGTAGGTGCTAGCTAATTCATAATAGCATCTATCTTTGATGGATCCACTGAGATCCCATGACTAGATATAACATGTCCAAGATACTAGACCTCTAGCCTAAAAAATGCTCACTTTGACAAGCTACTAAACAACTGATTATCTCTCAAGCAGTACAGTACCTGCCTCAGGTGGTCTTTGTTCTCTTTTTCATCCTTTGAGTAAATCAAAATATCATCAAGGAACACTACTAAAAAATTCTCAAGGAAGGGATGAAACACTCTATTCATGAGGATCATGAATACAAATGGAGCATTTGTAAGACCGCATGGAACCACATTGAACTCATAGTAGCCATATCTAGTGCGAAATGTGGTCTTGTGAATATCACTATCCACAATCCTCAATTGATGGTACCCAGATTTAAGATCTAATGTTGATAACACTCAAGCACCTTGAAGCTAATAAAATAAGTCATCGATCAGAGGAAGTGGATACTAACTCTTGATGGTGACTTTATTCAACTGGCTGTAATCCATGCACAACCTAAGAGATACATCCTCCTTCATAAAGATCACTAGTGCACCCCAAGGAGACACACTAGGAAGTATGTGTCATTTCTCTAAAAATTCCTCAAGATGAACCTTAACCTCATTAAGCTCATTCATGGTCATCCTATAAGGTTCTCTAAAAACCAGTTCAACTCTTGGCACAAGATCATTGTGAAAGTCAACTACCCTGCGAGGATGCATACCTAAAAGCTCTAACAGAAAGACATATGAAAACTCCTACATAATTTGATGGTCATCCAATGAGGGTTCTTCCTCTCCCTCATCCTCTCTATCATTGATGGTGATACCATATAACTAACATCCCTTTCGTATACACCACTTAAGCTGCATAGAGGAGATCACGCAGAGAGATACAGGTCTCTGAATCCCTATGTTCACTCTTGCATTGCCATCATCATCCAAACATTCTACCCTCTTTTGACAACATTCTAACTTGGCTCTGTGGGCATAAAGCCAATCTGTGCCAACTACTAAACCATAAGATCCAATAGGGGTGATTATGAGGTATGCAATGGTGGTCACAACTACTCCAGTTGAAATAACTACTCTAGCTTTTTGGTGGTAACAGATACTCAAGGGCTGATTTTGAGGTCTGACCTAAGGATGTACTAGCCACTCCAGATCCTAAGGCTAGCTCTACCTCCTATCTATCATCCTACCTTATTGCTAGTAGCCCATAATGCTCCACCACTAAAGGAGAAATAAAGGAGTTTGTGGCTCCTGAGTCAAATAAGATAGAGACACTACTACCTCTGATCATACTTGTGGTCTCAATGACTGTATCATGATGCTCTACATGGAGGTTATCAACCGCTACAAATAATCTATGGAACTTTCTCATATCTCTGATTGTAGGCTCTGATATTGCTTCTCGCTAACTACCTGCCCGGGGATACTCTCGAGAAATGTACCCCATGGCACCAAAAGTGTAGCAAGGTTGACATGACTGAATTTACATTCCTTGAGGCCTAGAGTACTTTGAACCCCCTATCC